>JAHHUM010000645.1:0-457375 GCA_036173005.1 Crenichthys baileyi
TTTTTAAGGCTGTTTATGAATAAAATCTGTGGTAACACATGGCTTTGGATGTCCCATCAGCTGCTAAAACATCTGCAGGGAGTCAGGAAAAGGAAAAGGGGAAAAAGGAAGCCTAAAACACTGCATTGTGTTTCAATTTAACACAGAAAATGTGCTAGACTAAAACCTGTCACTCCCTTTAAAAACATAGAGGGGAGGAGAGGACTTAGATTAGCACCAAATGTTTTCTCTGGCATTGTTGAGCTCTACTAATTGTTTATATTCACTCTGAGGATTCTATAGAAGTTTAAAACATAGTTTTTATGACAAATCTTTTTCACCGAGTCTTGCATGTCAGTGCAGATAAGCAAATACAGGGGTTGGACAATGAAACTGAAACACCTGGTTTTAGACCACAATAATTTATTATTATGGTGTAGGGCCTCCTTTAGGGGCCCAAAAAACGCGTCAGTTCTTTTGGGAAACTATACAAGTCCTGCCAGTGGTCAAAAATTTTAGCCTTTTCTTGCAGTAGGGGCCAGGTCATACGTGTACGGGTGGGGGAAAACGTTTCCTGACTGCCCCTCCAAAACCCCCAAAAAGGGGCAAAATAATATTTAATCTGGTGCTGTGCGGGCCAGGGGAGATTTTAAACTTCACTTTCATTTTCATCCCCCCAAATCTTTCACCATCTTGCGTGTGTATTGGTGCATTGTCATCTGATACACAAACCTTAGGATAAAAATGTTTGAACCTTTGGAGCAATGGTCCTAAAGAATGGTTCGGATCCTTGGCAGCACGTGCCCATCTAGCACAAGTTTTGGGGCCGGGGAATGCCAGATAGGGGAGCCCAAACCAACACTGATCCACCCCCATGCTTCACTCTGGGCATGCAACAGTCTGGTGGTACGCTTCTTTGGGGGTTCTCCACATCGTAACTCCCCGGATTTTGGGAAAACAAAAAAAGGGGACTCATCAAGAAAAAAAAACATGTTTCACACTGACCACAGCCCAAGATTTGCGCTCCCTTCCCATTGAAACGACGTTTGGCATTGGCATGAGTAACCAAAGGTTTTGGCTATTGCAGCCCGCCATGTATATTGACCCCTGTGGGGGGCTCCCGACGGACAGTTTTTGAAACAGGGAGTTTGGGTGCACATTTTAAATTCTGCCGTGATTTGGGGAGCCGTGGGTTTTATGTTTTTTGGATAAAATCCGGGTTAGCACCCGAACATCCCTTTAGAAAGCTCCTCTTGCGTCCACAGTAAATCCGTTTTGGTGTGGTTCATCCTTCTGTGGTATGCTGACATTACCTGGATACCGTGGCTCTTGATACATCACAAAGACTTGCTGTCTTGGTCACAGATGCGCCACAACCCCTGCACCCAAAAATTTGTCCTCTTTTGAACTCTGGTATGTCACCCATAATGTTGTGTGCATTTCAAAATTTTTGAGCAAAAACTGTGCTTTTACCCTGCTAAATTAACCTTCACACTCTGCTCTTACTGGTGCAATGTGCAATCAATGAAGACTGGCTACCAGGCTGGTCCAATTTAGCCATGAAACCTCCAACACTAAAATGACAGGTGTTTCAGTTTCATTGTCCAACCCCTGTAGCTGCAACCACTGCTTCTTATTTTATTGTTTCTGTCTAAATCCATGACTTTCTTTGATTAGTCTAGCTGAAAAATGAGGAACCCATACAAAAACTCAGCATATGCTTTGGCGGAAATAAAACCGTGGAGATGTTTCTGCACATTCACAAGTGTTGATGCCGCCACAGTGGCAGTGGGCTGCTGTGTGGGCGCTGGAAGCCGAGGATCTGTGAGGAGGCATGTCTTGTGTGCAGTGAATCAGCCTGCTATTAGCACTACACGTGGGAGCTCTGGCAGACAAGGTCGACAAATTAAAGTGCCAATATCTACCTGAGGAGAACATGAAATGCTGGGTCTGATTGCTTAACAGTTTGGTACGTTACAGGACATCTGTTTCACTTATTCAATTTAAAAATCAAAAAGATTAATTGCACACAGAGTGATATATTTTAAGTGTTTATTTGGGTTAATGTTGATGATTATGGCTTACTGCTAATGAAACCCATAGTTCTCGGAAAATTGAAATATTACAAAAATCAGTTTAAATTGGTATGTTATAGCCATGTTATGGCCTGCACAATAATGTTGAAGACAGTTGTCTGGCATTAATACCCTCAGTAGGCAGGTTAAGTCACAAAAGGCATTGCTAAAGTGGCTGGCTGTTCAAAGAATGCTGCATTAAGCATACTACTTGAAAGTTGAGTGGAAGGATAACGTGTAGCAGCAAAAAAGTGCAGGGATAAACTGCTTCTGACTTAACTGTTGTCCACCGCAAAAGGTTATTGCTATAGAAGGTGGCTGTTCAAAGTGTGCTGTATTCACGCATATTAATGGGGAATTAAGTGGAAGGAAAGAGTGTGGTAGAAAAAGGTTTACAAGCAACAGACTTGAGAAGACTGAGAAGCTAAATTAATTTAAGTTCCAGAGTCTGAAGGGGCCCAGAGTCCAAGCTGCTTGAGGTCTAGTGTAAAGTTTTCTTTGCCAGTAAGGATTTGGGGAGCCAGGTCATCTGCTGGTGTTGGTCCACTGTGTTTTATCAAGTCTGAATTCAGCACAGCAAACTGGTCTTTTTATTACTTTTTTTAATTTACCTTTTATTTAACCAGGCAGGACAGATTGAATTTTTTTTTTTACAAAAAACCTCTACCTGATAAAATGTAGGGCCTTTTTGGGGGGAATGCTACAAGGGACTATAAAAGCAAACCAAACTTAAATAACAACAGAAACAGTATTAACCCTAAGCTTAGTAATCAAGTTACCAAGGACATTTAGAAAGACTTGATTGAACGAATTATTCTGCAACGAATAATCAGGTCTGCAGAGAGAATGATCAGGACTGACCTTCCCTCCATCCAGGACATATACAGGTCTAGGGTCAGGAAAAGAGCTGCTAAAATCTCTGCAGACCCCACACACCTGCACACAAACTGTTTAGAGTTTTACCTTCAGGCCGTCGCTACAGAGCGCTGTTAACTAAAACCAGCCTCCACAGAGACATTTTCTTCCCCCAGGCTGTTTCTCTGATAAACATTCAATAGAGTACAAAACAGCTGCATACTGAAGTTGCAAATGCACCTTTGTATATATGTATATTTAAGTACATAAAGATACAGGGGTTGGACAATGAAACTGAAACACCTGGTTTTAGACCACAATAATTTATTAGAATGGTGTAGGGCCTCCTTTTGCGGCCATACAGCGTCAATTCGTCTTGGGAATGACATATACAAGTCCTGCACAGTGGTCAGAGGGATTTTAAGCCATTCTTCTTGCAGGATAGTGGCCAGGTCACTACGTGATACTGGTGGAGGAAAACGGTTTCCTGACTCGCTCCCCCCCAAAACACCCCAAAGTGGCTCAATAATATTTAGATCTGGTGACTGTGCAGGCCATGGGAGATGTTCAACTTCACTTTCATGTTCATCAAACCAATCTTTCACCAGTCTTGCTGTGTGTATTGGTGCATTGTCATCCTGATACACGGCACCGCCTTCAGGATACAATGTTTGAACCATTGGATGCACATGGTCCTCAAGAATGGTTCGGTAGTCCTTGGCAGTGACGCGCCCATCTAGCACAAGTATTGGGCCAAGGGAATGCCATGATATGGCAGCCCAAACCATCACTGATCCACAGCCATGCTTCACTCTGGGCATACAACAGTCTGGGTGGTACGCTTCTTTGGGGCTTCTCCACACCGTAACTCTCTCGGATGTGGGGAGAAGAGTAAAGGTGGACTCATCAGAGAACAATACATGTTTCACATTGTCCACAGCCCAAGATTTGTGCTACTTGCACCATTGAAACTGACGTTTGGCATTGGCATGAGTGACCAAAGGTTTGGCTATAGCAGCCCGGCCGTGCATATTGACCCTGTGGAGCTCCCGACGGACAGTTCTGGTGGAAACAGGAGAGTTGAGGTGCTCATTTAATTCTGCCGCGATTTGGGCAGCCGTGGTTTTATGTTTTTTGGATATAATCCGGGTTAGCACCTGAACATCCCTTTCAGACAGCTTCCTCTTGCGTCCACAGTTAATCCTGTTGGATGTGGTTCGTCCTTCTTGGTGGTATACTGACATTACCCTGGATACCGTGGCTCTTGATACATCACAAAGACTTGCTGTCTTGGTCACAGATGCGCCAGCAAGACGTGCACCAACAGTTTGTCCTCTTTTGAACTCTTGTATGTCACCCATAATGTTGTGTGCATTTCAATATTTTGAGCAAAACTGTGCTCTTACCCTGCTAATTGAACCTTCACACTCTGCTCTTTCTGGTGCAATGTGCAATCAATGAAGACTGGCTACCAGGCTGGTCCAATTTAGCCATGAAACCTCCCACAGTAAAATGACAGGTGTTTCAGTTTCATTGTCCAACCCCTGTATATGCATAAATATATTTAAAATATATTTAAAAACCCAGAGAGCAAAGTGTACCGGAGTCAAATTCCTTGTTTGTATGTACGAACTTGGCAATAAAGCTGATTCTGATTCTGATTCTGAACAGACATACAGTCAACCAAAATCACCTAAATGTCAGCAGCCAAGAAAGACAACCCCATGGAGAAAACACAGAGTAATGCCAAGAGAAAGAGTACAGCGACACCAGTCTCAACATGCAGATGAGCTGAAGGCCACTATTAAAACAACCTGGATCTCAACAGCTCAGACCCAATGGCTGGTTGCCTACTTTGCCAAACTGCTTTGATGCAGGAATTCATGCAAAACTAGCCCTGATCAAAAATTAAAAAAAAACATTGACATAGGTTGACATTTCTGTGTTAAGTCTTTTTGTTGGTCTTTAGTCGGCTATTTATATTTTCTAAGAAACTGATTTTTTGTCCTAAAGCCATATTCATTCAAATTAACTAATGTTGCCCTCTGTGTGTAATTAATATATATAATACACGAGTTTTACTTTTTGAACTGAATTACTGAAATAAATTAACTTTTGATGAACTTCAACTGTATTGATCTGCACCTACGAATTAGAATCCTTGTTAAGAAAAGACATTTCACAAAAAAGGGAACTTCTACTGCCATGCTGACATGTTTGTCAAATGCCAAGATTCCTGTCCCGGGAAAGTCCTTTCCTTCCCTTTGAGAAGTTCCCGAAGCATGCCGGTAATTTCAGCTAAAAGTTCACACCCCAGCCTGTCTGAAGTGTTTATAACAGAAGCAGTCTGTTTAACAAACTCTCCAAACTGTTAAAATTCCCCAATTTCAGTCATCAGCTTGCAACTTCTGCTCCTCAGCTCCTAATGAACAGAAAAGTGTGACCAACTGAAACTGAAAGTGGGAAAAGGATCACAGAGCATAAATCCTTTTAGTGTGAATGGTGCAGGGAGCATTCCATGCTTTTTTGTGTGAGAGAGATGAACACAGCTCTTTGAAGGGTATTCAGAAGGCCTTTTGTGAACAACCATTGTCTGTCTGCTTGCTGCCACGGTAACACTCTTCACAGTGGCAGCAGGACTAAAATGCTGCAGTCAGAATTGACAAATGTCTCACCAGAAAATGTGAGAAAATAATTCCCAATTTTTACCTTAACACCACGCAGTGACTTAAAATCTGATGTCGCTTTTTTTCACAATTCCTCGCTTTTTTTTTCTCTCTGCTAAACACTTTCAGATAAGAGACTCATCCAAGCACTTTGCGAGCTGCTTGTAACTGTAGTTTAAAAGCATCTCTGGGAAAGACAACAGACCACTTCGTGATGGTTCTTAGCATAACCTGTCATAGAGCACTGTTTTTTTTTCTTCCATGTTTATAACTTAGTGCCACGTCTGTATATGTGATGAATGCCAAGTGTGAAATCATCAGCAGACCACATTCCACTACAACTACTTAATATTAAAACGAACACTTCTTAGAGACAAAGAAAACAAATCTAAAAAGTCTAGGGTTTAAACAGTTATTTTCAATTTTTTTTTGGAAAGATTTTCTTTCTTAGCTTGAATTCGATTGTGATAATATGCTTTTTTAGGAGTTCCGGCCAGGGTGGTTATTAAAAAGAAGGGATTTAAGGGGTTTTGCCAGAAAGGACCAACTAAGCAGTCCATTTATGTCAGCATCAGCTACTGTATGTTTTTATGCTGTTTCTGGACAGTTTTGTCTATGCATTGATTTTCATGGGTGTGCAATATGCATGTCAATGTTTTTCTTGCCTCACTTGAGCTGAAAATGCAACAATGTACAGTGTTGGTTGTTATTTGTCCTGTTAATCTCATTGACACATTGACATGTTACTAAAAGGCCACTGAATTTCCAAAAACCTAAGCTAATGATGAAGCAATTGTTACTGATTATACTATAAACAGAGATGCATCTAAAACATTTGGACTATCATAGAAAGTTCATTTATTTTGTAATTTCATTTAAAAGGTGAATCATTATATAGATACATGACACTACATTTTTATGTATGGCTTACAATGGCTCACACGAAATAAAAAATCAAGAATACTGTTTCTCAGATAATTTGAATATTGTATATGATCATTAGAGAAGATTTTTGTTACAGAAATGCTATGTCAAGGTCATGCTATAGCCTACACAATCATGGGGAAGACCTTACTTTTGACAGCCGACCAGCACAAGGAGGGTAAGCCACAAAAGGTCATTGCTAAAGAAACTGGCTATTGAAAAAGTGCTGTATCCAAGCATATTAATGGATAGTTGAGTAGAAGGAAAAAGTGCAGTAGAAAGCGAGATGAGTGACACTATATCCAACAATGCGAATAATATATAGATTTTGGTCGTCTGAAAGGTATGTCGATGTACTGTACAGTATGTGGGCTCAGTACTTGTTCAGGGTTCCTTATGCATCATTTACTCAATCAATACATTGTGGCATGCAGGTAATCAGCATGTGGCAATAGGGGGATAAGAAAATCAGCATTGTTTTAATAGCAGGTTTCATTTCGGGATTTGTAGTTTCACATCTTCCTCTTTTTCTACCACACATTTTGCTTTCACTTAACATCCCATTGATATACTTAAATATAGCACTATTAACAGCTTTTTAGTACAGTTCTATTGTAGATACCCTCCTCCCGCCAAAGGATGTAAATGACTGTCTGCTGGACAGCTTTCAAGTCAGTAGCAGGTTAGCCATGCTGCTTGTGCACTTTTTTGCCACATTATTTCCTTCCACTAAACTTTTCATTATATGCTTGGATACAACCCTCCATCAGTGTATTGATGGAGTCAATCATGCCAGATTGCTTAGCAATTACTTTTTGTGCCCTTTTATGGCTCTGGAAGGTGTCAATAACTGTCTGCGGATAACTCTTAAGTCTGCATCTTCCTTATTATTATGCAGGCCATAACGTAACATTTATGTGTCAGAAAATGACTGGGAATAAAAAAATATAGCATTTTATAGTTTCATTTTGATTTGCATAGTGAAATAAATAAACTTTTCCATTATATTAAAATTTATTGAGGACCAATTGTAATTTGAATAAATAATCCCTCGCCCTCATTGAATGATCTGTAGTAACATCTTTAAAAAGTGGCACAGGTCGACACTTCATGTACTCACTAAGGCTGGTTTGTTTGTGGGGATTTCCACCCCATTCTTATGGCAGAAAATGTTTGGATTTTCCTTCAGATGACTCATCCCTGAGGGTTATATTTGTTCTCTTTGGAAAAACAGAGCAATCCCTGTTTATAGCTCTTCTCAATGATCCGGAAGGTGTTCCCAGCCATGGCTTTCAGGAGGCCTTGGGTCTCCACTCAGTGTGAAGAGGAAAGTTCCTCTTAACTGCCAGCTCCTTCTTACATGACAGAAAATAAATGACTAAAGAGAGATTATTGTTTCTTTTTAACCTTTGATACTTTGCATTGTGTTTCATTGAGTTTGTTAATCATACGAAAGAAAAATAACACATGTACTCATCTTTGTTAAAATGTTGATGAGATGGTTTGATTTTTGTCCTTCTTTCTCCTTTAGATTATTTATTATTCCTATTTTCTCATAAACTATTAAAAGTGACAGATGTGGTGTTCCAGAGGGACCAAACTATTGCATGCAGCTGTCTGGATGTAAAATTGCGCTTTCTGACAGAGTTGCGCTCACTGTGAGATTAAGCTGGAATGTTTGGCAGAGCTTCTGTTGACTGAACTGCTGACATATCTTTTGCTCATCCACAACGTGCAGACTTGTCATTTCCCATTATTTATTCCTTCCGATAAGGCCGCCTGTCAGCCTGCTTCCTCTAGTTTAGATAGCAGTGACTGCACTGTATATGTAGCAGCTAGAATTATTGGATATCAGTCACTGACAGGCACTGTCAGCAGTCTAAAATAGGGTGTTATCATTTCTAAAGAATATTTAAAGCAAAAAGTGGATTTTCATCTTATTTTACTGACAAAACCTTTAATGCTTTTTATCGCTCTCCCCTGTAGGTCTACCAAGCACCATGTCAGGGATATCAGACGGGAAAAAGAAGTGGGCGGCGGTCAGGGACCGCCTGGGCTCTTCTCAGGACTCCGACACGCAGCAGGAGGCCAACCTGGAGAGCGCAGATCCTGAGCTGTGCATCAGATTGCTGCAGGTTCCCACTGTGGTAAACTACTCGGGGCTGAAGCGTCGCCTGGAAGGCAGCGACCAGACATGGATGGTCCAGTTTCTGGAGCTGAGCGGCTTGGATCTGCTCCTGGAAGCCCTGGACCGGCTCTCGGGCCGTGGGTGCTCCCGCATCGCGGATGCCTTATTGCAGCTCACGTGCGTCAGCTGTGTCCGAGCGGTAATGAACTCATCAGCAGGGATCCACTTCATCATAGAGAACGAGGGGTACATTCGGAAGCTCTCGCAAGGTTGGTTCAACAACCACTTTTTTACTATATTATGTAATATTTGGTAAGTTGGTCATAACCCACGTGATGAAGGGATTCTCTGTGACTCATCCTGCTGAGATGAATTTTTCCTGTCATGCACTGAGTTATGAATACACACACACTGCCTTGCACAACTGTTCATACCTCTTGAACCTTTCCTCATTTTGTCACATTACAACCAGAAACATATCTGTGTTTTACTGGGTTTTTATATGACACACCAACACAACGTATTGCCTGATTGTGAGATAGAAGAAAAAAAAAGCATGGTTTTGTAGATCTTTTATAACTGTCTCTCTGTCCACTGTCTTCCACTTATCTGAAATTGGGTCGTGGGGCCAGCAGGTTCAGGGGAGAACCCCAGACATCCCTTTTCCTGGTGACATCCTCCAGCACAGTGTGGGGGATCCCAAGGCATTCCTAGGCCAGTGGTTCTACTTTGAGCTCACCCAAGTTGAAGGAACTCCTCGCCTTATCTCTAAGGCTGAGTCCAGCCACCCTCCAGGGGAGGCTAATTTTTGCCATTGTATCCGAGATTTCGTCTTTTTGGCCATGATCCATATGTCATGAACCTAGGTGAGGATTGGAGCTTAGAGGGGCAGTTAAATCAAGCTCTTTATTGACCACAACAGATGGGCGTAGTGCCTGCATTACTGCAGACGAAGCCCCAATCTATCTGTCCATTTCCTGTTCCATCCTATCTTAACTCGTGAGCAAGACACCCTGACACAACTAAATATCTGGAAGATTTTTTTTGCATTTGTATTGACCAACTTTGGACATCCAGTTCTGGAATTCCACAAATTTAAATTTTTGCCCAGTCTTTACAAAAAAACTCAAGCTCAGTCAGATTAAACTGAGAGATTGGTTCTAAACCATTCTATTGTAGCTTACGCTGTATCTTTGAGGTCTTTGTCCACGTTCAGAAGGTGAACTTCCGCCCCAGTCTCAAGTCTTTTGCAGCCTCTACTAGGTTTTCTTAAAGAAATGCCCTGGATTTAGCTCCAACCATCTTCCCTTTAACTCTGACTAGCTTCTCTGTCCTTGCTGAAGAAAAGCATCCCACAACATAATGCTGCCACCACCACGTGGCTTGTGGCACACTCCACAAAGGACCTCTTCCAATTTTCTTTCAAGAATGGGTTTCTTCCTACCACTTCTCTATAATGGGCAGATTTGTGGAGTGCATCTTGAATAACTGCTCTAGCTCCCCCCCTGAGCTGTGGATTTCTGCAGTTCCCCCAGAGTTACCACGGGCCTCTTGGTTCCTTCTCTAATTAATGCCCTCCTTGCCCATCCTTTCAGTTAAGGTGGACAGCCATGTCATGCTAGGTTTGCAGTTGTGCCAAACTCTGAACAAAGCTCCATGAGACGTTCAAAGCTTGAGCTGTTGTTTTATAACCTAGCCCTTTAATCTTTATCCATGGCCTGTCTTCTGTGTTCCTTGGTCTTCATGAGGCTGTTTGTTTACTAATGTTATCTAGCAACCCACTAAGACCTTCACAGAACAGCTGTATTTGTATACTGAGAAAAGTAAACATAAATTGACTTGATTTACTAATGAGGTGTCTTCTGAAAGCAATTAGTTGAACTCGATTTTATGTCGGTGTATCAGAACAAAAGAGGCTGTACATAAATGCACACTACATTTTTTAGTTGTCTATTTCCTTCCAATATATTGAATTGTGAGTTGCAAAACACTATAAAGCATTGCTTCAGGACATTCCTAGAGCACTGTGAATATTGGATTTTATTTGTTTTTATCTATAGCAAAATGCCACATAGTCGAGCCACTGAAGCCAAAGTTCAGCTTGAGTAATCTAAAAGATAGCGAGACAGAGCATCCTGCTTGATTTAGTCTCGAATTGGACTAAAGGGGCAGAAAAAATTGATTTAATAAACGTAAAATGTGAGGACTTTAATACATATTACAATATTCCACAGCCTTGGACACTTCAAACATCATGGTGAAAAAGCAGGTGTTTGAGCTCCTCGCAGCCCTCAGCATCTTCTCTGCAGAAGGTCACCGTCTGGCTCTGGATGCTCTGGATCATTACAAGGCAAACAGATAAATATTAAGAAATACATTTGCCACATGTTCACCTCCTTTAGAGCTTACATTAAATGACTGGTGCAATAAAAGTGTTTCTCACCAACTCTGATTTCCCCTCTTCAGGGCTTGAAGACGCGGCAGTATCGCTTCAGCGTCATCATGAATGAGCTGCAGGCCACAGATAACGTCCCGTACATGGTCACACTTCTCAGTGTCATCAACGCGCTCATCTTTAGCATGGATGACCTGAGACACAGAGATAAAATGAGAAAGGAGTTTATTGGTAAGTCTTCCATTTATGAGCTAGGTGATTTATCAGTCAACATCAGGTGGATACAGAAGGTCAGAAAACATTAGCTTTTTAACTCATTTCTTTGTCACTGGGTCTTAGCTAAGAATAGGTCCAATGGCCTAATTTTCACACGAAACGCCTGAGAATGAAGTGTGTGCAACATTGTGTTTTCACAAGTTTAGCAGCACAGCTAGTGACTGAGAAACTGTCAGGATTCTTGGATGGATCAAACTAAATTAAGATCATATCTCTGAGACTATGTGCCATCTGGAATGTTGAGCCTTAAGAAACATATAATCCCACCCGTAAATAAATGTGGCAGACCAGGGAGCTGCAGCCAAACAAACGTCTCAGCTCCCGCCACCTTAAAGCAATTAGCCCTCTGATTGAGCCCTCCTATTTTCAGATTGCTCACCTGGGACTTCCTGACATTAACCCTGAACTAACAATCCCTACGTGATGAAGGATTTTTAAGATAAACATTGCCAAAAGTTAACTGTATGTTGTGATACTTGGAGCTGTTTTTTATTGTTTATAATTTTGCAGGCCTCCAGTTGCTTGACATTCTGCCTAAATTAAGGTAAGCCTGCTGTGGATGATTCATGTCTTTCTCTGTTAAAGTTCCTGCAGCTTAGTTTATTAAAATGGTTAGCAGACTGGGGGTACTAGTTGGTCTGCTAGTAATGGTACACAGAACAATAATGGCATAATTATTTGCAAGATAAATATGAACAAATGAAGAGCGGTCTATAGAGACACTAAGCACCAGCAGCCAAGAACGCTGTTCAAACACATTCACCTCTGCTTCATCAAGAATATCAAAACAGAGTCCCTACAGTATGACCAGGTATAGAAACTATGGAACATAGTTTATTTCAGGATTTGTCTGGAAAACAAGAGTGTGGAAAATATTTGTTCTCAGACTTTATTTCCTATCCCTCTGTCTACGAGTTGGATTTGTCTGTCCATTTGCCCCCCATCCATCCTTTTATCCTTTTTTTTTTTTTTTTTTACTTGTTCGTTCCGTCTGTCCCTCATTTGTTTTTGGTAGGAAACCTTCAACCTTTTTACTTGGATTTCTAAATGTAAGGGGAAGCTTTCTGCACATTCAACTTTTGTACATTTCAACTTAAAACTGAGAAATTCTTTATTTTAAAATAAACAAACTGCATCTTTCAGTTGACCATACAGTGTCAATGGAGAATGTTAGTTTTTGGTTTTAAAACAATGCAACAAAACCTTTTATATAAGGCTTTTTTTTATAATTTTTTTTTTTCCTTTTAGGATGTCAGTGTTGTGGTACTTGTTTAAACTAAGTATAATACATGGTTTTAAACCATAAAAATCCTGCAAATAAAAGAATGCTTCGAGCTTTAATTTTTAGCTTTGGATTAGAAATGGAAGGATAAATTACAGTTTGATTTTTAAACTGAATTCACGCTGCAATATTATTATTTGGTGTCCAGGGAGCAAGAGGACGAAGACTTGATTATTCAATGTGAGGCTTTCGAGGAGGCAATGGCTGAGGATGAGGAAGAGCAGCTGCGGCTGTACGGAGGCATTGATATGAGTAATCACCAGGAGGTTTTCACCGCACTCTTCAACAAGGTGAGAGCAGCAAATGGTTGAAATTATCCAGTTACGTAGAAAATGAATAAGTACAGGATTCTTTTTCCTTCAAAACGGTGTAGAACAGGGGTCGACAATCCTTCAGCCAGCTATTTTTGGGCCTTAATCCTGCAGAATGAAAACTTTTCTTTTAGAGCCATAAAACTGACATTAACGGCCACATTTGTTGGCAATCCAGGCATCTGGCAATTTCTTTTTTTCTCACAAGTGAATAAATTTACTAAAAATAAGTTCGATTTTTAATGTTAAAAAGTTATTTTCTAACTATTTCAATGTGAGATTATACTACTGCATTAAAATACATTGTTTTAAGACTTTTCTACACATTTACCAGAGATGCCAATAATTGTTGCGGGCAGTGTATCTTGATGGGGGGGAACGCACAGCATAAAGTTTGTAAATATATATGCCATATAAAATGTTGTCTTACAGTGAACAACGATCCAAGATTTATTTTACTCTAGTGTTAAGATTTTAACAAATGTATTTCTATCATTTTATTTCAAGATAAGAAAATTTTTGCTAGTTTTGCAATATCTAGATGACTGGATAAACTTCTGATAATGAGATATTGACTTCACGGGTAAAATTATTATTTTTTGTTTTCTAAGTTCATAAAGTGGATATGGTTTAAAAATCCATCGTTACCTCCATGTTTTGGGCCAGTTGATCCTTCTGTTTTTGCAGAGCCCTCTGGTGACAGAGACTGTGGGGATGGTGTGCCACTTACAAACCAAATTATTTATACTGAACTGGCTATTAAATATTAAACTATTATTCTGGGAGAAAAAAAGTTCATTGCAGTTTTTCTCTACAGCCCTAAAATGAGAAATTATCAAAAAAGGACAATTTGTGCCAGAAACAACAGAGAGAACATGGAGATACTGAAGAACTAAAGCGGTTTGTGAACAATTTCTGTACTTAAAGGACAAATACTTTTTTCCTGAAATTATTTTCGTATAGCAAGGAAATGAATTTTGCTGTGTAGAGAAAACGAGGAAATAATCTGTTTTTAGACCATCTCAAAATATTCATGGGGGCAGTGATATTTTACAACAAAAAAAATGCAAAAATTTTGCAAAGGAAACAAAAACACATTCTTATATAGAACAAGACTGACATTGTCCTTTCCATATTTATAGAAAAAAAATGAATAGCCTTGATCATTTAAAAAAAATAAAGTACCTAATTTGCAGCTAAATGATTTAGAAATTTAATGCAGATATAGGATAAGACATGCAGAAGAACAGCTAAAACCAGCCTTCATCATTTAGAACGTTGCTCCTTTCGGTATCACTTTATTAAAGATCACAGGTTGCAGATGTATTGAGGATTTTCTTCCAAGCCTGACACATTTTTGTGTGCAGGTGAGCAGCTCTCCAGCCTCCCTCCAGCTGCTCTCCATCCTGCAGACCATGCTGTTGCTCGGGCCGAGCCGAACCGATATCTGGCTGGCTCTGGAGTCCATCAACAATAGAGCCATACTCCTCGCCCAGGACTGTGAGTCAGCACTGCAACAGCAACAATGCAATCACTAAGGACAACTCAGAAGAGCCTAATAGCATGATTAATGTGTGAAGGCGAGCATTTATACAGGAAGATGGATTAAAGTGAGGCTGAAAGCTTCGTCGTAGTGTGAGAAATCCTTTTAAATGTTAATCATGACTGTTTGTGTGGGTTTGTGCTCCAGCTCAGATGGAGTCCTGTGAGAAGATAATGCAGCGGCTGATGTTTTTCAAGGGGAGGAGCTGTGAAGGGCATGATGAAGCAGACGGGCTTGTACTGAAAGCGGACAAGGCTGTGCAGACCGGTCTGGATCAGGAGGACAGAGACAACCCAGACACGAATGCAACGTCCACTCAGAAGCCTCTGTGTGTCTCTCCTCCCCCGCCTCCACCACCACCTCCCCCGCCACCGCTACTTGGAGGGCTGGGTGGACCTCCTCCTCCTCCACCACCTCCTCCAATGCCTGGAATGCCTCCACCACCCCCACCACTACCTTGTGGTCCGGGCATGCCTCCCCCTCCACCACCATTACCTGGAATGGGTGTTGGTCCACCACCACCTCCTCCTCCTCCATTACCTGGGATGCCTCCTCCTCCACCACCTCCTCCTGGCATGATAGTGCCTCAGAGCAGCCAGATCTTGGGGTCCAGTACACTAGCAAAGCCAAGCAGATGTCCCACTCTTAAGATGAAGAAGCTCAACTGGCAGAAGCTTCGCTCTGTCACAGGCAAGTGGTCATTGCATTATTCTGGATCTCAAGATGAGGTTGAAACCAGGTGTTTTTAATAGTAAAGGTGAACATTTTCAAAAATATTAACACACCTGAAACATGCAAAATGCTTTAAAGGATTTTTCTTTGATTCGTATCAACCACCTAAGGGTTCTTGCAAACATGCTGTATCCCCCTTTCAGGCCAATGTATTCCCTAATGGCTGTGGCCTCTTTCACATGGATAAAACTCCTTGATACAATCCATGGAGTCCTCACTTCACAATGTAGAGGACTTAAATGAATTGCTGCTTACAGACGCCACAGCACGCCTCAGGGATCTAGTGGAGTCTATGCCTCAACTGGTTAGGCACTGTCTTGACAGGAGAAAGGGGAACCTACACCCTTTTAGTTAGGCAGTCATAAGGTCATGCTTGATTAGTGTGTCTTCTGGCCAAAAAGATTAGCATTTCCTCTTTTGTAATGCTTTTTCACTTTCAAGTTTAGCTTGGGAGTTTCTACCCTTGGAATTCCCCTGCACAGGTAAAATGCAGCTCGGAATGGGTTTGTCTTTCTCTTTTAGAATACACTATCGTGGTTTTGCAATGCAAAATCCTTAATTCTGATTACTTGGCTTTAAGGAGACTTCAGTGTGTTCACTGTAGTTTTGTGGTTCCACTAGGTCAGTAGGTTTTAGGGCAGCTAGTCAAGTGTTCTTTAAGGCCTTTGTACGATAAACAAAATGATTATTAGACATATGATTGATGATGAAGTTCTTTGGTATCTGTCCTCCAAACTGATTACATCAATTAAAGATTATTCTAAATAAATGGCTTCTTCAAGAATCCTCGTTTAGTTTACCGAAAGGCAGCAGTTCACGTACCAAAGTTAGGAGACAAAATGAAGCCTAATCTTAAATCAGGTTCACTTTCTTTCTCCCTCCATGAGAGCAGATGGTCAGTCCATGTGGGCGTCGGTTCAGAAAGAACCGCCTCCTCATGAGCCAAACTATGGCAGCATCGAGGAGCTCTTCTGTCTGCCGGTGACTGAGCCCAAAGACAAGGGAGCAACTGCTCCTGTGAAGAAGGAACCTAAGGAGGTGAATACATAAACAAATAATTTCAGACAAAAGGCATTATATCAGCACGATGAAAAAAAACAATGATCCTTGTTCCTTATGTTCTGTAGATAACCTTCATTGATCCAAAGAAAAACTTAAACATGAACATATTCCTGAAGCAGTTCAAATGGTGAGATTTTATTCTCATTGTTTTAAAAGCTTAATATGTGTCGGGCTTTATTTCTGTACTAAGCAGCTCTCTTGTTATCTATGCTCAGCAAAAACGAGGAGTTTGTAGCCATGATCCAGAATGGAGACCGAAGCAGGTTTGATGTAGAGGTGCTGAAACAGCTTATGAAGCTCCTACCAGAGAAGCATGAGGTTTGTAGCACTTCTTACTCAAATAGTCTTGGCACACCTAACTCATTACCTATTTTTGAAGTTTTATTGCTTTTGTATTTTTGCTGTAGATTGAGAATTTGAAGTCCTTCCAAGGAGAAAAAGACAAGCTGGCGAATGTTGATCGCTTTTACACCTCCCTGCTTAATATACCGTGGTAAATTTTCACTTTATTTCTAGCTTCACTGTCCATTTTCAGCATCCCTCAGCTCAGTGTCACACATTCTGTTCTGTTGCATACATGTGCATCTTCATAAATAAGCTCATCGAAAAGTTTTAGCTCAGCAATCCAATTCAAACAGTGAAACTGGTATACATTTATTGTATGTAGGGATATCAGGTATTTTGATGATTGTGGCTCAAAGCTAATGGAAAAACTCAAAATTCTGTTTCTCTGAAAATTAGAATACTCCATAAGACCCCCTAAAAGGGATGCTTTTTTTAACACAAATGTTGCCCAAATGTTGATGTACTGCACAGTATAGGCACTAGGTACTTGGTCAGGGCT
Source organism: Crenichthys baileyi (assembly GCA_036173005.1). NCBI lineage: Eukaryota > Metazoa > Chordata > Actinopteri > Cyprinodontiformes > Goodeidae > Crenichthys > Crenichthys baileyi. The sequence continues at coordinate 17,073 of JAHHUM010000645.1, forward strand.
CCTTTTGCATGAATTACTGCATCAGTGCAGCGTGGCATGGTGAGCAGCCTGACTCCACTGAGGTTCATTGTCACCTCTGATGTCTGGTCTTCCACTTGACAATATCCCATAGATAATTTACTAGGCTTTGGTCACGTGAGTTGTTGTACTGACTTTGAATTTGAGAAATCCCAGTTGAACAACACCAGTATATGACATGACTCCCCAAATCATCGCTGAAAGTGAGAATTTCACACTGGACCTCAATCAATTTGATTCTGTACATCTCCAATCTGAAAGTAGGACTGGGCCACTGAGCAACAGTCCAACCATGTTTCTCTCTGGCACAGGTAAGAGGCTTTTGACATCGACTGGTTAAGGAGTGGCTTAGCACATGTCTGATGCAATCCCATGTAATGGATATATCCATTTGCTGAGGTTCTAACACTGACTTCAGTTGCAGTCCATGCCTTGTGAATCTACTGGTGAATAGGCTTTTCATCACTATCATCTCAAGGCTACAGGTATACCTGTTGCTTGCACACCTTTTCCCTACCACACTTTTTCCTTCTACTCAACTTTCCATTAATATACCTGGTTTCACCTCTGTGTAATCTGGCAGCTTCTTTATATGTGACTTTTTTGGCTTATCCTCCTTGTGGAGCATATCTCTGACTGTCTGCTGGAGAGGTGTCAAGCAGTTATCTACATGATTGTGTTGGCTGGTGGTGTCCAAACTTTGTCACATGGGTCAAAATAAACACAATGTACTTGTGGGCCAAAAAATGGATATTGTGAATTTCATTTCCTGTTCAACAGTAAACTAATCATGTAATATTTTTAATTAAATAAGGTAGCTGGATTTATTTTTTTTTTCTTTTGTGCGAAAAAAATGTGTAAGTCTTTGTGGATCCAAAATGTAAGCATTTTGGGTGTTTGCCTTACTAAAAGGCATCATTTTGCAAAATCCTTCTGGGCTCAACTGGGAAAAAAAACCCGAGTGTATTGTCGGCAATATAAACAGGATTTGGGGCACTCTTTCTTTGAAAATGCTTGTTTTATTTAACCAAGTTTAGTAAAATAATGCATATTTGGGTGAAATAAAAGCAGCTTTTGAGTAAAAGTCATTGGATAGTTCTTTGATATTAGAGAGAAGGCAAAAGTAGACATACTTTTATTTTCATTATAAGAAGGTTTAAATTGGTCTGTAATAATTTTGCCCCAGTTAAAAATAAAGTCTGCATCTGCATCAACAACTTGTGCTGGTGAGCCAAAGTTCTATCATTCTTCAATTGCAGTCGGGGGCTGCTGGAAAAATTAGTCCAGGGACGGCAAATGGCCCCCAAGCCACACTTTGAACACCCCTGATGTAGGCCATAATTCTTATTAAAAATCCTTTTTTTTTATTGCACTTATGTAATCAACTTGTCAGACACAGAATTTTGTTTTCATCAATTGAAAGACAAACAAAATTTATGTAATTCTATAAAGGAGTTTCCCCTTTTTTAATTCAGATACTGAAATAGATTATCTTTTTGATAATGGCCTAAATAATTGAGTTCCCCCTTTTACTTAACATATTTTCCTGTTCACATTCTCAGTTATCAGCTCAGAATTGAATGCATGTTGCTGTGTGAGGAGACTTCATCGCTGCTTGAGATGCTCAAGCCTAAAGTGAAGCTGATAGAGGAAGCCTGCCAGTGTAAGTAAACAATCTGTCCACATTCATTGGTTGAAATGTGCCCACAGTGCTTAAATAAACTGCATGTAACACTTTTTTTCAGCTCTCAAGATGAGCACACTGTTACCCAGTTTCTGCAGACTCATCCTGGATGTTGGAAATTTTCTCAACTATGTAACAACCCCTCCTCTCTTATACATTTACTTGAGCTGATATTTAGCTTTGTGTGCATTTTTCATTGCTGATCTGCTTTCAGGGAAGTCACACAGGGAACGCTGAGGGTTTTAAGATCAGCTCTCTGCTGAAGTTAACGGAAACGAAGGCCAACAAGAGCCGCATCACGCTGCTTCATCACATCCTGGAGGTATACAGACTAACTGTTGTCCAGACTTATTTCCCCCTCCATCAGTCATGAACATGTTTAATTACCCACTTTGTGTCTTGTTTTCCAAAGGAAGCAGAGGCGAACCACCAGGAGCTGCTGGCTCTGCCAGATGACATAGAGATATGTCAGAAAGCAGCTGGGTAAAGAAATGTATAAAGGGCAAATCATTTTTATGACTTTCTCTTGTCATGCTTGTAGTTGTACTCAATTTAATGACTATACTAAAAAGAAATAAGCACTAAGAACAAGGAAGATGAAAATGCAGCTGAAAGTTGCAGAAGAGTTGGTCCTAACCCTTTGGGATGAAGATCTTGGGCATCAGTGCAGAATATGATGGTTTCTGAAGACACAAAATCTGAATATAGTTCTGGTTTGCAGCTTGAATTTGAGGCAGTTTATCCAGTGAGGAGGAAGAAGTCAAGAGAAATGTTGAGAGCAGGGCTTGAGGATCTAACAAGCCGGAGCCCTACGAAGGAATTTAAAAGCACTCTGTTGCAAACCCAGTCTCCCTGTAATTCACCACATTAAGCAATGACGGCTTGTGACAAGATGTTATTTGAAACTCTAGATTTCTGGCAGCATACAGATCAACATTGTTTTTGCTCCAGTTCGGACCAGCATTATTATTCTGTGCTCAAGACAAGCTCCAACATGGTACTCTAAACAATTGTCACCAAAATAGCCAATTTTATGTTGGTGAGCCCTTCATTTGTATTGTATTCTCAATGTTCTCCACATAATCATTATTTTCCTTTGACTGTTTAACTGCACTAATGTAATTTAGCTCTTAAATTATTTGTTGAGCCACTCAAATTCTATAAGCCCACCTGCAGCTGTGTCCCCACAACATACTATTGCTTGGTCCTCAATAGTCACTTTAAGCTAATGCAACACAAATGGTTGATGGAAGGGAAGGTAAAATGCTGCAGTGAAATGCTGTACTCCAGTCTCAGACACTGAGAAAAATTATTTGTTTACTGAAACGGTTGTGGATAAACATGCAGGGGTCATTTGGCAAAACCAGTTATTGATTTAACTCAATTTGCAGACATGGGACGTTTTGTAGTGATGGAGCGCACAAAAAGTAAAAACTTCTTCAAACATCAGCTTGGGCCTTAATGGCGTGGCTGCTGACTCACTGCTCACTGCTAGAGCTTTCTGTCCTGGCAGTGGCAAAACCTGTGTTGCTCCTTCCCTAAAATCCAATAATCCTAGAAAAAAATCCCCTCCACCTATTACTCTCACAGACCTCACTCATGTTTCCTGCAAAGAGTATGTTTGTACCAGGAGTATTCACACCATCTTTTTTTTTTTTCCTGTGTTGCCATTTATTGTCCGCACATCAACTTGACAAATACCCTGTAAAAAGTCTAAATGATTTGATTAAGAAAACACTTCCTCTCCTACAAGTACAAGTAGTCCAGCAGACACTGTGAATCCAGATGGCACAACATCATCTATATATAGTACTTACTTCCTGTTGTAGAGTGTGACTACAAAGGCTTTTTTGCCTAAAAAACTGTTTTCAAAAATACTTATCTGCTTTGGAAAAAATGGAAAGACCATAGAATTTATTTTGTATCTTCGATATTTATAGATTTTGTGGCTCTAAAGTATGATACATGCCGTTTTAATATCCATTCATGCTCTTAATTGTTTCTTAGAATTGTAAGAGATGTAACAAGGAGCTTTCTTCCTAGGGTCAATTTGGACTCTATGCAATCGGAAACTGGTGCTTTGCTAAAGCAGCTCAATGACTCTGCCAAGAAAGTGTCCAACTCTGTGGACGAGGTGAAGGAGCAATACGCAGAAATCCTTGAGGTAAGCGGTCGGAAGCAAAAATGGTGAACTCCTCCCTTCTTTTTTTTTTTTTTTTTTCCAAAGCAGCTGGATCCCATTATAAAAGGTCGACTTGCTTTTTCCTGCAGAAAAACCTAAAGGCGTGTCAAGATTTAAGTGAAAGATTCACAGAGATCGAGAAGAAGAGGAGTGATCTGGCTGTCTACTTGTGCGAAGATGTGAGTCAGCTGTCGCTTGAGGATCTCTTCGGAACCATCAGAACGTTCAGAGAGCTTTTTATCAAGGCATTGAAGGTGAGCGAGAAACCTTCGAAGTTAATCTCCTGTATTTAGGATAAATCAGATTTGGGCTTTAAAAGCATTTTCTGTGTGTTTTGAGTCTGTGTGACACTGAACTGTTGAGGCTGACTTGCATGTGTGGGAGTTCAGTTTGGAATATATGTATCAGTTGACTCAAGGTTGAACGAAAGCTGTTATTGTTTCTGCCTAAATGATACAAAGACAAATTGCAGTGTATATTTGGTACTTGTCAGTGATGGTGACATTCTTTCTTCCATGATGAAAGGAAAACAAAATGAGGAAAGAACAAGCTGCCAAGGCTGAGAAGAGAAAGAAGCAGCTGGCAGAAGAAGAATCCAAGAGACAGAAGGGAGAGAATGGAAAAATAAGTAAGTTCTGTTCTGGAAATCTAAAATGTTGACCCAAAAAATGTATTTTTTTTTTTTTTAAGATCAAGTTTGAAAACAAAAATGGAATTATTACTTCAGGGAAAAATACAGTTAATACTCTGGCTTTTATGATGAATTAAAGTTTAGGGCATGGAGCGCAATTAAAATCAATTTTCATTGTCAGTTGGGTTCAAACATCCTCTTGTAGCAGCTGATGGCTCAACCTTGCAGGTTTGACCCTTTTAATGCTCTATTCATTCCAAATCATACATTTTTAGTTTAATTGAACTCCTGACCATGTTGTTAACTCGATCTACTTTTCCTAAAGAAAAGGTTGACTGCTCTTTGCTCAGAGGCAAGATGCATTCTCATTGTAAAGAAATATTTCCTCACCAGACTCACTTTGGATTGATGAAATGAGAAAAGTGTCTAAAATCTTATTTCCACCTGTGCATTTACTGTAGAAGTAATGACCACCATGTGCCCTGCTTCATTACCTGACATGCAACCCAAACCATCAGTGAATCTGGAAATGTGCTTGTTTTCTTCACTGGGATGGCACCAAGCAAATGTCCAGCACCATCTCCTTTTTACCTCAAAAGATTTCTTAAAATTCAATGTATTACATTGATTTCTGTTTCAGCCCATTTGTCCCTCATTTTTGTTTCGCATTTTTTATTTCTAAGGCAGATTTCTTTGAGTCTCTGTCTTTTGTCCTGTTCCACATTGATGTTTCACTTTTACAACCTTTCCTTTGTTTAAAATTGCTCCAAAATCTAAATCCAACAGACTGGGATCAATCAACATCAGCTGCTATGCTTTGTGTTTATTGATATTCTTGGAGGTTTATAATCCATCCTATTGCTCGTACTTAAATCTCTCTTGTTGGGGCCTATTTTATGTCAGGTGTACAACTCTTGTTATTTAACTGCAGACCTATTTGAATAATTAGACTTTTGTAACTAGTCATTTTAGAAAAGCAACTTACAGTACATTCTGGAAATATTTCCCTAACCTTGTGGTTCCTTATTTTTCTCTTTACTTGATCTTAAAAGATGTCCAATATATTACAAAAACGTATTTAGAATTGTTTTTGAGTCATGCTAAAAAGCAAAGCGGTCCTATGAGGAGTAATCCTATATTTTACACCAGGGGTTGTGCTTATGTGTTGCTCATATGTTAATGTCCGTATTTGTTGCAGTAAAGAGAGGCATCATGCCACAAAACGATGGCTGCATCATTGACCATCTCTTGGCGGACATCAGGAAAGGTTTCAGCCTGAGAAAGACCCGGCCAAGGTGCGATTCGGAAAGCCTCTCCTCTAGTGAAATGCGTAGAGATACCTGCCCACCCGGTAAGGACAAGAGATGGTGCTCTCCATCCTCAGCTCCTTGCTCCAACCCCGAACGCCTTAACTGCAAACAACCAACCTGTCTCAGATTTTCTGTGCTTCTCCGCCCAGCCTCCCCCACCATCTGCCTAAGCCAGCTTTGTTGCACCTTCTTTTTGATGCTACTGTAGTTTCTTTACTTGATGAGCTTTTTGTCATGGCTGCTGTGTCTACAGTAATTTAGCTAATATGTACCGCTCAGAAGCTTACATGCTCTCATCAGCACGGATGTCTTTCATCTTTGGCTTTTGATTAAGCGTTTGAACCAATCTTTATTTGAAATGGTTATACAACAATTAACTTAATGGGATTTAAACAACTATTTATGGCACAAGTTTGAATTTATTGTGGATTTCCCCATATTCACACGGGGTCCAAAATATACATACAGGTTCAAATATTTACATACACTTACTGTAGTATTTAGATGTTCTTTACCAATATGCAAGGAACCTACATTCGTTTTGTAGCCATCATCAAGCTGCTGGCTAGATATGTGACCACTCTTTATCACAAATGGTAGAGCTCATTTTAATTGTGGTTTCCTGCATGGTTGATAGGTTTTTGATTACGGCAGAGGCCAGGGCCTTTCCAGAAGCTTATTGCTGGCCTGCTTTATCCACACTAAAAGCAGTTTTGATGTGTGTTTGGGGTCTTTGTCTTGTTGGAACACCTAGTTTTGGTTGAGTTTGAACTGGGTAGTTGTTGATTTTGAAGTGAAATTAATAATTGGTAGTTGGCCCTTGTCTTTCATTATTTCACCCAAATTCACTGGCAGCTAAACAGACCGCAGGGTAATCCTGTCCCCAACATGCTTGACTTCTGGAACAGTGTTGTTGGGGTTGAAAGCCTCACCCTGACTAATCCAAATATTCTTCCTTTCCTTAGCCTTTGTCTCAGCTAACCATAACTATTTACTCTGGAAGTTATTTGGCTTGTTAATGTCATGAACTGCAGATTTGTGTCACCCTTAAAGGTGTTTATTTTATAGTAGGGGCTTTTTTCTTGCTCTGTACCCACTGTGCTTTTTAAACTCTCTTCACAGTGAACAGCGACAGTGAAACACCAGTATCTTCCAGTTTATGATGAGCTTGAGCTTCGGTAGTTCCAGGGATTCTCTTGAATATCCTAACCTTTTCCTTTCATCTAAGGTTGACAGTTTGGGTCAGATGGTTGACACTGTTTGGTGTTCCACCTGGACAATGATCCCAATTACACTTGGTTGAAAGAAAAATGGTTGAAATGCCTAATTAAGAGCCCAAACCTAATGACACTTATGCAACCTTCTGACTAGCACTGTGTCACCATCAGTACAACCGCATCTCTCCTTCAGGTTCAAGTGTGAAGCCTGCAGACGAAGGAGCCGCCACCGCCGCTCCCACCAAACCTCAGAAAGAGGATCACCAGCACCTCAAAGGCGAAATGAACGGCCTCATCAGCCCATCAGAAGAGGGTGCAAAAGTTCCTCTGCTCAGTGCAGCCCAAAATGGGACAGTAGTGCCTCTCAACCCACCCCCAGGAGAGCCAGCCATAGCGAAGCAGACTCCTCCGGAAAGGCCAGCATCATTGCAGGATGGTCAAGACCAAGAGAAACCTGCGGCCTCGGAGCTAGACACGAAACCACCTCAAGCTGAAGTTCAACTAAGTCTTCATTCAAACAGCTTTTCTTTAGATTCAACAGAGACTAGCATCCTCAGTCCGTCATCCCTCTCTGATTCAGACCTGCTTGAGGCTGTGCTGGACAGCGCATCAAGTCTGGTTCCTGAGGTCTCAGATGAGTCAGGCATTAATAAAAGCATTGAAAGCCAAGAAGGTTCATCTATTACAGATGCTAATGGGAAATGTGGTGAAATCACAAAGGAAGATCACAAATTAAGCAATTTGTCAGAAGCAAGGGGACAAGAAGTAGGGGAAGAAAAGGAATATTTAACTGTGAAAACATGCGGGGAGGATGAGGTTTGGAGTAAAAAACACTCTGAACCTAAAATAAGTGTGGTCACACTTGATGAAGGCATCAGTGGGTGCGATATTCCAGATGGGCAGGAGCCAGAGGATGTGCCGTCGGTTTCTGAGGAGGTGTCCACCTCTCTTACACCTGAACCAAAGAAGCAGCTGAAGCTCTTTAAAAGAAGCAAAAAGAGGAGTAATCAAGGTAATCCATCCATTCACTTCAATAAAGATCACATTTGGAATGCTAGTCTCTCAATGTTTCTTAAAAGGGAGGTCATCTTTTGTGTTGCCTTTATTTCAGTTGACGTTTTATATAATATATTTTAGTGAATTTTTCTGCATGAGCTCATGCATTTTAAGGAAAAGTACAAATGCAAATATGAATGAAATACTGAATGGATTTAACTCTTTGGTCAGTCTGTTTTGAATCCTCTGTTTTTCGTTCTTTGACTCTTTGAAACACAAGGTAACAGTGGGAAAAGTGGGAAAGGACACACTAAACATAAATCAGGCTGTGTATTGCAGTGAGGTAGGTCAAACCTTAACCCGGTGTCAGACTGTAATCAGGATTACCCTAACGAACTCAATCATCATCAGAGCTCTGTGCCAGTAACACGTCATCTGTTGGTCAAACTGGAACCTGGGTTTTTGGTTTTTTTTTTTCTTTTCATCTGTCTGTGTCGTCTGACCTTTTTAATGCTTGCTCTCTCTTTAACACTCTTCAAACTCAGTGGTTGGTCATGCTGAAATCTTTGCTCAAAGTGATTCTAATCCCAATCAAAGCCAGTGGAAGCAAAAACCTCCCCCTGCAACTACCATGCACAGCAATTAATCCAGTTCTGATCTCGGTCGGCCTTGCAGTGGGAAAGTTGCTGTGACGTATTGCCGACTGAGTTTCGCCATAAATTGTCACTTGTGTCCTCTGTCCATATTTAACTGTCCATTCTCTGAATCTGCTAATGAGACTGTCTACCAACAGTCTTTGTGCTTTCTGTAAACTTTGCTATGTGCTCTGAATTCAGTGAAAACTAATGTAAATGCATTTAAATATTTCGTAACTTAAAATGAAAAAACTTTAAATCTCATATTTTTCTAAATGTTCAACTTTTAATAAATCTGTAAATTATATTTTTTAAATATATTAAAGTATTTTTTAAAAATATATATCTTCTCCGTATTCATTTCAGTATTTGTTTCCCTTCAGGTGATTCCAGAAAGAGGAAATCGAGAGGAAAAAGAAAATGTTAATTTCACGCTGGAAGAATGGTTTTATTTATTGATTTAAAACAGGAATATTAACTATATGAACTCTCTGAAGATGTTGGAGAAGTCTGTCTTCTACAAAAGTTCCCCTAACCAAGAAGAGTTCAAACATCCAGGGCTCTGATTTTCACAGCATGGATGTTAAAGCGTCACTTTATGTAAATTAAAGCTTGTTTATGTGAATGCAGAGCTGTTCTAAAACATATATATGAATGTGCTTTATATGTTTCTATGTTTGTATATTTTGTAATAATTAGTGAAATGTGTTTTGCTATGAGTTCCATTACCCTACAGCACCCAACGAGAAGATAATGTTGGTGCAAGATGTCCAATTTATCCATTAAAAAAGCTGTTTTTGTCTTAAATTCTTTATACATTTCAACAACTGTAAAAGAACAAATAATTGAATGTAACTTTTAATGTTAAATATATTTTAATAAAATTTACTGTACTGTTTCCTTCTTTCCCAAAGTGTCTCCCCCAGCCCTCTAACAATAAAGGCTGCCATGATATACACTACTGGCCACATTTATTGGCACATACGGTAGAGATGGGTAAAACACCTTCAAATAAATTCGTCTCAAGTTGCATTTTGTCTGAGTATAGCCACTCATCGCTGCAGGGGCAGGGGCTGGTGCACATCTTTAGTACTCACCGGGCCAGTCCACCACAGAGACGCACCCATTAACCTAAGAGTCGTGTTTTTGGACTGAGTGAAGAAGCTGGAGTCCAGATGACCCCTTGATGCACGGGAGAACATGCAAACTCCATGCAGAAAGACCCCATCCTGAGCTTCGAACCCCAGGACCATTTTGTTGCAAATCAACAGTGCTAACTGCTCCACTGTGCAGTCCTAAAAAAGAACAAAGATATCAAAATTATGGTACATAACTACATAGCTTTCTGTAGTTTTCGCTTTTTTGTCTCACTGGAATGCTTCGGACCACTAGACATTTCCTAATGTCCGATAAAGACTACCTGAGTATATCCAAGTAGCGGTTTTCAAATGATGACTGCATTTATTAATGGAAGAAAGCTATCTTACCCAGTCTGGCCCTACGCAAAAATGTGATTGACCCACATGTCTAACCACTAATTGTTCTTTACCATTTTTTGTTGAATTTCACTGGCCACACCCATCCCTGATTACAACCAGACATCTATGAGGAAATCATTAATATAGCACTTTTCTGACTACACGAAGTAGGCTTAATGATCTCAATATGCACACATAAAACACATCATGATTTGACCTAAATAACCTAATAACCTACCTGATGATTTCAAGACTTTTGTGGAAATATATTGTCAACTGACAAGACAAAAGAGGAAATTTTTGGAGGGTGTGACATCTATGACATCTGGTGGAAAACTGACAGCATTACAGAAAAGTACAACATGCCAAGAATCAAACATGATGGCGGTGATCTGAAGATGTGGGGCTCCTGTGCTTCTTCATGTCCTGGGTCACTTACCGTAATTGATGGAACCATGGATTCTGCTCTTTAGCACAGATTCCTGATGGAGAATGTCCAAGCATCACAACATTAAGCTTAACCACACTTGGGTTATGCAGCAGAAAATGGTCCAAGGCACAATAGCAAGTCACTTCTGAATTCTTTTAAAAATGTAGGTTTTGGCCTAGTCAAAGGTTGGACTTAAACCCAACTAAGATGCTGTGGCATGAACTTAACCAGGGAGTTCATATTTTCCAAACCCTGCAATGTGGCTGAATTAAATTGATTCTGGAAAGAATAGTTGTACAAAATTTCCCCAGAATGATGTAACAGACTCATTAGCAGTTCACACTTGATGGCAAACCCACGATTGGTGCAACCACCTACGTTGCTGCATTAAAGAATTAATTTATTTTTAGGCATTTTACACAGCTTTACCTGGCATGCCGATAAATTGTGACTGTATAAATGTTCCCTCATGCTTGCCTTTGTGAAAGGCTTTTGAGCAGCACTGGAGACCCCTTGCAGGACTACGTACCGCCGTGCGTCTGCCTTTGACATCACCCCACCCCCCTACAGTTACAGATATGGCATTGCCTCTCGTGGAGACTGCTTAGTCTTCTTGAGACGGAAAGGCTAAAGCAAGCGCCGTCATGTCCCAGAACTGGTCGTCCAAAGAGACAAAAAGCCAAAACCAGCCCGTAGCGGCTGGACAGAAGAGAACGCGCAACGACGAGGGGAACAAGGTGACGGTGGTGCTCGGTGCGCAGTGGGGGGACGAAGGAAAAGGGAAAGTTGTCGACCTTTTGGCCACCGAAGCTGACATTATCTGCAGATGTCAGGTAAATGTCTGAGTTTGGGATGTCACATGACATGGTTTGAGTGAAATGTGCCATTTCTAAATGGATATGCATATTTCGGAAATAAAGCGGGCAACTGGGTTTCAGTAAAAAAACACTTGAAAACCTATGTTTCCTAGAACTTGCATATTTTAGAAAGTGTGGATTTGTGCAACTTGAAAGTGTCCAGTTTATCTTTAATTACATGGCCTACAACAAGAATAAATGAAAATGCATTCAAAAATCATTCAGAAAAACAACCCCGAGAAGGTCTGTTAGTCCAGTGACACACAACACTCCAGAGGTAAGACCTTTCAGCAGTTGGGGTGTTGTGCTTTCTCCACTGTCAGGAACTAGTACCCTGTGTTCTGAAGGCTTGAGAGCCCCACCCTCCAGGCCTGAGAGGTCACATTCTCAGGCTGGTTTGATATGTGAGAAGGCCAGTATAGCCTAGGGGAAAAACAGTATAGTGCCAAGCCTGTTAAATTGGGTGCTGGAAAAGCTTGGTCGTTGCAGAATGTCACCATGTCACCAAAATGTGATGAAACTTGTCACAGCCATTAACTGTTCTAAGGTAACAATACAGTAAAATGTAAAAGTATTGACACCCATTTTACATTTTCACATTACGTTACAATATAAGCACCAACTTCAATGTATTTTATGAGGATTTACATGACAGACCAACACAAGGTAATTGTGAATTGAAAAGAGAATGGATACATGGTTTTCAACATTTGTTTCAAATAAAAATCTAAAAGTTTTAGTGTTCATTTCTATTCAGGTCATACATTCACACTTTTTGAAATGACGTTTTGCTGCAGTTACAGCAAACAGCAGCTGGTCCCTATCTCCAGCAGTCTATGGGCAGGAGGCGTTGTACACCCTGGACTGGTCGCCAGTCCATCACAGGGCAACACGGGACAAACAACCATGCACACATTTATTCACACCTAAGGGCAATGTAGAGAGAACAATAAACCTAATAGTCATGTTTTTAGACTGACGAAGCTGGAGTACCTGGAGAGAACCCATGCATGCACAGGGAGAACATGCAAACTCCATGCAGAAAGACCCCTGGCCAGGAGTCCAACCCAGGACCTTCTTGCTGCAAAGCAACAGTGCTACCAACTGCACCACAAGCCTGTTTTTGCCTATTCTTTTTTGCAAAATAACTGAAGCTCAATCCGACCCATCTGTGAACAACAATAACCAAATTTTGCCACAGATACTCAATACTCTTCAAACATTGCCCTGCATTTGGCTTTATCCATCATAACATTAACAGCATCCTTGTCCCTGCTGAGGAAAATAATCCCCATGGCATGATGCTGTCACCAGCATGTTTTACATTGGGGATTTTGTGCTGAGAATAATGTGCACTCTAGTTTTCTGCCACAGAGTGGTATGCATGTGGGTCAAAAGTTCAATTTTCATCTCATATGACCAGGGGACTATCTTCCACATGTATGTCTTCAGTATGAATAGTAGGAAACTGCTGGCAGGACTTTTTATATCTTTATTTCAACAATCCTTTTCTTTTAAGATTCAGATTTGGGGGATACACTAACAGTTGTACTGCCAGCATATTCCCACATCTGAGCTATGGATCTCTGCAGCTCCTCCAGAGTTTTCATGAACCTCTTGGTTGCTTGTCAGAATATCTCTGTCCTTGCCCAGCTGGTCAGGATTGCATGGTCATGTCTTGGTAGATTTTCAGTTGTGCCATATTCTTTCCATTCTCATATGAAAAGTGCTCCATGACCTTTCCAAACCTTGGTACATCGCATTATAACCCAACCCTGTTTTAAACTTCCCCACAAATTTATCCCTGACCTGTTATGACAGGCATGTCCGGCATCCCTGACCTGGCATGTTTCTTGATCTTCATGATGCTTTTCACTGTTCTCTAAAATCCTTAGAGACCTTCACAGACCAGCTGAATTTTTACTGGTATTAAATTACACACAGGCTTACTCTATTTACCAAGTATGTGGCTTTTTAAGGGAACTGTTTGCTCTAGCTTTGATTTAGAAGCTGACTACAAACGTTCATTTTTTTTAATAAAAAATTACAAGGACAGAATATAATTTTCCTTCCACTTTACAATTATCAACCACACTGTGTTGGTGTATCAGATAAAATATCAATAAAATAATAAAATAAAGTTTTTGGTTGTAACATGGCAAAATGTGAAAAAGTTAAAGAGGTTTGAATACTTTGGCAAGGAGCTGAATATTTACCTTTGCTGTGATTTACAGGGAGGCAACAATGCAGGACATACAGTGGTAGTTGATGGCAAAGAGTATGATTTCCACCTTCTCCCCAGTGGAATCATAAATACCAAAGGCATTTCACTCATCGGTAAAGAAAGGCTTCAGTCTTCAGTCTTTACAGAAACTGCACCCATCACAACATTACTGAGTCTTTTCTTTTGCTCCTTCAGGTAATGGAGTGGTCATACATCTACCTGGGCTGTTTGAGGAGGGAGATAAAAATGAGAAGAAAGGTATTTTAATGAAAAATGCTGTAATAAAATATCAAGTATTATATGAAGTATGATTCTGTGTCCTCATGTTGATGTGATTTTTATCCCATGACCAGGTCTGAAAGGTTGGGAGAAGAGACTGATTGTTTCAGACAGAGCTCACCTTGGTAGGCACATTTCCTTCAGTCAGTTATTTGTATTCATTATAATCGTATTTTTAACAGAATTAAATCTTATCTTCCCCATAGTCTTTGATTTCCACCAAGTTGTTGATGGGCTGCAGGAGACGGAAAGACAAGCACAGGAAGGAAAGAAGTAAGAGATACGAGTGAAGTAAGGTTAGGGATGGCAAATGTTGCTAATCTGTTCTAATCTTCATTAATTCTGTTATTTTCCATAACAGCATTGGAACAACAAAGAAGGGCATTGGTCCAGCATACTCCAGCAAAGCTTCTCGCATTGGCCTGCGTGTATGTGACCTCTTGGGTGACTTTAATGACTTCTCCACCAGGTAGAAATTTTTCAAAAATGAGTCCAACATATCAAAGTTCCTTATGTACAGCAATGTGTCTACATTTTTTTATAATCTCTTTTAGATTTAAGAATCTCATCCATCATTATCAGTCCATGTATCCATCCTTGAAGGTCGATGTTGATGACCAGCTAAAAAAACTGAAGGTAGGTGTGGGTTTTTTGTTATTGGATCACGCACAAGCCTTGCAAAAGTAGTCATGGCCTTGATAACACTTGAGCCTTTTTAAATTTTACCACATTAAATGGACAACTGTGGCTCAGTGGGTAGAGTAGTCGTCCTTGCAATCTGAAAATTGAGGGTTCCATTTCCGGCTACCTGTCGATGGGCAAGGCACTTTATCCCAAGTTGCCTACCGATCTGTGTATCACTGTATCAATGCGTGCACGTTTGTGAGTGTGATTAGGTGAATGTGGCTGCAGTGTATAGCGCTTTGAATAGTCAATATGACTAGAAAAACATTATAAAATTTCGGTCTATTTACCATTTTACAACCCAAAAATTCTATGTATTTTATTAGGTCTTTATAAGATTAAAAAAACACAAAACAGTACATAACTGTGTTTTAAGCTCCTTTACTCTGCTTTCCCAAATAAAAATCCAGTTCAAAAGAAATGCCTTTAAAGTTGCTGAATTAGTACATGGTGGTGACAGCACCATGCTCTGGGAATACCTTGCAAAGAAGAATAAGCTTAAATGTCAGTCTATAAATGTATAAAGCTGGTGGAGACATACCCAAAAATACTGTCTCGGAGGGGCAAAATTCAATTTAAGTTTAAAGTTTTTATATGAAAAATGTTAATTATTCCAAGGGGTAGTAGTGACACAGTCAATGGGGACTCAGCGGGCGCAATGGCCCCCCAATCGCCACACAGTCTTGCATGCATAATGAGGAGCTGCAATATTTCTTTATTTATATTTATATCCTGTGGGTTTTTTGCTCTTAACACAGCCTCTTTTTGAATGCATGCCACTTACTCCTGCCTCCACCCTTGATCATAGGATCAGACCTTTACAATTAGGACAGTATTTCACAATTATAGACACACATTTTACAACATGCTAAAATAGCTTCTTTTAAATATCTAATGATCTAATCCTTTTATCTAGGTACAAATAACATGAATCTAAAGGCTATTGTTTTAAAAATTCTCAGGAGAAAAAAATATTTTTGTTTATTTTTGTTTTGTTCATTGGATCTAATATACCATATACCAATACAGCTAAATACAATTCTTTAAATTCTGGTTTTTGGTGTTCCCCCACTCAAGACTATTAGTGGCCTCCATCTAGCTACCCAAGAGGTATTTATATTTTTGCAAGGCGCTGTAAATTACCACAATTATCTCAGCCTGGAAGCTTCTAATTTGTTGGTTTTTTTTTTCAAAGAAGCAAAGGAGTATTATTGTGAAACCATAAAAGTGTTTTGTTTTATGAAGGATTTTGCAGAGCGACTGCGCCCGATGGTCAGAGATGGGGTCTATTACATGTATGAGGCTCTTCATGGACCTCCAAAGAAGATTCTGGTTGAAGGGGCTAATGCAGCTCTGCTTGACATTGACTTTGGTAGAATTTCTTTAAAAACAATCTTGAACACATTAAATAACATATATTTTAATGGAAAACCAGTGATGCTGCATCTTTTTTAGGCACGTATCCTTTTGTGACTTCATCAAACTGCACCGTGGGAGGGGTGTGCACTGGACTCGGCATCCCTCCGGTCAATATTGGTGATGTGTTTGGTGTATCCAAGGCCTACACCACCAGAGTGGGAATTGGAGCTTTTCCCACAGAACAACTAAATGTAAGACCTCGATGTTTCATCAATAGGTTGCTATCTGGAAAAATGTTGTCTTATAATATTGTTAACACCATAGGCATGGGATGGTATGAGATTCTAATGGTGTGCTATCCTTGAGTCAAAGTACTCTGGTGGTATTCAAACGAAGATTTTAATTGAAAAATGTATTGTAGGATTTAGTTACTTTTTAAAAAAACAGGAAATCAGAATTTCTACCCTGTTAAAACAATATAACAGAGTGAATATTAGTTAAATTATAAGCTTAGATGTGATCTAAAACTTTGATTTTTGTATCATTTTATTGTTACTCTGCAGAATATTATACCTTTTGCTCAATTGGTTGGACGGCTAGCTTGCAGTCCTCTGATTAACAAACTTGCTGCTCATAGCTTGCCAGTTTTAGTTTTAAATCAGCATCCCCCTAATGTTAGTAATAGTTGACGCTCCTGTCACGTTCCCAAACAGAAAAAAAAACACTTTTCTTGTTGAGGAAATGGCTCCTTTCAGCCAGCTGATTGGCAGTGCACAGCAACAGGTGGAGGATGGGCAGTGTGGCTAGTCTATATACTGTGGCGGTAACACTTGTTACAATCTACGGTGGTTCTTATGCTAAGAAAAGCACAAATCTCAAAAAAGCACAAATCTCTGTTTGGAGTATAACCCAGTCTACAAATTTTAGAGTTTGAATGAGAGCTTATCAAATAAAATATAGAATACTTTAAAAAAGAGGGAAATAACCCTTTAGTTTAGCGCCAAATTGCAATCTTAAAATCTAATTTTCACTGTTATTACACAGAAGAACAAATTTGTTAACTGTCCACAACACAAGGGGCAGTCAGTCATCTTCTATACCGCTTCTTCCATAGTGGGTCGTGGGGAAGCTGGTGCCTATCTCCAGCAGTCTATGGGCGGGAGGCGGGGTACACCCTGGACAGGTCGCCACTCCATCACAGGGCAACACACAAACAACCATGCACACACTCATTCACACACCTAAGGGCAATTTGGAGAAACCAATTAACCTAAGAGGCATGTCTTTGGACTGTGGGAGGAACCCGGAGTACCCGGTGAGAACCCATGTATGCACGGGGAGAACATGCAAACTCCATGCAGAAAGACCCCCGGCCAGGAGCCAAACCCAGGACCTTCTTGCTGCAAGGCAACAGTGCTACCAACTGCGCCACCATGCAGCCTGACATGAAATGTAAATAAGCAATTGAAAATTTGTTTTTTGGAAGCAACTGATGGATTTTTTTCTTCCTTCATCCGGGCCACCCTCAACCGGAATAGCATCCTGGGTGGTAAACATAGTGGTTAGGGCAGCTTTACTCTGTGCTCTATACAGTCGGACATAACTCTGATCACACCATCACTTTCTCTGGCCTCTCGTTTAAATTGCTTTAAGCTACAGAAATGCTAGAATGGAAAAATTAAGTGATTATGAAACTGTAGTTTTTTTTTAAACTTGCTGAAACTTTCTTAAACTTGCTGATTTTGTAAATTTGTCAACAGTTTATTCTGCTCGTGCAGCTGTCAGATTTCTTTCTTAGACCACATGTTCTTATGGATAAATTTAGGGTCAGATTCTGGGTTAAGGATTTGTTTACTGTAAGAGCCAGAATTATGTTACCTGTTGCGGGAACTAACCATAGAATTAAAGGTCAAGATGTCAAAACATCACCTTCTTGCATGTGTGATGCATTATAGTTATCTTCTTCTGTTTATGTTGCCAAAGTGGCTACTCCAAATTTAAACTGACATCGTCCAAGTCCATGACGTACTTGGAAAAGCTGTTTCCTCCTGGTTTCTGCAGGCAGTTGGAGAGCTACTTCAGACAAGAGGTCATGAAGTTGGCGTGACCACAGGAAGGAAGCGGCGCTGTGGCTGGTTGGATCTTGTCATTCTCAAATACGCTCACATGATTAATGGCTTTACTGCGTGAGTATCACGCGATGTTGAAGCAAAGCATCAGCTGTTTTGTTATTCATACACATGCAATAATACACCATCAGAATTACTGTTTCAGAAGGTAAAATTTACTCAAACTAAGTTTGTTGTTGCCCGTTGTCTAACAGCGTTGCTTTGACAAAACTTGATATTCTGGATGTGCTTGATGAAATTAAAGTCGGAGTTGCCTATAAACTTAACGGGAAGAGAATCCCTCATTTCCCAGGTAATAAATAGAAAAGATTTATGTTTTCTGTTCCTATATCCAGTCTAAAGCTTGAGAATGTCTGATCTGTTTTAATTACAGCCAATATGGATATTTTGCACAAAGTGGAGGTAGAGTATGAGACCTTCCCAGGTTGGAAGACAGACACATCTGCAGCCAGGAAGTGGAATGATCTTCCTGCCAAGGCACAGAACTACATTCGTTTCATTGAGAACCACATTGGAGTTCCCAGTATGTCTGACAAGAAAATCCCAAATCTTCATTATTTGATTTCCACTGGAGTTCAACAAACAAAACATAATCATGTTTTCCATTAGGAGGCACAATTAACAAATTAAATTAGCCTTGATGATGACTTTGTATCTCTATTTGATCATCTGTTTCTTTTTCTCATTCCAGTCAAGTGGGTTGGTGTTGGAAAGTCCAGAGAGTGTATGATCCAGATGTTCTAAACAGCTCGCTGAAGAAAAGACTGGGACAATGGGACATGTTTTATCCACAAAGAAATGTTCTCCCTGAAAAAAATACAAAAACATATGTATACAACTACTGAGATGTGTTGTTTAAGTTTCTTCTGGGGCAGTCAAACATAGTATACCCAGTTTCTGAAGGTCCTATGATGAACAGCAATATACAGCTGTATTTTATGTACATTTTATGTGATAGACCAGTACAAAGGACTGGATAAATATGCAAGTCTTGTAGGGTATGACTCTACCAGCTTTGCACATCTAGAGTGATATTTTTGCCTATTCTTCTTTGAAAATAGTCCAAGCTCAGCCAAAGTGTATGGACAGCACTGTGAACAGCAATTTTCAAGCCCCGACACACTGATTCTTAATTGACCTTGGGTCTGGACATTGACTAGGCCGTTCTAATCCATGCATTTTCTTTGAGACATACATTGTAAACATTTCGCTGTGGCTCTGGCTCTTTCAGCGGGGTTGTTGCCCCGCTGAAAGAGGAACCTCCTCCCCAGTCTAAGTCTTCTCCGATGGGCAAGGTGTTCTACCTTGCCTGGCTTGTCAGTATAGCTAGATGGTCATGTCTTGGCAGATTTGCAGTTCTTCCATACATTTTCCATATACACATGATAGACTGAACAATGCTCCATGAAATTTCCAAGGCTTGATAAATTGCATTATAATCTCAGCCTACTTTGAACTTCACCACAACTTTTTCTCAGTTGTCTAATGTGTTCCTTGAACTTCATGGTGGTGTTTGTTTGCTAACAAACCTCTGAAGTCAGATTTCTATTTATATTGAAAATATATTACAAACAGGTGGTCTTTATTTACTAATTTGATGTCTTTTGAAGGCTTGATTGGTTACATTAGATTTTATTCAGATGTATCAGAGTAAAGAGGGATTATAACAAATATGTACCACTTTTGTCAGAATTCTATTTGCAAAACATTTTGAAAACCATACATCGTTGTCCTCCAACTTAATAACTGTACCCTATTTTGATTGGTATATCACATTTAATTCAAATAAAACTAATTTGTGGTTGAAACGTGAGGATGTTCATGTTCAAGGGGTGTCAATACTGTAATACACTCCAACTGTTATTTGTTATTATAAGAAATACAAATAAATAAAACATATACAATTTGTATTTGATGTCAATATGTTTTAGAAATGTTTGGGCTTATTGATTGTTGCTGGATTTTTTGAAAGATTTTATTTTCAAAAAAGTTTGCCAATATTTTCAGTGTTGATGGATTTAAAAGTTTAGGAGAATAGTCTTTTTTAGGCTATTTTTCTCAACAGAACTGAAAACTAACTGTGAAAGCCAAAAAAAAACAGTTTGTTGTACCTACTGTCACAATATGTTATTTTCCCTGAGTTTGAAACTAAAAATCATAGTTAAATCATGTCCTTAAATAGGTTTGAAAGTTGATCACGTGGCAAGAGAGCAGCAACTTAGATTGGCTCTTTTGTATCACCTGACAACAACCAAGTGTTTGTGATTGGCTGGTTTTTGCCTCCGTGCCATTTTTCCCGCAATATAGAAGTGTGGAGTTGTTAGCGTAGCAGCAGCACGCGGGGGGAGCTCCGCATATTTAACAGCTAAAATGCCCAAACGAACTTGTCCTTTTCCCGAAGCCTTTTCAACCCAGTACAAAATACACATCGGACAGCGGGAGATAAACAATTACGGCGTGTTTGGAAATAAATACCGACAAGAAATATACGGTGAGTAAATGTGGACGCTTTACCACTACTGTTCCCTGTTAGCTACCGTGTTAGCCTCGTTGCGCACATTTGCTTGTAGTTGTCTTTGCATTTGCAGCTGTTGTTTACACACATGGTGTGTTGTATGTGCATCAGCTGATTCTCTTGTATGATTTTCTTTCTCCCATTACCCTCCCTCTCCACCATAGAAAAGACGAAAAACTTGCTATTTAATGGTGCAAAAGCTGTAGTGGGGAAAATATGGACTGGAGAGGAGAAGTGCCCAGACTCACAATCTAATGGAGAACACACTGCGTGCAGTCAGACTCTCCTGAGAGGACAGACACTTATTGGGCAGGATGGGAAACTCACAAGAACAAATGCTCTACAAGGTAAGTGCAGACTGAAGGTTAGATGGTCGGAGGCCAAGATGACGCACATCGTGGAGACCTTTTTTCTTTTTATTTCAACTTTGGTAAAAAGGACTGAACTTACACAGCGTTTTTCCAGTCACATTCACATAATCGCACTCACACCATACGCAGAATGGTAGGCAACTTGAGGTCAAGTGCCTTGCCCAGAGGCATATTGACATGTGGCAGGAGGAAGCCAAAACAAGCCTGAAGCGGCATCGGTGAAAGCATGCAACCAAATAAATTTAGACTTCCTCAAGTGGGAAATTGAGGATACATGCTTTAGGAGTTAGTTTATTGTATGAGGATATATGGGGAACAGACTTGGTTCAATTACCCAGGTTTTATGAACGGCTTAAGTTTTCCAACTTGCCCCTCCTGTGCTTTAAAGGCATTTTTCAAAGGGTGTCTGAGCAAGTGTCAGCCTGACTGGAGTTTTCTCCTGCTTCATGGGGCAGAAGATCACAGCCCTCTACAGCTCACTCCCCCACCTGTTGCTGTGCACTGTCGTCCAGCTGGCTGAAGGAATGCTACTGCGCTTTCCTTTTTCTTTCAAAAAAGACAAATGGGACTGTTAAGAAATATGTTGGGTTGTACACAACCCATTACTTTTATTAAGGTAATGCTGTTTTTAAGGCTGTTTTTGGTAAGCTATGAGCTGCACGTCTGATAAGCATCCAGCTCCTGGCTCGCTACACAAACAGAAATCTAGTAAATAGGAGCCAGTGAAAACAGGCTGGTTCAAGTTTCCTTAGTCTGTAAAGAGAAATATAATAAAGATTTTATAAGACTTGCATGAAAATGATTATTACAAAATGTATTATTTCTAACCTGTTTAAGGTTGATTCATTAATATATTCACTTTATCCTCACAAATGTGTTTAAAGGAAGGATTAAGTGAAATCATTTTTTGGCCTCTTAACAATATGCAGAGACAGTGTTGATCAGTTAAACGTGTTCCTGAAAAAACGGACAATTTTGTAGACAGACGGCTTGTCTAAGTTCAGAGTCAATTCAGGAGCTTTAAGTTATCGTAAATTCCGGACTATAAGCCGCTACTTTTTTTCCCACACTTTGAACACTGCAGCCGATACAACGGTGCGGCTAATGCATGATTTTTTTCATGCCGCCAAAAACATTTTGCCTGGTAACAGTGGACCAGTCAAATTGATGAGTAGTTCAAAGAGGTCCAATAAACTTGTGCGATAAATCAAGAAGACTTTCACAATTCAATTACCGGTATTGTAAATCAGACATTAATATTCACCCTCATCAACATGGAAAATCACCAACGGGTTTCGAAAGGCTGGACTGCTGCGTGATTAAGGGGACCAGGTGCGCTCAAGTGAGAGCGTCAACGAAGAGGCTGAAGTGAGTGACGAGATCCTGAGGCTGTTCAATTCGGACACTGAAGAACAGGACTTTGATGGTTTCATTGCGCAGGAAGAAGATGAAGAAGGCGATCAATGACTTTTGACCTGGTAGGCTGCAGTGTATATCAGTTAGGAGATACTGGGATGTTGTTCGTGCACTGTTCAGTAAAAAGGTATAAGCAACGTAATTTGTGTGTAACTGATAACTGATATCCTTAAAGGTAGCAGTGTTAGCCAGTGTTGGAAAAAAAGCATTTGCAGTATGCATTTGTTTATATTACCATACGGATTAAATTAAAAGTTAAAAATTCCTCACGTGTAATATCTTTCTGTGTAAATATCTCATATTACAACGTGGGACAGCCGCGGCTTAACATCTGGTGCGGCCTGTACAAGGCTTTTAATCAGGTGCGCTCTGTAGTCCGGAATTTACAATAGTTCTTTTTCCGACTCCTTTGTAGCCTCTGGGTCGATCTCTTCGGCTTTTCATGCATAGTGATGTGCTGCTGCTCACAACGGGGTGTCCAAACGTCCATTTATCGTCTCCTAACTTGAAGTACTTCCATACACTTGACCAATGGCCTTTCAAAGCTTAAAAAGAAACGTATAACTCGGCCTATTTGGACAAATCAGACGCTAGGGTCACCATACTTGTTTCAAAACCGTACTGCAGACAGTCTGCTAAAGACTGGAGCCAAACCTCACGGATCTAAACCTGTACTGCTTCCGACTCCAGGGAGGGGAATAACGTCACCCACATTGGTTTGAAGGAAAATGAAGAAGATTAAATCATAAATTATTAGTTGACAAATATACTATAGTCAGTGTCATCGAGTAGGTCAATTCAGTGTCAAGCTATGGTATATTTATTCAAAGTTATGATACCATGAGACTGATATTATATGTGAAATGATGGTCAGTCCTGTGGATTTACTGGGTGGCAGCTCAGACCAGAAATAGCTGGTTTATCACATCATTCCAATGAAATTTCAAGATTTGTTTCCATGCTAGATGCAAAAAAGTCCCTCAAAACAGGAAACGTCGTTTTATTGAGTGCTTTGTTGTTATTGTTACTGTTGAAGTTTCTTTTCAGTTTGTAGTTTAGTTCCCTGTGACTAAAATTAAAATGTCAACAGGACTGATATAACTTTAAATGGAAATGTAGTGCCCCCTAATGGTAAGTATGCGTAATGCAGTATCTGCTGTACTGGCCTTATTCCACTGTCCTATTATTCAAACCAGTACTTGAGATGAAGACCACAACTTAATGCAGATGTTCCTGTTTATAAAAATGTTTCGATTGTGGTCTTCTACTGGTTTTAAATATGTATTCCACTAATAATATATCCACACAGCTAGGTTATCCATTTCTTCTGGCAGGAACATTTGACTCAAACACACCTTTGCTGTAAACAAGATTGGTAAATCAGTTGATGGTTTTTGCCAGCAGATGTCGGGCTTGTCCCATGTTTGAAGCTTCATTTGGTTAGCTTTTAATTTAGGATGTCTGTTTTTGTAGGCGCGCCGGCAGCTCCCACAGGCTGCTGCGTTTGCCATAAAAACCAGGGCTCCAGGACGCCGTGTTCCCAGTGTGACAGACTGGCATGTGCTTCTTGTACCCGACAGTGTTCCAGCTGCTGCAGCCTCTGCTGCTCCGTCTGCACCATCATTGAGTAAGTTCAACTTCTCCACAACTCCTTTTCCAGGGATCTGTACTCATACATTGTCTTGCAAAAGTTTTAATACCCTCCGCGTTATCTTCAAATTACGACCACAAACTTCACAGCATTTTATTGGGATTTTACCTGTGAAGAATGAAAGGTTTTCAAACTGTTTTAAAAATAAAAATTTCAGCCTTCTTTACCTTGAAACCCCTAAATAAAATCAAATGCTCTACATTCCTGGAGAAGTAACGGAATTAATAAACACAGCTGTTTGTTAATCTCTATAAATACTATTGTTCCTTGAACTCTGTAGACTATTTATTTAAGAACATTAGTGGAAAGAATGAAGGTCAAGGAACAAACCTGACAGGCCAGGTCAGGTTTAAAGCAGCAAACTTGATTTCAAGCCTTAAAGGGCTCATGGAGCAATGTGAAGATGGAAAGAGTATAGCACACCTGCAGACCTACCTAAGCATGGCCATCTGGCTAGACTAACAGGTGGGTAAGGAGAGCTTTAAGCTAAGAAACAACCTAAAGGGCCATTGTAACTCTGGAGGAGCTGCAGAGATCCACAGCTCCTTCAACTGGACAAAAATAACTCCTGCACTCCACAAATCTTGCTTGTTGCCACAAGCCATGTAAAGCACACAGGTAACATGGAAAACTTGCCCTTGTTGGATGAGACCAAAGGGGTATGAATACATCTGAAAGGCACTGTTAGTCTGTTTTTACTTTTTTTAATCTATATATTTGATAGTTTTTTTTAAACATGAGATTCAAAGCTTCAAATGAGTAAAATCGGATTAGTAGTACATTTTTATTACTACCCATGCATTTTTCTTCTCCCACCAAAAAACACATTTAGTAGCCTCCATACTGTGCCAAAACGTGATCTAAAGGGTTTTTTTTTTATCCCTTTTATTAACAAGTTGCAGGCAGTGCTGATAAATCCTGCAACTAAGAAAATATTTATCTTTTTTAATATACTAGTCCCAACCGAGCACTGCATTTTGTTGCCAGGTTTCGGAAAAGTCACAGGTTTGGCAAAGGCACAAACAAGCAGAGTGGCCTTTAACCTTTAGAGACATGCCATAAACATTTTATATTGGGTTTCAAAATGGTTTAATGTTTAAAATAAAATATTTACTGAATTGCAAAAGTTTCTGTAACTAAGGACTGAAGGATGAAGATAAATGTTGCACGTGCTCATTACTGCAAGAAATGGAGAACAATTCTCTGAAGGCAGGTTTTAAATGTGTTAACTTCTACTTTGAACCTTAAATGTATGTTACAGATCTTCATCTTTTTGCTGTGTAGCTTCATTGATATCTCTCGGCCCGTCTAAAGAAATGCCACCCCACACCATTACTGACCCACTGCCAAACCGGTCATGCTGAAGGATGTTGCAGGCAGCAGATCGCTCTCCACGGTGTCTTCAGACTCTGTCACGTCTGTCACATGTGCTCAGAGTGAACCTGCTTTCATCTGTGAAGAGCACAGGGCACCAGTGGCAAATTTCCCAATCCTGGTGTTCTCTGGCAAATGCCAAGGGTCCTGCACGGTGTTGGGCTGTGAGCACAACCCCCCTTTGTGGACGTCGGGCCCTCATACCATCCTCATGGAGTCGGTTTCTAACCGTTTGTGCAGACACATGCACATTTGTGGCCTGCTGGAGGTCATTTTGCATGGCTCTGGCAGGGCTCTCCACGTCTCCTGGTGTACTGGCCTGTCTCCTGGTAGCACCTCCAGGCTCTGGACACTACGCTGACAGACACAGCAAACCTTGCCACAGCTCACATTGATGTGCCATCCTGGATGAGCTGCACTACCTGAGCCACTTGTGTGGGTTGTAGAGTCCGTCTCATGCTACCACGAGTGTGAAAGCACCACCAACATTCAAAAGTGACCAAAACATCAGCCAGAAAGCATAGGTACTGAGAAGTGGTCTGTGGTCCCCACCTGCAGAACCACTCCTTTATTGAGTGTGTCTTGCTAATCGCCAAAGATTTCCCCCTGTTGTCTTTTCCATTTGCACAACAGCATGTGAAACTGATTGTTAATCAGTGTTGCTTCCTAAATGGACAGTTTGATTTCACAGAAGTTTGATCTACTTGGAGTTATACTGTGTTGGTTAAGTGTTCCCTTTATTTTTTTGAGCAGTGTATTTTGATTTGAATGCTTAATTTGATTTAAAGTGATAGAGAGCAGAGGTGGACTTTTACTTTCCTGATCTATTGCTGATAACCATGCAGAAATGTGAAGATTTATGTGTTTAAAATGATAAATCCATTGTATTTGATCAGTATCCATTTTCCTTTGTTCCACAGTTACAGCGGACCATACGATGAAGTTCTATGCTGCAGCTGCTCAACGTAAACAAGACCAACAGAACTGATCAGGATTATGGTTTTGATCATGTATAGTTGCCCCCCCCCCATTACTAAGAATACAGCTTATATTTGTTTTTATCAATATAATCTCATCTTGTATATATGTCTTTCGTTGTATTGAACTGAAATAAACTTGAATGTGTTTTTATAAAGTCTCTTTTTCCTCTGTGTAATTTCATGTTATAATTTATTGCATTAAAGAGCATATGTCATTATTTATTAAATGTATTCAGGCATACAATTGTAGACATTTTCATTTCCAAATTGACATAAATTGCCAAAAGTTGTAGGAGGATGATGCATTGCGTTTGTAATGGCAAACTTGTGCATAACGATGTTCACCCACAATAAAAGTGGTGATACTAAAGTCCAACCACTCAACATAGTAAGTCGAACTACAGTTAGTTTCCCCAGATTTGGCCCCTAAAAGTCAGGTGGTACATATGTGTATGCAGGAAAGTGAGACGGGAGCTGCAGTGAAATGTCTCCATTTGGCTCCGAAAAAAAGAAAAATGATGCAGCAAATTGTTTATTAACTTGCAGCATGAATGTTTGGAGGGGGCAGTTATTAGTCAATCTTTGGGCTTTAGTGGGTGTTTTGCATTGACAGTTGACACGTAAAAGAAGGAATTTTCCTACTTTAACTATCGTAAACAACAACTGCAAGCAGCCCTGTTGTCTGGCTGTTGACTGCCTGCTTGAGCTATCAATAGTAACTTTGGCATACTCTGTTCTGGCATCTTCTCTCGTGTTTGGGTTGCTACTTTCCCTTAAATCCAAGAGTATAATTAGTAAAGTACTCTAGGGCAGGAAAAGTTTCCAACTGAGAGATCATTTTTGTTCGTGGACCTCACTTGTGTTTCCTGCGTAGTTAATCTTTACAGCAGAAGTGCTCACTTCATCCGTTTTCAGTGTTGCAAATCAGCAGTCTCACACCCATCTATCCTCATAGTGGAACCATTGAGGATGCCAAGTCATCCGCGTATAGAATGGCTTCTTGTTTTGCAGGGTATGAAACTTTTTGTTTCAGAATACCGCATTTTCAAAACACTCATTTAAAGACAATGGAACGGTTTGTTGTGATTGATTTATTCACTTCTTACTGGCTGTCTGGCACTAAAATATGTTTGTAATTTAAAATATTTGTGCCAGAAGGTTGACCATCAGCAGGTGGCAGCACACTTCATGAAATACTTGTTTGAGAGCTGAGTTGTTGCTGGGACTTGGCATTTTCACATCTTTTGAGTGTGTGAACTAATTAGTCTCCCCAGTCTGAAGAGAAACTCGTTCAACCTTTCAACCAAAGTGTTTTATTTTGGCTTGATGACGATAATGAAATTCCTACCCAGCTTTTCTGGGATGACCTTGAAATGCATTTACTGAAACAAGACAAATGAGAGAGAGAAAGTAAGACCAGAGCTTTGAAGCAGTTGTCCCTACTGGGCCCGACCTTGGGGTGGTGTAGTCATCACTTTGTATTGGCTGCTGTTCATCACTGGCGACGGCTGCCTTTCAGGGTCAGATATTGTACACTGTAAATAATTGTTCTCAGCACCACTTTACAGAAATCAGTCACATGACTCGGGGTAGTGGATGCCGGCTTGGTTTGAGTGAGCTTTGCGGAGCTTATAGCAAATGTGCCTGTGAGCTGTTGAGTCACATCGCTTGCTCAGCGGCCCAGTTGTGGCCCGGGGTCTTTGGGGACCTCTTGCAGTTGGTGTCCGAGGGCACTGCTTGACTTCTGGCTGAGTGAGCAGACAGCTGCTGGGGAGCCAGGCGTCAACTTGTCTGCACATTTCTTGATAAGCCTTTTAAGAAATTCAGTTGGATATGAAAAGCCTGAAGCAGATAAATGCTTTTAAAGCTGCAGTGTTTCTGTTAAAGGTTGAGCAAAAGAAGCACAGGCTGAATAACTCAAACCTGGACTTGTTCTTAGCCAACTGAAGTGGCTGAAATTGGTCCCCTTTGATTATTTAAAATTTTTAGAAGCAGCCCTAAATATGTTTATTTACATAACTCTTACAATTATCGTCACTCCTCATATAGATGGGTAATCTTATATTGCAGTAAAATATTTCATCCATTCACTTTTTTTATTTTAGCAAATTTGGTTAATGGAGGAAAAATGTGACTTGAAACAGAGCCCCATTTCTCTTAGCCACTCCTAAAAACAAGAAAGAGAACATTTAAATACGGCAGATGCGTCTAGAGTGATTGCTAGAAAATAGTGTATTGACTAAAATTCCTGAGGCAGAGTAATTATTTCAAATCTTAAAACAATTGAAACTGATGAACAAGGATGGAAAGGAGGACCATTTTTATATTTTATTTTTTTAGCTTTTAGGGAGGAGAAAAAAGCTCAGCGTTGAAAAACTGTAGCAAAGCGTGACATCTTTGCGACACAAGAAGCATGTGGTGAAAACCTTTTTGCTCTACCACCACAAATGTAAATGTGTGGAGTTAATTAAATGCTACTGGACCATTTAATAGAACCATGTGGTTTGGTAAGATACAGTATGCCTAAGATTGATCCTTTAGACAACAAACAGGTGGATCTGGTTTAAAACAGAGATTAATATGTGAGAAAGCACCTCATCCCTCTTTTAAGCACAGTGGAGGATATGTGGTGCTGTGCGCCCGTTTTCCTCCTAATGACCCTGAGAACCTTGATAGAGAATTCATCAAGAATTCTTAGGGATAACATGGGATTTCAGATAAAAATATGTAATTTGAAAACAGTTTATTGCTGTGTCTTCAAGCAGGACAATATGATCAAAAATATTGCCAAACAACAAGGTGATGGTTTACCAGACACAAAATCCACCTCCTTCTGTGATCATCCCACTCCCCAGACCTAAATCTTACAGAAAACCTAGAGAAAAATGCACAAGAGAGGACCCAGGACTCTGGATGACCAAGATAGATTGATTCCTCTCTCTGTATGCTCCACTCTTGTGAAACGTTGTAGAAGATCCTGTTGGTAAAATGGAATTGTACAGGGATTGCGTTAAGTTTACAAAGATTTGTCTTCTTTATATCATTGTAGATTTAATACCACTGGAGTTCAGATATCTTTGAACAAGTGGTGATGATTATTCATGTTTTGTATTTCATTCAATCCTCTACTTTCAGTTTGCCACTGCTTAGCTTTCCTCACGCCTTTTTTGCTTTTCTAACTCTGTACTGATGACTTTATGTACCTTCAAAAACAGGAGTACAGCTGTTAAGGTTTCCAGCACAGCCTCATCCATGACACCAAAAGGTCACACTCAGCAGTCTTGCTGAGAAAGACACCCCCTCTTCTTGCTCCTTGGTTAATGTATGGCGATGAGAAGCAAGGGGGGGCCCCACATAATCCCCCATCGTGCACCAGACAGCACCAACTGGATTTGGCCCTGTGGCTTTCTCTTTCACCCATTCTTTTGGAGGACCAGCTGTAGTCTGAGCGTGGAGAGTGTCAAACCCAGTGATGCTGATGCTATAAATATGAGTCAGTGAGTGGATGGAGCGTGAGTTAGTGACAGCTGTATGGTGGACCAAGGACATACACTCTTGGCACTGTAAAAGGGAGCCAGTCCAAAAAAGGTCAACACAGTATGAGAGATCGCTGCATTTTTATATCATAATACATCATTTTTTTTATCATAAACTATTTACATGTATTTACAACTGGATGCAAGTGGAGAAGGGAAAGGTTATTCAAACTTGTGATTTATTTAGATTTAGAGGGTAAATATCAAATTTTAGAGCAATAAAACCTATAAGAGGTAAAAGTATGAAACATAAAGTAATAAGTAACTTTAAAAGCACTGTTTGTAGAAACCCCTCTTGGGTGTATTTTTGACCATTAGTCATATAACCAGACTGTTTTCTTGATTAAAAAAAATACCAGAACATGTCAAATCGATGAGTGGCCACTTATTAGCGACACAGAAAAAGGATGTGGTGAAAACCTTTGCTACAAAGATCATATATGCAAGAAACGTGGGTGAGCTCTGAGGAAGTAAACAGGTGAAGTGGCCCAAAACACGCTTTTGGAAATACTTTTAGCTCAAGGGTGATAAAATCATTGGGATCTTGGATTTAAGGAGAAAAAAACAGCTCAAAGTGGACACAAAACGGTTAATGCCACATCTATGACGCATAGCTTGAGGAGGAAGTAAACAGCCAGTCCACAGAGTTGATCACAGCTGTTCTTTGTGAGCATGAATTTTACAGTTAGGAAACCCCCCCCCTTATTTTAGCTGTTCTACTTTTTATGTACCCTTTGCTGATGTCTTTAGATCATGCGAAGCAATCCTCCTGCATGTGAAGCCATGATAATAAGCTTCAGCTGTGACACTTATGTATGTATGTCAGTATTCTAACTTCCATTTCATCCATCATGTTAGCCTGAAATTACCTTTTAGGGCAAAACATCAGGTTGTTATTAGGAAAATACATAAGCACTAATAGAGTTTGAGTGGCATGACAGATGTCTTGATGGTTTGACAGCTACGTTATTGTAGTGTAGTCAAACCCTCGTGAGTAATGAAATAATTAGGTGGGGAAAAGTGAGAAACAATCACTGCAAGTTTCACTGATACCAGAACTTTAGTTTACAGGTTTTTGTCTTAAGTGGTCATTTGCCACTGTGATGAATTACAGGTACTTCGCAACAAAGCACATTTAAATCCCTCTGTGTCGGTTTATTAGGTCTTCAAACTACTGCTCTCAGTCATTTCTCCTGAACTGCTCCTCCTCACTGGATAAATATCCATATAAACCTTATCTTTTTCAAGCCAGAGTATTTGCTTTTGCTACTTTTGTCTTGTGTGGATACTGTATTAGGTATTGATTTGGCTTTGCAAATGTAACCTAATCTCTCTTGGACTAATTTTGCGTGTATTGTTGAATGCCTTCCTTTCTTGCTTTTTTATATATTTCTCATACTGAAATTAATATAACTATCTTGAGACACAAGCATGAAAACAACTGAAAAGGAAAAGTTGCAAAAATCATGCTATCTGCCCTTTGAAATAATGTCTTAGATTTTCTGAAAGTCAAAAGAACGGCTCCTCCAAACATTAAGTGGATGATAACAATTTGCATGTGTAAGCCGGGTGGGAGGGGTGGTAACCATGCATATGAGTGTGTGTGCACTGTCTGTACACAAGCGTGCGCGCAGACGTGTTTGTGTGCCCTTTTCAAAGTGTGACCACCTGTCTTTTGTTAAGAAATAAATAAATAAACACTGGCCCCACCAGCTGTCCCTGGCAGTCCGTCCCTGCAGAGGTCAAGGGCTCCCACCGCTGGCCTTGTTGAGGTGGTGGACACTTACAACTTTCCTCTCAACTTCTCTCAAGTACCTCTAAACACAAACACAGATGCGCACACACACACACTAAAACACACAAAACGAACTGGGCTTTGAGCCTCAGAGAGGAATGTTATATTACTCCGTCGAGTTAGACTGCACATATCCCAGCTCGTCACCCTGCAGCTAAGCCCTATCACATGGCCCCTGCTTTCCATGTGAATGTGTTGGTTCTTAAGAAATGCTCACAGGCAGGAAGTTTAAGCCCCGGATCCCTCAAGGCAGATGTGGGATGTTTGGTGCCAGTCAGCGCTCCAAGGCCTGCTGCTACTGTGGTTGCTTACAGTAACATTGAGGAGGGCCCCTATTTACAGTGCCATAAGCTGGCTGGGGCTGTTAGGATGGCTATGAATGATCTTGGGAGGACAGTGTTGTCTTTATGTTGGAGCTGGCTGGCTAGCGCCGCTGTGTCGTCTGTTTGTGCATGAAGTACGTGCTGGGGAGCAGGGCCAGACAATAGCCTGGCTGAGCTACTACTCACGCACACAATGGAGCGGTGGGATGAGGCCATGGTTTTTGGGGGGCCGTGGGGGTGGGCGGTCAGGGGTGAGCTGGATGTGGCCCTTGTCTATATGGCGTTCCCAGAGTGTGGGTGAGCTGGGATTTGGGGGAGGGTGGTGGGAACCCGAGCACATCCCGATTGGGATCACGTAGCAAAGCAGCTGGATTTCTTTCATGGTGCAGCGGGGAAATAATTAAAAGTCCTTGCTATTAAAAATGTTCAGTGAATTGGCATGAATCTCCTTAATTAGGCACATTTGGTACGGGTGTGTTTACACACAATGTGTGTAATCAAGTTTAAGTAAAAACTAAACAACAATCATGTTTGTACATTATGTTTTATCTCCTTTTAAGAATATTGGCAACAGGTCAGAAACGATAGGAGCTCATCTTGAAACTGTCCTTGAGGTCAGTTTATAGTTTTAGACAGATAGGTCCTGTAAGACCGAAAGTATTATCTCATTGTTGTCTCTGTACACACTGCAGCACTTCATACACACAGCAACCACTTGTGCTTCAGACAAGGAGTTCGCACTGGCATTCATTGACGGCCACCTTTAATCAGCCCCTATAGTAAAGATGTGTAAAAAGCCCTAAAATAAATGAATCTTTTTATTGCAGTTGCATAATGTCACATTATTTTTACATTTATTCAGTTGGGGAAAAAATTAAATCTCAAGATTTCTTTTTTGTTTAAACAAAATCAAAAGTGGTACAGCTGTTGGAACCCCCAACAATCACTTAAAAATAAATTAAATGTAGCCGTTATTTCAAATCACACTTCACTTTTTAAGTCGATGAACGCTTTCTCAGGATTAAGACTGAGCTTTTCGGCAACACACACTTCAGGTAGGTTTGAGGTGAAGAAATTGATGAATATGTGGAAAAGCCTCTTTTGCCCACAATTAAATATGGAAGATATGTGATGCTGTGAGCCTGTTTCTCCTTCAAGTGTGTTGGGAACTTAGGTAACTGTACATTGCATCATTGCAAGTCTTTTAAATATTAGGACATTTAAAAAAAAATCAGGTGGACTCTGACAGAAAACTAAAAATGGGTCATCATTGGGTCTTTAAATGAGATTATCATCCAAAATGTTAAGCCAATTTAGGAAATAAGCTAAAGAGAACATAAGAGAGAACTTCAAATAATCTAGGGTGGAGGTTTGCCCAAAGGATGGCTCACGGGCCATTTGCGTCCTTTGAAATGATTATGTGTGACCCTTGACCACAATTCAAGAATAGCCTAAATTTGAATGGATTTTCACTGATGCAAGGCCTTTCAAAAAAGACAAATTCAAATCTTCTCAAAATTGAATATTTAAGGTTCAACACAAAAGTATTCATCTCTTATCAGTCATGTTTTTGCTTTTAACTTAACAGTAAATAGGACCACAAACATCCAGCGACTTTTACTCAAAAGCAGACTTTGGTGCGCCATGGCAAAGAGCCCCCTCTCTGTGTACGCCTGAATCTTGTAAAATGTTATAGTAGAAAATGTGCTTTGTTCTTGAGTTGGTTCAGATAATGAACTGATGTGAAAACTGCTGAAAAAAGTGGGGGGTGGGGAAACAAAATGATTGCCACACAAACAGATAAAGTTGTTCCATTTAATTCTATGTAGAATCTCAATAAAAGACCTAAGTCAAGATTGTCACATTTTCACAGCACACACACACACAGTCACACTCCAAAAACAAAAGCCCACACAGAGAAAATGCACAATTAAAGATCAAAGTAAAATTGTCTCATTATTTTAAGCAATGCCAATTCTGCACAAAGATTGTCCTCTAAGTTTCTACATCGCTAACACTGAAGCCACTGCTTGCTAGAAAATATACTTTTATTTAAAAAATTATATTAGATTCTAATGGCACTTCTAAAAAGTCTATTAAAAATGTTTGTGTTTGACATGTAGAAGTGGTTGTTTTTCACGTATAAACCAAACTAAAATCAAGAATCAAAAGTTGCACAGGAAGTATGTGAAATAATAAATATTTTTCATGATTATTCACAGTTGTAACCTGCAGAGGACACAATTCCAGTGATTTGTTTTTGATTATAAAGACCATACAGCATGATGGGCAAATGCAGCCCTGTTTCAAGAAGAAAAAAGAAATTAAATCAGCGTTTCACATTCAACAATGACATAAAAATACAAATGAAACAGATTGATTTCCAGTAGTATTGGCTTGAAAAAAGTTCAACACAAAAGGTGTTTGACTTCAGTTTAACACAACCACAGCTAATTTATTCACATAAAATTTAAATCCCTCTGTTTAATCTCTCACAATGCATCACTAATCAGCTGTTTTTATTTTTGCCCAAACATTTTATATTTAAAAGAAAAACTGCTAAATATTTTAATATCAGCAGGGCACTGTTGCTGAGAGGCGGGGGGAAAAAAAACACAATTAAAAAAAGTTTTCTCCAGATGTAGCACCGATTCGTGTGTCTACAAGGCACATTTGGTGATCATCCTGGAGGTATAAATAAAAACAGCAAACAAAAGGTTTTTCATTTTTTACATGTTAGTTATTCTACTGCTGTACATTAGAGGATCAGAAAAAAAAACAGTCCTTGAAAAAAGAAAATCTACATTCATTTGCGCTCTGTTTCAAATTATCTTTACAAGCACTTATCAAAACTTATGTCTTTTGAAGTGATTGTGTGAAAAAGGAGTGTTTTATTTCACTCAAGCATCACTGCTGGGTTTGAATCAGTGAGAAGTTAAACTCTAGCAATTCCAAGCACAATCCTCCTCCTTACTCATAAGTAAAAATATCAATAGTTGTTTCTGAGAAATCACGTCAAAATCCATTTGATTTTCTCTAAAAGACCAGATAAATTATAAATCTTGTTCTATTTTTTTTATTAAGGGAACAATTGACCTTTTTCCACCACATGCTTTGAAGCCTCCAAACAATGCACCTGTTTACAGTCTGCCTTTGCTAAATACATTTCTCACATTCCACTGGCTTCATTCAACCCAGAAAAAAAGTGCAAAACGAGGCTTGAAGTGCCTTTTCTCCCCATAGCTTTGGAGAGCAGAGAGATACACAATGATCCCTTGAGAACTACCTGGAATTGGAAGAGAGGCGAAGGAGGCGGGAAGCAGGGGGGACAATGCCTGAATTGTCTGGTTTCTATAGGTAGCCAATACCTTGTCGGTGCGGCTGTGCTTGTGAACAACTGTTTCACCTGTCAGAGCAGATGTCGGAGCGCTTTAAATGATTTGTAGCTAGAAGAAAGTTCAATAGACTCAGGAACGTGGAAAAGGAAACAAATTGAAAAAGATGTGTCAACTCACACACTGTAACATGGGGAAAAAAAACAAACCAATTCGATAAATATAATATATATTTACAATAAATACACAAATAGTAAGAAATAGCAGCCTAGACAATAGTGTTGAAATGTTATGCATGCTAAAAACAAGTGCTTCTCTGTGTTCCATGTGAGTAATCTTGAAAACTCTGGACAGATTTTCCAAACAATATATATTAAAATACAATTACAGTAAGTTGATTTGCAGAGAAAATAAACGGACAGACCCAACACCAGTTAATGTGTACCAAGATCGCTAGCCAAAAAAACTGAAACAAATACCTACAAGTAAACCCTGAACCAAGTCCAACTAATAAATAAGTTCTGATCAAGTCTTTTCAGGACAGATTAGATGAATATTATGAACTTTTAGTGATACTCCCCGGTTAAGAATCCATAACAGCACCTACGCATGAACAAACAGAACCATTGCCTGCCCCAACATGGACAAAGGCTTCATCAGTAGTAACTTAGACACAAACAGTGGTGCAAAACAAGGAGAGACATCAGTAGAAGCAGCTGAATGGCACAACTTTGATGCTTTCTAATTCAATTCTGTGCCGTCAGTGTACCTTTTGTGTCATACCAAGAAATAAGATTATTTACCAGCCACCGATTGCATCTGACCAGAAGGAGTCAATAACACAAACTAGATTGTTATTTTAAATACATATTGCTTTTTTTTTTTTCGGTAACTGGTAACGCTTCTGGATCTATTTAAAAAAAGACGCCCTTATTACCTGGTATGTTGAAGGTAATCCACATTTGTCCAGGGCTTCAACAGTTCAAAAAGTCATGAAAAGCACGATTTTAGTAAGTACACTAGGTTAAGCATTAAGAATTTCATTAGGCAACAGTGTTACAGACGTTAGTTTTTAATAACTTTTTAGAAATGCACTGACCAATCAGTCAGAGATCGGAATCAGGCAATTCCTCTTCAGATCTGTAATTAGCAGGTCGTATACTGAAGAAAATCCGTTTTCCCCCTATTTATTAAATATAAACCAAGAACTATCACCATTTTTGTTCCGTTGTGGTTTTGCATATGAAAACATGCAAGACTTTATGCAGATGATCTCTTATATACTGTGGCTGAGTAGGAAGAGTAGTCGTCTTGCAATCAGAAGGTTGTGGGTTCAATTCCAGCTTCCACCTGCCATATGTCAATGTGCCCCTGGGCAAGGCACGTAACCTCAAGTTGCCTACCGATCTGCGTATCGGTGTATGAATGTGTGAGCGTTAGTGAGTGCGATTGGGTGAATGTGGCTCTAGTGTACAGCGCTTTGAGCGGTCTGTATGATATGATATATAAGTTCAGTCCATTTACTATTTAAATTACTAGAGATGCACTGATCAGTCGGCCAGAGATCAGAATCAGCCAATTTTGCCTTGATCTGCTCTGATTCGTAAACAACAGGTCAAATGCTGAAAAGTCTGTTTTTTGCTACTCATTAAATGCATCAAAACTAAAACCATTTTAACTGAAAATTCATGGTCTGCAAGTTCTTGCATAAGAAAAACAGGCCAGACTAGTCGTATGTCTAGGTAATACAGAGAATCTTGCTAAAGATGATTTAAATTACTAGTAATTAAGAAACCAATCATCCATTGATTAAAAGAGGCTAAATTTCCCACAGTCTGTTCTGACTGATGATCAGCAGGTGAAATGATAAAAAAATCTGATTTTGTTTCGTGTTTATTAAAAACATTCTGGTTTTGTGACTGTAAATAGATTATTAACAGCATTTGCTTTAGTGCACTTTTTTGAGTTAAATTTAGAAAAAGAATACAGATAAGGTTAGGGCTATATGCTTTGATGCATAATTGGGGATATTCTTATAATTCCTTGATTTTATGTTAGACTACTATATTTGTCAATGAACCTGCAGCTCATTTTTTACTTTAATGCTTTATATTCCTTATAATGACAAAAACAAACGTTGAACCAAGATGTGCTCCAAACTAAAGGAGCTGGAATCGAAATCCGTCAAAAAGGAAAAAGAAAACATATGATGGTCTTGCTTCTTTTCATACAACATAAAAACTTCATTTCCAAAATAAACTGTAAAAAGTCATACTTCCAGTAGTTAAACTTCAATTGTGTTTCTGCTTCATGATAGTTTAAAGGCTAAAAAAAGCCCCAAAATAAATAATATAATGTAGGCGTTTAAAAAGAAAACAAAATCATATATTGCTACTCACGGACGGTTCTGATCTCCCACGTGCACAAACAAACCTCTGCGCTTTCTCTCTCACAATTGTGTGTAAGCATTAGGCATTGCCAAAAGGATTTTAACTTTTCTGCAAATATGCTCATCAAATAAACTCATCAGACTGACAATAAACAAGACAGAAACTATCAAGTGCATCATCTGTTTTGTTGACCTCCCTGTGACACAGATCCGATAATCTCAGCAGCCTCTGACATAGTCCAGCACAAGAAGCAGCTCCCGTTTGAAAGTTGCTACATCTTTATAAGCTTAAGATATGCCCCAAGATATGTCTTTAACAAACTGTGTATAGGAACAGCAAAAATGGTTCAGTAGTAGTATTCAGTGTATGAAAGGACATTCTGTTTCATATGGCACTGGTGAGAGGTGTTTTATCCAATGGCAAGAGTTTTAACAAGGCCACAGTGAAACTTCCTGATGTGGCGGTAAAGGTCTCCAGACTGGGTGAAGCGCCGCTCACACCACTTACAAGCATGAGGCTTCTCACGCGTATGAACCACAGCATGCCGACTCAAGTTGTGGGAGTACTGGAAGCTCTTGCCACACTGGGCGCAGGTGAAAGGCTTCTCGCCGGAGTGAGTGCGCTCGTGCCGTTTAAGGGTGTACATGCACGAGAAGGTCTTGTTGCACTGCATGCATGTGGGGACGGAACCGTCCGGGGACAGCTTGGAGCGGGCGCCGTCCTTCTCGCGAAAGTGTGAGCTGAGGTGCAGCTGTAGCACGTGGGGGCTGGGGAAGACTTTGCTGCAGAGGGGACACACACACACCTGTTGCCCCGGAGGCAGAAGCACCCCGCTGGAGGTGGAGATGTCGGAGGAGGCCAGGTCGTCCTCCTCCTCTTCCTCGCTGTCCCCCAGTAGCCTGCCCCTCCTGTCCGGCTCCCTGCCTGGAGCGCCCTCCCTCCTCCCACAGGCCTCCCCCTCCTCGTCCATCAGGTCCTCCTCCTGGGAGAGCAGGGCGGCTGTAGCGCTGTTGTTGCCTGGGAAGAGGGCAGCGAACCCTGTCACCACTGAGCTCCTGGCACTATTCCCAAAGCGCTGGCTCTCAGGGCTCATCGGCTCACTGTCCTCCTGCTCTGACAGCAAGTCGTGTTCGTCTTTAACAAGTGGCTCAGTGCCCTGCTGCTGGCTGTCGAGGGCCAGCTGTCCCGAGACGTAGGAGGGGTGTAAAAGATCTCTGCTAGACAGAGGCTTGAAAGACAAATCCAGCGCACAGTCCATGTCATCTGAAGCCCGGGACCTCTGGGACGGCAATACGGTTGAGCTACTGACATCAGCTTTTGTTTTTCCAGCTGTTTGGACGCAGGTCTCGGCCTCCGCTGACATATAATTGACACCTACAAGGTCCGGGGACCTGCCAGAGTGACCGTTTGCCTTCTGCCTGCTCTGCATGGACCTATCACAATCTGTGACAGCCACCCTGACTTCACAGTTGTCTGTGTCAAAGTCTTCCACACGAGAGGCCCTATGAAGCCCCTGAGAGTGGCGCTGAATGAGCTGCTTACAGTGCAGCTCACCATCGGAGGAATTCTCCCTGTCCAGGCAGCCGAGCCCCAAACCCTCCCCTAACTTCTCATCCAGGCAGGAAAGTTCCTTATCTTTAAGTTTGCCTTTACACACTTTTACTATATCGTACATGTGGAGGTAGCTGGCTGCGGCCAGAACATCCTCCACAGGCAGAGCGCTGAACTCCAGCTTCCCCTCATACATAAATTCAAGGAGCAGACTGAAAGCCGGGGCCGTCACAATGTCACTGTTGAGATGCACAACGTCCCTTTTGTCCAGCTGGTCCCTGTAGAAGAGGTGGAAGTACATGCTGCAGGAGGCTAACACAGCTCTGTGCGCTTTGAACCGAGCTTCCCCGACGAGAACAGTGCAGTCACAGAGGAAGCCTTGGTGACGCTGCTGACTCAGACATTGCAGCAACTGGCGGCTATGGTCTGGGAACTCCATTCTTCCTTCATAACCTGATGGAAAAACAGGAAAAACAGGATAGTGGATAAACCAAGCGAGGAGCTCATAGAGGGCATAGAGCACAGCTTTAGAGACAAACACATAATGACCTAAAGAAAAGAAAATATGAGCTTAAAAGTGCAAAAACTGTGATAATAAATGACTTTATAATATCAACGAAAGGCTCACATCTAGTGGTAGTTTTTGATATTGGTGATATTGCTCACCACTCAGGGTGCCATTCCACTGGGGGTTGGCACAATTGCTTGAAAGAAAAATTGCCTTTGCTAATTTACTTATTCAGTGAAGTTGGCATCTGATTTACTGCTTCCAATTTGGTGTGAAGGGAGTATTTTACGGTTTGTTTGCTTTTTTAAGGA
This sequence comes from Crenichthys baileyi, assembly GCA_036173005.1. Classification (NCBI taxonomy): domain Eukaryota; kingdom Metazoa; phylum Chordata; class Actinopteri; order Cyprinodontiformes; family Goodeidae; genus Crenichthys; species Crenichthys baileyi. Next base: position 57,242 of record JAHHUM010000645.1, read on the forward strand.
ATCTGGACTACATTTGATTATCACTTGTTCAAAATCTAAAAATGTAGAGTAATCAAACCGTAGCTGGATAATTCAACACCGACCAGCAATTCTTTAAACAAATTTTAAGATTTATGAAACCTCCATTTTGGACTAAAATATTCTACAATGATTAAACGTTCGTTGAAACATGGTTTAATTTATGAACTCTATATGAACAAAACTGTTCTTAAAAGTGTTCTTAAAAATACAAAAATGTCTTGATTTATTTGCCACATGGAGAACAAATCAAAAAAAGGCGCTTGCCTAGGGCACCATTAATGCACGAATGGCCACTGATCACTTCCTAAGATTTAAACAGAGCCGGACCAAGATCATATGGGGCCCTGAGCAGAATTAGATCTGATGCCCGAATTCCAGTTTGCTATGTTTGTTAGATAAACATGAATAACACAATTCTGATGAGATCTTATTAAGATGACAGTTAAAGTATTGGAGTGACTGGAGTTTTCTCTGGGTGTAGAGAGCATGGATTGATGCAGCGGTAACCCGAAACCTATTTCATCTGGGCATGAAAAACACTGACAGTCCTGGTGTTGAGAATACAGCACTTTTATTAAGAGAACCGTGTTTTAAGTAGGAATAATTGTGGCTGTTCTTGATTAAATAAAAGGAATTCAACTGAAAGACAAACTGTCTTTTGACAAATCTGTGCTCGTTGTACAGTTACAACAGTCCAAATTTGACCTGTCTTTGCTTGCGGTTTTCATACTCTAAGGTTTTCTTAAAGTCAAAGTATGTTTGTTTGGAGCCACCCTCAGACACAGCTACAGCGTGAGCGAAGAGCCATATTGCCAATAATATATATATGTATAGTACAAATCACATTTGCCAGTTCTTTCAAACCCAAAATATGTAAAATTTTCTAAGATTCTAAAATCTTTAAAATGTTTTTTGTTAAATAAACGTAAAATTTTGAAATTTATATTCTGATTGCGAACGGGGGGAGGGGAGGGGGGCAACATCAGCTTAGCTCGCTCATACCTTGAACCTGCTCTGGATTTAAAAATTCAACATTAGTTACTTTATCCATTTCAAAGCATTACTTCTGTTTATTTGCTGCGCTAACCTACCTTTGCATCTCGAAGTGAAAGGATCCCCCTCCAAATAATTCCCAAATGGGTATTTCTGCGCCACTGAAACGCGCCGGCGCTTCTCCCAATATATATAAAAAAGCTGTTTACGGAACAACCAAGAGGGGATGGAAGTGAAAGAGCTCGTCCAGGGGGCTGAGGTTGAAAAAATAAGACCGGTGCAGAGTGAGTAAACTGCTGCTCTGCCTGCTAATTACACTGCAAGCTGTGGAGTCAGCTGCTCTGACATCACCGCAATGGAAACGCTACCTCCAGCTGTGCTCCCCTTTATGCCATATGTTAACGCTGGGCAACACAGTCAAAAAAAAGACCAACAACTTAGAAAAAAATGTATGAATGTATTTAAAGCTGCTGCAGCGTTACGATGTATTTTAAACTTTTTAATATCCCTAAACAACGCATTGATGAACACTCATCAAACACGCGCAGAACTGGGAGCACTTGTTTAAAGAGAATAAAACATTATTTATCGAAAATAACCTCTACGCTTAGGTTTCATAATGCAACATTCTTATTTCGTGCGCTTTAGTTTTACAAAGAAGAAAAAAAAGAGGAGAAAACCGAGCTCTGTGTCCGTGGTGTGAGCCTTTTAAACAGCGGAGGAACTCACACGCAGAAAGCCAACTGCGCTGAACGAAGCGGAGAGGGGGGGGGGCACTCTTTTTTTTAACTTTCGCATTCTCCGTTTTTAAAGGCACAAAAACATCACCTCCCTTTACTTACATGTATCACCGCTCCCGTCGTCGTCTTTTGCCTCCCCTCCTATAAGCTCCGGGGTACTCTCATGATGTGCGGCCAGATGTTCACTCCTTCTTGCCGTTTCTTGAGGCTTCCAGTTCCGACCCTGGGAAGGCAGGCAGGCTGCACTCACAGCGCTGCTCTGTGTGTGTGTCAAAGCAGGTTGATAATGGCACAAGTCTCGCGATAACGCTCCGCCACAATAAGTTCTGTACTACTCCGCGAATTCACACAGCGGCAGCAAGTAGCAGTCGGAGTACTACACTGGAGGAGGGGAGGGGAGGGGAGGGGAAGTGGACATTTGCTGTCTTTTTGAAACACCTGTCCCACGAACAGGGCTGGCTTTCAGCGCCATAAATCCCTTTGGTGTGACGAACCTCGAGCAACCGCAGATAACCGCTTAAAGCTCATCTGCATCCTAAAAAGTGACTACTTATCACGTAGCATGTAAACGGCAAAAAAATAAATGTGAAGTGCAAGGAACATAGTATGCTTTTTAAATGTTTTTAATCCATTTTACTTTGATACCCCTAAATAAAATCCAGTGCAACCTATTGCCTTTAACAGTCATTTCATTAGTCCACCTGTGTGTAATTTAATCTCAGTATAAAAATACTGCTGCATCATTGCTTAAAGCAGAGAAACTGATCACTATTTAATCAATCGTCCCAAAATGGAAAGAGAACGGCACACCTGTAACCTACCAAGGTGTGGACTTCCACCCAAGCTGGCAAATCAGGGTTGATACAAATGTAGGCCACACTTTTCAGATTTTTTAAATTGTAAAACAATTATAAAACAATGTTTTTTTTCTACATCAGTTATGCGCTAGTTTCCATAGGATATCCAATTTCAATACTATACATTGAGGTTCTTGGTTTTAAAGTGACAAAAAGGGGAAAAAGCTACTATTGCAGATCTCTATAAGGTCCTAAAAGACATTTGGTATCATCAAATCTGCAGAGATCTTTTATCTGTCTGCTGAATTATCAATTCTTTGGTGAAAATCAAATGTGTTACATAGAAAGCAATATGTTTTGGGATAAAATTTCTCTACCTTGACTCCCCTACAGGGGTTCCACCATGCTCCTTTCTTGGACCACTGTCTTATTATAATGATTTACCAGATAACTGCATGAAACTTAGCCTCCACATGTATGTAGACACTACAATGGGTTTTAAACACGTAGTGAAATGCACATAAGCTCACGTGAGTTCTGAATCATGCAGGATTCAAAATCATGTTGAATAAATTGCCCAAACTGTTAAAATTTTACTAGTTAAGACTGCTGGGATCTATATTTATTCATTTTCCTAACTCTATACTGAGCACTACTTGTTCATTCACAATCGATCAAGTCTGACACATTTACAGATTCTACCCATAGTCATTCATCTACATTGTCCCTTTGTTTACAATAAAACATAAAAGTCTGAAATGGATCGACTGAGGCGTCAGTTTTGTCTTTGCTCTGGAAATTCCAACTTGTTTGCTCTTTCCTTTTCAGAAGTATTGGGACCTGTCTGAACTTCAAAAGTCAGAGTTTAAATTTGATTAATTTAGCAAGCTTCTCAAAAATGCTGCACGTGGTTTTACATCTGCTTTTGTATGAAAGAAACTATTTTGTGCTCAGAGAAGTGATCTCTGTGGTATCTGAACCAATCAAAGAAGAATAAATCACTTGTTGCATCATAGCAAGTCAGTAGCCTGTTGTGAACTATTAGAGACTAAATCCACTGATGTAGTTTTGTGTCAAAAGATTCCCTGGCACCAAATCAAAATAGACTAGTCCAGGTTCTGACCTAGATTTATTCTACTAAAGACAGCTTTTATAAAATCCTTTAAGAAGCAATGAATAAAACACCATCCTGAGTTTTCTCTTTATGCATTTAGGCAATATAGGGGGTGACAATGTGAAGAAACAGGGGCTCGAAGTTGCAGCTGCTCATCTCTTGGCCCCTCTGCCTCCCTTCCTCCCCCCTCTGGCCCTTCTTGTGCTCCCCCAACTGCTTCAGTCACCTTTGCCCCGTGTTCCAGCTGTCGTGGTCTTTGAAAGAGCCATTTGCAGCTCCTCCTGACACAGAAGGGAGTGAGCAATGTGACGGGAGGCGGCAGTCACTGGTTGGAAGGGGCCACAGATAGATTCTTATCCACTTAGTACCTTATTCCATTTTTAGTCTGGCTGTTACCAGCAGACTAAGAAAAAGACTAAACTTTCAGGAAGATATGGAAAAAAAGAAATCCCGAAGATAAAAAAGTGTGATGTATGTAAAAATGCAATGTATCATTCAGCACCGATACACAGAGACACACTCACATCCTTCCAGGGGCAGTGATGTGGATAAGAATGGGAGCCTTGGCCCCGTTTTTCTTATACCCTGGCAAATATAGGCACCCTGCAGAGGAGGGGTGTGTGTGTTCACAGAGCAAAACAAAGCAGTGGTTGTGCCTGGGGACCGTGGCCTCAGCAGAGAGAGGCTCAGCACGGTGAAGGTTCTCACAGACTGGAAAAAAAAAAAAGATAGAGCGAGACAGAGAGAACGAGAGTGGGGGGAGCAGGGAACAGCCAGAACACTTCCTGGAGGTTCATTCTTCCTCCCTGCAATCATCAATGGCATTCTCCCCCTGACCCACTCCTCTTCCAGACAAACAAAAGACCCCACATTCCAGTGTAGCCTGACCAGCCAACCAGCCAGCCAGCCACCCAGGCACAGTTGAGTCACATCTCTCCCCACTTCACCAAAGTCTTATGGTGGCGATGGGTTGAACTGTGGATGTCAGTCTAACATGGTTCGTGCCTCAGAAAAAAAATCACTTTTTTCATATTTTTAGAAAAGTTCAATATATTTAACAGAGTTCCGCTCTGTTAAATATATTGAACTACTAGAGTAGTAGCAGAAGAAAAATGCTACATGTTTTGGATGTTTTTTAAGGAATAACAACCTGAAAAGAGCAGTGTGCATTTTTATTAGGCTCTTTTAAACAAATACTAATAAATAAAATCAGTTGCAACTGAACGCCTTCAGAAGTCAGCTAATGAAGACCAAGGAACACAGAAAAGATAAAGTTGTGAAAAAACATAAAGAAGAGTTACATAATTAAACTATATCCCAAGCTTTGGCCATCTCGAGGAGTTTTGTGGAATCCACCATCCCAATGGGACAAGATAATCTTACAACTTCAAACCCAACAAGACATGGTTGCCCACTTGTGAGATTGGCAAGGAGAGCATTGTTCACAGATGCAGCCAAGAGGCCCATGGTAACTCTGGAGGAGCTAGAGAGATTCACAAGTCAGGTGGGATAATCTCTTGACAAAAGAACTGTTAGTGTTGTTGGTGCACTTTATACATGTAGCCTCTATGTAAGAAGAAATCCATTATTGGAAGAAATCTATAAGAAGTTTTTTTTTTTTATAATTTCGCAAGGCAATGTTGACCCTCAACTTAAAACACAGTGGTGGGAGCACCATGCTGTGGGAATGCTTTTCTTCAGCAGCCACTAGGAAGTTGGTAATATTTCTTATGAAGATTAATGGAGCTAAACACAGAAAAAAATGTCTGATGCAAAACATTTGAGACTGAACCGTAGGTTAAATTTCCAGCAGGACAACAACCATAAAAATACAGCCAGAGTGGAATGATTTAGATCAATGCATTTTAATAAGTTTTAACTTCCTAGCCAAATATGTAAATTTTCTACTCTGGGGAGTAAGCTAAATGCTGGGTGTCCTGAAAGGACAAAGAGGAACAAAGGAAAAGGGGTACTCCTTGAAAAGTAAATAAGAGAGGTCTCCAAAACCCAAGTTAGCCAGTCCAGGGGTTTTCACTAAAGTGTACTGCCTGTAACATTGTTTTAGGCTGTATTAAAGCTTCTGATTGCACTTTTCTATCTCTACAGGTACATCTCTAAAAATGGACATGCTGTGAACAAGTACAATATTTTGTCAGTCATTTAAAAAAATGAAACTTGTACACTATATGGATTCATTACACATAGAATGAAATATTTTAAGCCTTTATTTCTTGTAATTGTGATGATTATGCCAGACAGATAAAGAGAACCCCAAATTCAGTTTCACTGTTACTGATTCCACAGACTTTAAAATACATTAACATTTGCAGTTTAAATGTGTCAAAAAGTGCTGGGGGTGTGGATATTTTTACAAAGCATTGTCTATACTGTATCTCTTGCAATTCTTGCGAAAGAACACATATTATGAGTTGGATTCTTGCTCATGCTGCAAAGTGTGAGGCTTAAATGAATGTAACCTTCAATAAATTATCACTACACCAATCTTTTACTCAAGGACCCTGTTTTGAACTGATTCTACATGTTATATGCTTAATTCTGTCACAGTTCTGTTTCATTGTTCACACTATCAATCTCTCAATTGTCACAACAAAAGCAGTATTTTACACCCTTTTCAGCAGGAGACGACATTCCTATCAAAAACCCAGATACATCGGAATGGTTAATGTATGGGATCCCCTCGGTGAGCTCTGTTTGTATTATGCCAGGGACAGCCAGGCTAAGCTGACTCATGGTAACAGTGAGCAACACATCACAGAGTGAGTGACAAAATAAGGGGAAATGACAGTAGAAGAGGCTCAGAGAGAGAGGTCATGCCGGACAATAAATGTTTCATCACAGAAGGAAGTCTAGTGGCAGTTGCTGAAATTCTGTCATTTCACAGTTACTGCACAACTTCGTCTTTATTTTATTTCTACTTCAACACGGATTAAATTTAACTATGTTCTACCCAAATCTAATGAATGCATATTTAGAAATTCAGAGGTAGGAATAGGAATTGATTTTAAATATAATTTTGAGGTTTTATGAATGCTTTTTGCAAATAATCTGGGTGCTTCTTCTTTAAGGACTTCATTTGATTGTGTGCAGAGACTATCTGATGGCTTTTAAACGAACACCTGGCTTGTCTGTGCCTGTCTGGAAATCAGTTTAACCCCCACCTCTCCAGCTCAGACAGTCAATCTGTTTAAAAGTAATTATCTAAGGGTGTAATTTACTACTTTATTTTTTATTAATGAAATACTAACTTATTATTATTTAAAATTATTTTATTATTAATTGTTGATTAGTTTGAATTAATTGTTGATTAATTCAAATTTTCAGCAAGTAAAGTAATTAAAATACACCACTCCTAGAAACATTAGAAATCAATAAAATAAAAAAATAAAAACGATTTTTGAAATATATGTAAAATGTTAAAACTGAGATTTTTTGCATTTTTAAACAGTTGGACAACTATGGGAAACCAATCCTGCCATAATAAAGAATAAATACAGAAATAAACAAATAGGTTAAATGATTTAGTTGCACAATAAATTGTTTAACAAATGAATTAATGTGTCATTTATTTAATAACTGATCAATAAATTGGATATATGTGGATATTTATATTTAAATCTTTAGCTGTTATAATTTATCTCTGTGCTATTTGCTATTTTAATTTTTTGTTTTTTCTTTTTTGACAGATGTTAATGTTATTAAATATAATTTTTCCCAGCCCTTTTTCTCTTTCATATTTGTTACCACGCAAAAATATCAATATCAATATATTTATTTTTAAGGGTACATTTTTTGACCTGCTAAATCTTAAACATAGATGTACAGGGGTTGGACAATTAAACTGAAACACCTGTCATTTTAGTGTGGGAGGTTTCATGGCTAAACTGGACCAGCCTGGTAGCCAGTCTTCATTGATTGCAATTTGCACCAGTAAGAGGAGAGTGTGAAGGTTCAATTAGCAGGGTAAGAGCACAGTTTTGCTCAAAATGTTGAAATGCACACAACATTATGGGTGACATACCAGAGTTCAAAAGAGGACAAATTGTTGGTGCACGGCTTGCTGGCGCATCTGTGACCAAGACAGCAAGTCTTTGTGATGTATCAAGAGCCACGGTATCCAGGGTAATGTCAGCATACCACCAAGAAGGACGAACCACATCCAACAGGATTAACTGTGGACGCAAGAGGAAGCTGTCTGAAAGGGATGTTCGGGTGCTAACCCGGATTGTATCCAAAAAACATAAAACCACGGCTGCCCAAATCACGTCAGAATTAAATGTGCACCTCAACTCTCCTGTTTCCACCAGAACTGTCCGTCTGGAGCTCCACAGGGTCAATATACACGGCCAGGCTGCTATAGCCAAACCTTTGGTCACTCATGCCAATGCCAAACGTCGGTTTCAATGGTGCAAGGAGCGCAAATCTTGGGCTGGGGACAATGTGAAACATGTATTGTTCTCTGATGAGGCCACCTTTACTGTTTTCCCCACATCCGGGAGAGTTACGATGTGGAGAAGCCCCAAAGAAGCGTACCACCCAGACTGTTGCATGCCCAGAGTGAAGCATGAGGGTGGATCAGTGATGGTTTGGGCTGCTATATCATGGCATTCCCTTGGCCCAATACTTGTGCTAGATGGGCGCGTCACTGCCAAGGACTGCCGAACCATTCTTGAGGACCATGTGCATCCAATGGTTCAAACATTGTATCCTGAAGGCGGTGCCGTGTATCAGGATGACAATGCACCAATACACACAGCAAGACTGGTGAAAGATTGGTTTGATGAACATGAAAGTGAAGTTGAACATCTCCCATGGCCTGCACAGTCACCAGATCTAAATATTATTGAGCCACTTTGGGGCGATTTGGAGAAGCGAGTCAGGAAACGTTTTCCTCCACCAGTATCACGTAGTGACCTAGCCACTATCCTGCAAGAAGAATGGCTTAAAATCCCTCTGACCACTTCAGGACTTGTATATGTCATTCCCAAGATGAATTGATGCTGTATTGGCCGCAAAAGGAGGCCCTACACCATGCTAATAAATTATTGTGGTCTAAAACCAGGTGTTTCAGTTTCATTGTCCAACCCCTGTATTTTCTCTCCTAATATTCCTGTTCTACGTTTTCCCCAACAGATTTATTTGAGCCCATTTTTTCGCATCTTTGTTTTTTTACATTCCTTGGTTTCTGTATTGTCTTTTCCTTCTGAACATGCATCTAGGAATGTAAAAATTGATGCCTGGTTTTGAAGAGGAGCTGGTAGCAATGACTAACCTCTGTCGCCTTATTGCTAATGAACTTAGAACTTAGTGCAGTTAGTCAGGGTATTTACTATATCGTGTTGGCTGTCTGACAGAATACCTTAGTTTGCGAAGCTTATGCACACTAAAGGTCTAATACACCTCTAGATAAAATAGTGCATTTTTGCAGTGCTCTAACAAACATGACTCACACTGTTTTTCCTCCAGGGCTACCTGGATAAAACACAAAAAAACTAAAATTAAACCCAGTTCTAACAAAACAGAAAAGCATCTTGTTCAATGAGCTGAACTTTCTGTCCAATTGCAGGTGTCTGCAAAAGAAAGTGTAACAAATGTGCTGGGAGTTCAAACTATCCAAGCCCAACAACACATAATAGTAAAATGAATGAAATCATCCTAAATGAATCTTAACCAAGTTAATCAGACTTTATGCATTCTGTTGGGCTTACCCATTGACATGGCTAAGGTTAATCTTTTCCCTCATCTGGTCTTCTCTCCTGTCTGACCCAGTTGTAGGCTCTCACATGCTGTCTATAGTGACCTTAATGGGCACTGAGGAGATGTTTTCAGAACAAATTGAAAAATGGCATTATACAGTCAAGGTCAAAGTAGATCAGATAAATTTAACAAGCCAATACTGACATGACTTGAGCGAGAGTGTTTCAAGGCAAAGATACACTATATTGCCCAAATTATTGGGTCCCATCACAAAATCTATTAATTCTGGTGTTACAATCACTTCCATGGCTGCAGGTGTATAAAGTTTGGTATGAAGAAAGAGTCCTGACCTCAACCTTCTTCAACACCTTTAGGATGAATTAAACCACTCTGTCTCTGTCCCACTCCCTCGGTCTGTGTTGCGCCCCCTCTGTTTTTACGTTTCCAGATGCATGTTCATGTGTAAAAAACAATGCAGCGGCCAAAGAATGTCCATTGCTTAAAAAATAGAGGGAACACCTTAAAAACACATCAGGTTTCAACTGAAAAAAGAAATTATGCTAGCTATCCATACTGATATTGTCAGCCCCCTTGATATGTCAAACATCCAGATTATACAGCTGAAAATGGCACCATCTCAGAAGACGTTGGCTGGGACTCTGAAGAGAATGAAGGAATGTGAGGGGATTGTGATCTGTGTAAACTAAAATAGTATTACAACCTGCACCTACATACATTTCAAAATGTTGTAGAGCCTATATTAAAGCCAACGATTCCTTCTCCACTGTCAAGTAGTTAACGTTGTAAGCGTTGAACTTCCTGGAAAAAAAACTGACAGAAAGTTCCACTCCACCTGCAACAGAACAGAACAGAACAGAACAGCTCCGGCTCCCAACTTATTAACATCTACCTGTAGTTTGAATGTCTCATCAATGTGTTGAGCTGCTAGAAAAGAGGCAGATAATATCAAACATTTTACTTCCTCAAATGCTTTCTAACAAGCCAGCTTCCATGCAAGCTTGACCTCAGCTGAGAAGGTTAGAAAGAGGTGCAGCTACAGTGGAATAGTTCTTACAGAATTGTCTGTAGTAGCCAACCATTCCTAAAAATCTCAAGCTGTTTTTTAGTAGATGGAGGTGGGAACTGATCTATAAGTTGAATTCATCTCACACCGGACATAACTGCCCTTGGCCCAAACCGTACCCAAGTAAGTGAATGTTGCTCTGCCAAACTCAAAATTGACCAGATTCACTATAAACCTGTCCTGTGCAAGGTTGTTAAAATGGGCCTTAATCCGCTGCATATTATATTCCTAAGTGTTGCTGTAAATGACATTATCTAGATACAAAACACAACTGTCAAAAATAAGGTTGTCAGTGCATTCTTCAAACCAAAGGGCATGACTTTGTAAGAGTATAGCCCAGTTGAAGTGACAATGGAGGTGATCTCCTGAGCACGGGCAGACATTGGCACTTGCCAATAAATCAAATTTATTGACAGATGTCGCAGAGCCTACCCTGTCCACACAGTCATCCACACATGGCAACAGAAATGTTTGTCTTTGTGACCTTGTTAACTTTACGGATGTCTGTACAAGGTCGAAAGGTCTGATTTGGTTTTTGTGTAAGCAAACATAGGGAGTATCAACATGTACTTCATTTCAGATTTTAATTTGTTCCTGTTTCTCAGTGAAGTGCTATAGAAATGCTGCCAAACTGGTTCAGAATCTCCCACATCAATGTCATGCTCCGTTAAATGGGTAACCCAGAGGGTGTCCGAAAATAAAGAAGGAAAAGAAAGTATTAGCTTTCATCCCTGTAAAACGGGATCCTTTCTCCCAGTTGCAGTCCAGTTTTGTACAGAAAGCATGCCACGAGGATTTTAGGGTTTGATGAAACCTTTCAATAGCTCCCAGACTTTCTGGATGGTAAGAAGTGGACTGGGCACGTTTCACCTGAAGCAGCTTCAATATCTCTGTAAACATTTCTGATATGAAATTTGTCCCTCATTCACTCTGAATATTCTTTGGAATACCAAAAATAGAGATAAACTGAGACAGTGTTTTGATCATTGATCTAGTGGTGATGTAATAATCGGGTAAGCAGCTGGATAACGAGTACTTAAACACATCACAGTTAATAAGGACATATTTTCTGCCTTTGACCTGGGTAACAGGCCCACACAGTCAATAGGTAAATGCTCAAGTCGCTGGAAGAGGAAACAAATGTGCAGGCTTAATTGTTTCCTTTAGCTTAACAATCATTTGACAATGTACTCATACTCGTCGTCTTCCGCTTCATCCGGGACCGGGTCGCAGGGGTAGCAGACTCAGTAGAGACACCCAGACGTCCCTCTCCCCAGACACCTCCTCCAGCTCCTCCGGGGGAAGCCCAAAGCGTTCCCATGCCAGCCGAGAGACATAGTACCTCCAGCGTGTCCTGGGCCGTCCCTTGGGCCTCCTCCCGGTGGGGCGTGCCTGGTACACCTCCCGAGGAAGGCGTCCAGGAGTCATCCGGTATAGATGCCCGAGCCACCCCAACTAGCTCCTCTCGATATGGAAGAGCAGCAGCTCTACTCCGAGCTCCTCCCGGATGGCCAAGCTCCTCACCCTATCTCTAAGGCAGTGCCCGGCCACCCTACAGAGGAAGCTCATTTCAGCCACTTGTATCCGGGATCTCGTTCTTTCGGTCATGACCCAAAGTTCATGGCTATAGGTGAGGGTAGGAACGTAGACCGACCGGTAAGTCAAGAGCCCCGCTTTTCGACACAGCTCTCTCTTCACCACAACAGATCGGCACAGCGTCCCCATTACTGCGGCAGCTGCACCGATCCGTCTGTCGATCTCCTGCTCCATTCTCCCCTCACTCGTGAACAAGACCCCAAGATACTTGAACTCCTCCAGTTGAGGCAGGAACTCCCCTCCAACCTGAAGAGGACAAGCCACCCTTTTCCGGTCAAGAACCATGGCCTCGGACTTGGAGGAGCTGATCTTCCGCCTAAGGAATCCCACAAGCTATCCACAGCCGATAGGACTCCTTCTTCAGCTTGACAGCATCCCTAACTGCCGGTGTCCACCACCGGGTTCGGGGATTGCCGCCACGACAGGCACCGCAGACCTTACGGCCACAGCTTCGGGCAGCAGCATCGACAATAGATTTGGACGCTATGTCTCCAACATCTCACGGAACTGTTGTTTCCCATGTGGGCGTTGAAGTCCCCCAGCAGAATAATGGAGTCCCCGGGAGGGGCACTATCCAGCGCCCTCGACAGGGACTCCAAGAAGGTCGGGTACTCTGCACTACCGCTTGGCCCGTAGGCCGAAACGACAGTCAGAGACCTACCCCCAACCCGAAGGCGCAGGGATGCGACCCTCTCATCCACTGGGGTAAACCCCAACACGAGATGGCTGAGCTGGGGGGCAACAAGCAAACCCACCCCAGCCCATCGCCTCTCCCCATGGGCCACTCCAGAGTAGAAGAGAGTCCAGCCCCTCTCAAGGAGATGGGTTCCACTTTTGACAATGTGACATGTCTAATTGTACGGGAAAAATTGTCTTTTTCAGCTTTGGCCCGAAAAGTGCCGCAAAACTCTAAATGTCCAGCAACTGAATCCTTAGCTGTTTTCAAGACATCCTCTGAGTTTTTGTGGGATTACAATCTGAAAAGTGGCATCTGTAGGGCGGACCAACTGAAAGTTCTTGTAAAGATCCGTCATCCCACTGTTCCTTCACTAGATCCCTACATGTGAATGATAAAGCATATTCTTGTAGAGAAACAACACATTTAAAGTGTTGGTTGCCTTTTTATCACTAGAGGCTGTCGAAAAAACAGCGTCAAAGACAATGCTACCAGGCCATCAGGGGATTGGACTGGAGAGTCTTTTAAAATCATTTTTCTGTAATAAGTTCAATAAATACATTCCTTTACTATTTTCACATCTGTTTTCTTCTCTAAAAAAAGACCCCTTGTAATACAGCTCCTTCGGGATGAGATGTTCTAGCTGAACTGTTTCCTTTTAATCTACAAAACTTTTGTTTCCTTCCAAAAACAATTTTAGGACAAACAAAGTAGTTATCCATGCACATGTTAGGTTTAAAACCCAACTACAGACCCTTGCAAAAAAAACAAAACGTATTGGTACCTATATAACTTTTTCAATTTAGTTATTTTTTAAAGATTTGTTATGTGGCACTAGTGGCCTTAATTTAGTCACTTTCTTGAAAGTATGCAGACAGGAAATGCGGTGAAGAGAGGGGGAAGACATGCAGCACAGGTCGCCGTGGCTCGAACCAGGAGACAGCCGCGTTGAGGGCCAGAGTCTCTCTATACAAGGATCACCTTGTGTAGAGAGACAGGGTGATCCCGCAGCGCCCTCATTTTTTAATAACTTCAAAATTCATTGTATTTAATGGAGATTTTATTATTTGATAGACAAAAAGTAGGACATAATTGTAAAGAAGTGTAAAGAAGAGAAAAAATATGTGTTGTTTTTCTTTACAAAAACATTTTTCTGTGTATGAATCAGTTCTTTGTGGAACAATCTCTCGTCTGTTAACATCAGTTTTCAAGTCTTTCCACATATCCTCAATTGCATTTAGGTCGGAACTTTGACTGGGCAATTCTAACATATGAAAATGCTTAGGTCTAATCTTTTCCTCTGTAGATTTGGCAGTATGTTTAGGGTTGTTGACCTTGTGGGCGAACCTCCGCCCAGATTTTAAGTCTTTTGCAGCCTCTTTGTATTATTTTCCATCCATCTTGTATCAACTATGATCAGCTTCCTTTTGACTGCTGAAGAAAAGCATCCCCACAGCATAATGCTGCCACTACCACGTCTCTCTGTGTTCAGGGAGATGTGCAGTGTTAGTTTTCTAAACTTGTATGTTTAAGCTCTTTGTGCTGCTAGAAGGTGAAGTGTACAGCATTAATTTCCCACCATAAAACATTTTGCATGCAGGATAAAGTTTATTTAAGGACTCATCCGACAGAAGATGATTTTCTTTCCACATGATTGCTATATCCCCTACGTGGCTTATGACAAACTCTATAAAGGATTTTTATTTGGTTTTCTCTCAACAACACTTACCTCTTTTGTTAAGGCCAGATTTGTTGAGTGCAACTAATAACAGCTGTCCAGTCTAGCACCTTGGCCACGTTTTCACAACCATAAAGACCATGTTTTCGTTGGAAACAGTACCAAAAGTAACTTTTGTGGATGACAGATTCAAGAAATTACCAAAGGATGGGATATTGTTTTACAATATCTGAGAAGATTGAAATTCTGGACAGTTGCTAAATAATTTGACCACTACTAATGGATTTACAGTGCTGGTCAGACTTTTACGCGTGTTAATCTGTAGCTTTTAATGATGATTTCAAACCATTATTTTCCAGGGTTCTTAATTAGGTGCTTTAGTTATTTTATCCACACAAAGTAAAAAATGGAAATACAGGCTCAAATATGTTCATACAACCACCTTATTATTTTGATATAGGTTCCTCAGCAAGCAAGACAGAAACCCCGCATGTGGCTGGATATTTGATCACTGTTGTTACAAGAAATGGAAGAATTGATTCAGAATGGTTGTTTTCCTGATTTGTTTAAATTTTTTTGTATATATTTTTTTAATACTGTCCACAAATCTCAAATGGGATTCAGGTATATCAAACTTCAAAAGCTTAATGTTAGCTTGTTTTATCTATTCCAAAATCAGTTCCTATGTGTGTTTGGATTACTTAGACTAGATTTCCACCCAGAGGCTTGTTGATGGCTACAAAAAAGGTGTCTCTGCATATTGCTAAGGGACATTCACGATTAGTGCAAGCTTAAATTAAATGCTGTGCATGTCATTTTTAACCTACTGACGTTTTACATTTTGTTTTAGTCCATCCTGAAAAATGAATAGTTTTAAAGATATCTGCATCTCCATAAAGCTTGTCAGCAGAGGGAAACATGAAATATTCAAAAATGTCCTGGCTGCTCTGACTTTAGGTTTGATAAGACATGTGAACCAACACCAGCAGATGATATGGCTCTGCAAAACATCACTGACTGTGAAAACTTTGAAGTGGACCCCAAACAATTTGGATTCTATTTCCTTCCACTCTTCCTCCAGACTGTGGAACCTTGATCTCCACATGAAATAGAAAATGTATTTTTATCTGATAAGAAGACTTTGGACCACTCCCCTTTCTCCTTAGCTCAGGTAAGATGTTTTTGACAGCTCTGGTTCAAGAGTGGGTAAACACAAGAAATGTGAGTCCAGCAGCAGTCCTGTCCATACATTGTAAATATGAATGTTCCCCAAAACTCTTGAATGACTTTACAGTCCTGGTTATTCATTCTGAACACCCCTTCCTACTAGGGGTGCAGTGCTTGCAGTTTTCTGGCCAATCACCGATTACAATCTCTGAAAAGCCTGACTTGCCGATCCCGGTTTTCTTTATAACTGACATTGTCATGTGTCATAAGGTCACAACACACCTTCATTGTTCCAATCTTATGTTGTGAAGACGTGCAGACGTGACCTGGTGGGCGGGTCTTTCAGTCAACTCTCTCTCACGGCAGAGCAAAAGGGGACAGTGGATGAATTTCAGACCTTTTTGGAAGTAGATAAGATCCATGGATAAAATCGGTTTCAAATGTAAGTATCGGTTGATCACCGATTACCCAAAGTTAAGGAAATCGGAGCCGATAGGGGTGCACTGATTAATTGACCAGCCAATCAATCAGTGGACCCCTACTTCCTACCAAACCTTTTTTGCCTAACTCTACATTCCAATAATATACTTGGATAGTGCAAGAAGTTTCAAATCCCAGTGGGGGCCTTGCTGCATGGAGTTTGCATACATGGGTACCATGGCCTCCATGACAGACAGCTGATGTCTGATTAGTGCAATATGACAATACATGGGTAACAGTGCAATAGTGCCATGCTGCTGATTACAGTTTTTATAATTGTTATTGTTGGATTTTATTTTGCCTTGGAAGCCGGAAAATATGTCGCCGTGGGCAACTGCAGTGACAATAAAGTATTGCTATTGTTATGAGTGCTGTACACAACTGACAACAGCATCCAGTGAGTCATGTTGTTTTTTTTGATGATGCTCCTCTGGTGAGCCCGGCTAATATGAGGTGGGCGGTAGGACCCGGGAGACGGCGGGCTGCCACAGAGGCTCAGCAGACAGCGCGTTTGGGAGGTGTAGTGGAAGAAAGGCAAAGAGAAACGGAGTAAATGAGAGCACTTCTGTCCACATTGTTGAAGGACTTACCAACTTAAAACGCCGCCGAGACACCAACGTATAATGAGACGGGCACACTGTTGAGCTGCTGTCCAGGTAAACATCCGCCTTTCCTTCGCATGGTTGTTTACAAGAGGCCGAGAGCTAAAACAGGGTAGGTCCCCATTGTGCTTAACATGAGATGCGGTTATTCTTACCCAAGCTGCCCCGCTAGGCCCCTTTCTGTCGCTAAAAGCAAACCTGCAGTTAGCCACCTTTTGTTGGTTTCTTTTTCACCGAGGAAGCTGCTCCGCATAGAAAGTCGGCATATTAATACAACTTAATGAATTATAACCCAGGATTTAAGCCCCTTTCCGAGATGTAAACCACCCAGCTTTTGACAATGCCAAAGTATCTGCTTGTGCTTGAAGCTGTTCACCTCTGCTGGAAAGTTGTTTGTGCTGGAGCTTCATGGGCCGGGAGAAGAATAAAGAAAAAACAAACGAGTTCAACAAGAGGAGGGAGCCCATTTAAAAACCAACACTGCATTTGTTTATCTACATTATTGCCAAACATTTCATCTTTCTTTGTTGTTTTGTTATAGTAACAGCAGATAAAAGTAGCCCACCTTTGTTGGGACTCAAAATAGGGACATTTTAACTCGCTTGGTCCACAGTTTAGGACTTCAGGGAGGTCTTAAGGGAGAAAAATGGCCACAACAGTGTTATTTAGTAGTTTTCCACTCTAGTAATCAGTGCAATGAGATAATGCATGTTTTTCATGTCTTCACTGTCATTATCAACACCACCTACAGCAATGACAGTCGTTCATATTTGCTCTAAATCACAGTGAGTTTATTTGTTTGGCAATAATGGGTAAGTGTGTTGAAAAGCAAGTTTAAAGCTATTATGCAGAGGGTTTTTTTTTTAACCATTATGTTTATGTTGACTACACAAACAAAGTTGGATAATAATGTATTAACTTCCAATGTTTTAAGTGCAGTAAGGGGAAAATAAGACAAATTCTGCTTTGTGTTTATTTGGGATGATGACATCACAACAGGTAAAATAATCTAAAGGCTCACCAATTAGTTCACATGCATTACCATTTTGTCTCGTTGTACTTCATTTCACACACGTAAACAAGCCAATTATGTATTTAAACTGTTTTATTACTTTACTCTCTCCATTGAGTCAAGTATTTTCAGGAATTATGGTAAAAAAATGGGCACACAAAACACTTAAATCTCACTTTTTAATTCAATGTCATTATCTGTAAACTTAACACTTAATACTTCATTTTACTTTGATTCTTTGAGATTCGTTTTTGCCTTCTCTCCTGCTAGATTAAATTTGTCTAGAGCTACAAAACTTAATTAAGCCTTTACAAAAAAAGAGAAGCCAATAACTGTTTAACAATTTTATTTCTTCTATTGGGTAAGAACAAATAAAAACTTTAATGAGGAAAAAGAAACTTAACATTTTTAAGAAGGCACGTAATTCAGTGGCTGTCGGACCAAAAACTTGTATCTTAAAAGATGCAACTTGCAGTACACCATGAGTGAAATATAGAAAATTGCTTTAAATAATCATTTTTCAATGTAGATAAGAAATGTGGGCGTACTTGTACTCGATGTATGGTCAGGACAAAAATGTCCGTGGTAGACAATACCATTTCGTAACCAAAAAAAGTCGGGTATAAACTGAGCAGAACTGCAAAAGTAGTGGAAATGGTGAAGATGATGAAAATGGCCACCACCCATGGTGACTGAGATGTTGACATTATGGCAGATAAGTGTCTTTTGACACATTCTCACAGGCACTAACAGTCGAAAGCTTGGACATACCTTATGTCATTTCATGGCTTTTTCTTACACTGTAGATGCATACTGAAGACATCAAATCTATGAAGCAAAACGTATGGAAATGTGTAGCAAAAAATAAACTGAAATAACTCAAAACATCTTTTATATTTTAGATTCTTCAAAATAGACCTCCATTACTTTGATTACTGCTTTGCACTCTCTTGGCATTCTCTTGATGAGATTTAAAAAGTGGTCACCTGAAACGGTTTTCCACCAGTCTTGAAGGAGTTCCCTGAGGTAGGAATAAAAATAAAGACAAACCATTGAATCAGAAGGTGTGTTCAAGCTTTTGACTGGTAGTGTAGATTCTCAAGCTTTCCAGTAGCATTTTAGTGGCAAGGGGTTCAACCTTACACCGGAGTTTGATTCCCCAAAGCCACGATGGATGCTGCAGAGGAGGTCGAAGCTGAAGTACACGGTGACTGATATGCATTTGTTTATTTTCCTCTTTCAGTTCCATTTGATCTGTTTTCCGTGGATATTTGGCACTCATAAAATGAGTAAAAGCCCATCTCCAGGTGTATCGCTTTAAAATAGTTATGTGAGTTTTCAGTACAGTTGTACTGCCTGAAATCTGAAGACTTGATTACTTTACCTTACCTGAAGAACTTCTTTCTGAAGGTCAAGCGATGGGGTTTCCCACTTCCTCCTCCTGGTGTTGACTGGAAGAACAGTAATGGTTTAGGCTGGACTGCAGGTGCATGCATGCTGGGATGAAGTAGTAGGATTGGCGTCTGTCTGATGATCAGTTTCAGTGGCAGTCGCTCGTGATGCTTCTCTTCCATCTAGTCTGCCCGACCCTCTTCATAAACTGCTTTGATTTTATTGCTTAATATTCCTGAAGTCCATGCAGTGTTATATATCACTCAAACGTTTGCTGCAGCATTTCAGAACACAAGTAAACACCCTTTTTAAAGGAGAAATTAGGTTAGAAAAATGCAAATAAAGGAAAAAAAACAGGTTGATATGCTCACAAGAAGTGTGATTAGCTGCCTTATACCTTATGTGATGTCACCAGAAGCTTGTTTTCTTGTAGGGTAGATTTTCTCTAGATGAAATAAGTTACAACAAAATATCAAAGCAAATACTAAAAAACCCGGACCTTACCACCTTATCGTATAGGTGACAAACTATTTCTAAAATAGGTTTGATTGTTACTCAAAGGTCTGACTGTGCATCTGATATAGGTTTAAAGCTCGATTTGTCTTAAACATTTTCAACACTGATCTTCACGTGTCTCCATTTCCTAGGATTACAGAACATCACTGTCCCCAGGCATGCTGCCGTACCCTTCATGCCTTCAAGTGTCGGAATGTTTTTACTGGTCATGAGACTACGTCTGACCGTTTGTTTGTACGCAACGAGGGCCTGGCATGTGACCCGGTGAAGACGCAACAAGCTGGCGTAATGACTTGCTTGGCTCTCAAGTGTTCTGTTTAGAAAATACCAGTCACCTCCCACCCAGTCCCCCTCGCAGCTCTCGTGACGCAAATGTACCACTGGTTGCATGCAGAATCTGAGGAATGTTGTTGGAAATTTTGTCGCTTTAAGCAGACAAAGTTGGGACGCAAACCTAGTTGGGCCACAAGAGTTTGTTTCACTAAAGCGGGCAGCATTTCAGCTTAAAATGCTTTATTTAAAAGTATTTTACTCATCTTGTTACATTTGATTTGAGCGTGTTGCTTATTTGAAATGGACTACAGCTTGTCTGAACAGCGTGAAAGTACATACATTAACGTGAGTCATAAATGGTTTGCTTTTCAAGTCATCACAGGATTAAGTCACCATGTCTACTTGTCCTTTAGGGTTGCTCGGTTACAGTAACTACAGTATTCTTATTATCAATGGTCTATTTTCAGGGAACCTGAAAGAGGAACTTTGGTCTGTTTAGTAGTTCATATTAATACCAGTTTCACTGTGGAACTTGAAGACAAACAAGTGTCACTAGCAAGTGAGATTGTTTGTTTGATCCTCTGAATTCCTTGTAATTATTTTGGATATTTGAGTGTAATGTAACTTTTTGTAGCAACAAATCTGCCACTGGCTCATCTCGTTTACCCAGAAAACAGCGAAGAAAGAGACTTGTATCTATTGATCTGCGATGACGGAAGTAATGTGGTGATGTTGGCCTGATTTTCTGCTTCCTGCCTAAAACACATGGGACTGTCCTGTCTGGCCCACTGACAGGCTCGGTGTGGGGCATCTTTTCTTGCATGACACTGATTTGCATTGAATGGGGTGTCTCCCCCATCGTCGTCCTACCCTCCTGAAGCCAGAAAGATTAATGATTGAAAACCGCTCTGACATGAGGACATCCAGGCACCCGGTGGCCCAGAGGCCTGTGGACCATATGACCCGCTGTCGGGGTACTGGGTTCATTTAGTGGCTGCTGGCTGCACCACTGGCAGCAGCCCAGCTTTTTTGCACACAGGCTTCAGTAGCAACAGGTCGCTCCCATTAAAAACAGCAGGGCTCTGTTGTGGCTCCAGAGCCAGTCTTGTGCATGTGTTGCTTGAAGCCGAAAAGGATCAGAGGGTTCGAAGGATCCCTAGTTTCGAGTTGCAAAAAGGCCCACCTTAACTTTGCTCCAGTGAGAGCAGAATCAAAGTAAAAAAAAAAAAAAAAAAAGTGGTGTTCACACATTTTGTAAGAGATGTAGTTAGGCCCTGGGTTGTACCGATATGACTTGTCTGTCAATAGTCACACTCACTTCCTGTTGTTTGGCCTCGCCAGTAAACTGAACGAGGCCAGTCAAACGCAGCTTTCTCTCTTTCCCTTGATGGCCTTTCTCTGATGCAGCTGCAGAAAAATTGATTTTAGTCAATGGTCAGGAATTGCCTGGTGTTCTCTGTGACATTTGTGTACGCAAGCATGGGAAAATAATCATTGTTTTCCTTCTGCCCTGCATTCAGAGCAGCCTTTATATTATATAAAGTACACCCAAATGGATCGGAGTATTAAGTGTTCTTACTGTAGTGATAGCTTGCAGGTTTAGTGTGTGCTGGTGATGGATGTTTTTTTTTTTTTTAATTATCCATTGCTTTTGAACGTTTTCATATTTAAATTATAATCTCAATCTTCAATGTGTTTCACTGGGGTTTTATTTTGTCATGTGAAACAAATTGGCACATAAGTGTGAAGCTGAAGCAAAAAGATGAATGGTTTTGAGAGGTTGTATAATGAAAAGTGCGGTGTGCATATGTATTCAGCCCCCTTTTAATCCGATACCCCTAAATAAACTCTAGTGCAACCAGAAGTCGCCTGTTTAGTAAACAGAGTCCAGCTGCGTGTAAATTAATCTCAGTATTAATCAAGCTGTTCTGTGAATGGCCTCAGATGTTTGTTGGCGAACATTAGTAAAAAAACACCTTGATGAAGACGAAAAACCACATGAGACAGGTCAGAAATAAAGTTGTGAAGAAGTTCTAAAGCTAAATCGTCTGGAAAATAAAACTGATACCCTGTATCACCCTGTAAACAAAAACCCGCTTTGCAGTCCTGAGTACAAATGCACACCACAGGTTTAGGATTTTCTTTTTCCTTCCACCTTCCAATTATGCACTTTGTGTGTATCTTTAAAAATCCCAATAGAACAAGTTCATGTTGACAAAAGTTTAAAAAGTTCAAGTAGTATGAGTGTTTTTGCAAAGCTGTGTAGACTGTCATACTTTTGGATCTCAGGAGAAACTAGTATTGCGTGTGCACTCATGAAGACATTTCTGTAAAAGTGATGTTTGTTTTTTCATGAATTTTGGACGTCTAACCAGGAACTAGATTGTTCTCCACTGATTAGATTCTTGTGATCGGTAAACAATTTTTTCTAATTGTGAAAACAGACGGGACTATTTCCTTGTTGTGTTTTTATAGCATATGTACCTCTACAGATCAGGCATGAAAGCTAAACGTTAATAGACTCTTAAACCGCTTCAAACAACTGTTTAGTGTCAGAGTCCAGTTCAGAGGTGACCGCTTTAAGTACTTCTGATTTTAAGCTGTTGACGGTTGATCTGGATTTCTTAAAAGCAGGGGAAATGGCCATTTGGTGAAGTTTCAAATCTGAAGATACGAATTGGATGCCAGCTGCTTTGACCTTTTCCTTTATTAATGGAGATGCGGCGATCAGAATTGTGTGGCTTATTTCTGATCTCTGGTTTTACCAGTAGTTTAAAATGGAGGCAAATTAATTACGAAGTTGACATTTTTAACCGACTTTAGCATATTGTATTGATAAATGGTGAGTAGCGTGGTTAGTATTAAAACAGCTTTTCTGCGAGAGTTCCTAAAAGCTTATTTTCTATGAGATGTTTCGACATTTCATAGAAAATACAGTTTCTGTATAATTAGCTTTTTATGTCTCTGCTTCTCCTGACTTCAGTATTTAATACTCCACTGATACTAAAACGGCTAACTTTGAGTCTTCTTCCTTCAGTAATGGCTGACATTACTAAAGTGCGTTGTTACCGCAACCTTGTAGCACTTTGGTATGGTACATTCACTTACGGAAAAAAAGGTCCGATTTTTGAGTATCCAAACAGACTTTTCCAGTAAATAGCTGAATTTCTGGTGCATCTCGAGTAATTTAGGTTATGCGATCTTGAGCTGATCATAAAAAATAATTCAGTGAGTCCAGAGGCGTTTTCATGTTGAGTGCAGCCCTTGTATTTTCGATGCTCATGCATTGCAGCAGTGCTTTGTACCCTGTACATTTACCTTGCTGACTAACAACGGAGATCATCCTGCCAAGTTGGGTTTCTACAGGATCTTGGAAGCCCTTATTTTCATTCTCAATTTTAGGCACTTAAAAGTTAATATATACATCCAGATTTTTGTTGTATGTCTGGGATTTTAGGGATTTAATGAGTCAATTTATTACTAAGAAGTTAATTTACTATAGTTTTTTTGTAATTTAATTAGGTCTTGCATTTAAATAATTATCTTAAAATTACCTTTAGGTATTTTATCAAAGGTACTGAAACTTGCGGAGACCCTGGTCCACATAGATTCCTGTTGAGCACTGCAGTTTCAATGTTCTTGTCGTTTCCATCAGCTAAATTGTACTACTAGAAAACTGCTTGAATTCATTTTTTTCCATTATGTCACCACACAAATGCACATGGGTGGTCAATAATTAGGCACTTGAGCAAGTTGCAACCATTTGAGTTTAGCAATGCATTTACTGATGTTCATTGCAGGTTTTCCTTCAGGTCTTCCCCCTCACTGTAAACCCCTCAACTGTTAATAAGGCTGTAGTGCTTTGATAGATAATATTAAATAAGATTCTAATCACTTTTTTTGCATATTTAATTCCTTTTTTTAACAATATTAGGTTGCCGTTGGGATCAAATCTGCCAGAATTGCATCCAAGATTAACTTTTGAGGAAAGTTATTACAGCAGATGGAAAATGTGAACGTTGGTTTGCTAAAAGCTGAAAGATTAATCTTGATACAACAGCAAATAAGGTTGACAGTCTATAAATGTGTGTGGCTTGTGAGAGAATGATTTGACGTCATTCTTTTTTTTTCAGCGCTCTTGTGGTCACAAGTACAGGGAAAATCTCCTGGTCTATCAGAAATGGCAGTGCTAGTTCTGAAAAGCATGGAATTTTCCAATACGGGAGACTTCACCCTGAATGCCAAAACACATGGTCCTACGCAGTTATTTGAACCTTGAAATGTTGCAGATTCCACTTGTGAAAACGACACCACTGTTGCTGTATTATGTCCTCTTTTGACTGGGCCATAAAGCACGAGGATCCTCTCGGTTACACCGCTTCCACTCTGCTCTGTTGACCTGAGGGTTAAAATTTAGACAACTGGGAAGAAAATTCTTTCACATCAACTTGGGGCTAATTTTTACTTTTCTTCAACTAATAGGTTACCAGCATTGAGAAGGCGGCCCTTAACCCCAGGATCCCATCAGCAGGCTCCTGCACAGGGCTGAGTGAAGGAAACAAAGTAGTGTCTCTCCCTGTGGGAAACCTGGATCCTCCATCTTGCCCACCAATATGAACAATGTGGTGATCATCAAAGAGGGATGGCTGCATAAAAGAGGTAAACACAAATTTAAAGCTGCACAGCATATCAAATTTCAGTATAAATGTGCTGCTTGAAGGCAGTACTTGATAGGATTTTATAGGCTGGACAATATGGCAAAAAATATTTAGCATTTCTTTGTTTTTTTCCACTGCAATGACAATCTTTAAGTAACTGGAATGTCCCTAGACATTGACATACTTGACTTGAAGAAGAACTAGTACTAGTACCACTAGTAGTAGTAGTAGTCATTCTGTATTACATTATATCTGTGTTGTAACCAACACACTCCACCCAGCATTCAGGCTGTTGGGATTTTACAAGCAGAGAGGATACTAAAAAGCTGTTACATCAGTTTCAAAATATTCTATCGAAGTTTAGCATGCTTTATTTTATGCTCAAGGTCCTCATTGTGAGATTTTGCTATATCAACGCTATTAAACACTTTTCTCTGACCCAGACGTGTCCAGTCTGTTTGCCAAGGACCAGAATTATCTACTTTTAAAGTACTGTGGCGTTAGGGGCACAAAAATGTTGTTTTTACATAAATATTTTTTGGGGAGTGGTAATCATCAACAGTATGAAATCAAAATGAAAGGATAGTACACAGTTAATAAAAAGCAAATATTTTGTTACATCTTTCATTATAAAAAGATTTGATTTTTATCGGTGAATAGCTTGGTTTAAAAAGGAAATAAAAGTATCCATCTGTGTTATCACTGGTGCTGGCAGGCCAAATATTGCACCAAACCATTGCAAGGGCCACAAATGGCCTCAGGGAAACACATTGGACACCCCATACAATGCAGGGTGTAAAGTCTAAACTTTACCTTGCTTTTAACTTCAGCTGTTAGGCATCTGCCGGCAGCTGGAGCCGACAATAGTTGTGTTGTTTCCTACTCCATGTAGTGTAGACCTTTTTAAAAGCCTACCTTGTTTTTTTGTTTTCTTTTTGTATAAAACAAAAAATACACCTACAATTAACAGTTTGTGCTCTTTGGTGGTTGAAGCATCCCTGCTTGTTCTTTCATTGCCTTCTGCTTCCGTCTGAGATCGTGTATTTATCACAAAGAAAAACGTTTTAAAAGCACCGTCACTGAATATGGCTTTAATGGTAATTTTATTTTAAAATGGTAAAAACTATTATAATCAAACGTATGCCATGGTAAAACCAGCAACAGTTTATTCTCTAGAACAGTAAAGCTAGTTTATAAACTATATACAAGCATCTGAGCAAGAACACAGATCTCCATTACTCAGAATGTGTCCTATAGACGACACCATAATCTCTCAGCTGATGCAGATCAAATGCAATGCATTCTCACTCTGCATCCAGGTGGATGGAGTTTCCCTGACCTTCATGCATCAAGCTCAGATGGATCTTGGTTATAGAGATGCTAAAGCTGAAAGATGAGGTTTAATCGCATACTATATAGTCATATTATACTTTATCCCCGATCAATTCCATAGAAATAGTTTAACTTTAGAGATGTGAGGGTTACCAATCTTTGGTTTCTGTGAAGCTTTGACCTGTCATTACTGATTTTGACTGTTTCCAATGACGATATTTACTAACTAAATTATATTATGAGTAAATGTAAGAACTGTGTCTTGATGAATATATGAACCTGAGCTGGCAGCAATCGCCTCTTTGTGTCGATCAGAACACTTGTAATGCTTGAATGTGAGTGGAACAAAATCAGGCAGAGTCCGACAAAAGGTCGTCACTGTTTATTTTTCAACACCTTGTTGATGCACACTAAAGAAATGTTTGCATTCAGCATTAAATGTAGTCTCAGTACACTTAATCTTCAGATGTTTATTGGATCTGATCCTTTTTCACAGTAGTAGTTGAGAATTTTACACAGCTGCATTTGTTTTTGATTTCTAAATGAGCAAGCGGATCAATTTAAAAATCTAAAATATAGTAAGTTTTGGTTGCAGAGTCCCCAGAGGGGCCCTTGAGTTTCTCCCCCGACAGTGTTGTGTGGTGTTTGGCATGGTTCTGTGTCAGGCGTGATTCCCCTTGTTTGGACGAAAAGGCATTCCTTACATACCTGCTGGCTTTGAGCAGCTTTATGTGTGCAAACTAACTGCCTTTCGACTGCGGCTTCCTCACAGAGCTCGCTCCATCACCACCCAGGGCAAAATAGGATAAGAAACTTTTCCAAAACCATTCAAACCTCCTGGGCTCAGAGCCAGAGAAGCAGACATTTACTGGAAGAAGGGAAACTTGCACTTAATGGATAAGGTAATCGGAGCAGGTCACTTGAACGGCGCAGATTGCAGCTGTAATGTTGCCATATCCTCAAGTCTTGGTTCAGCCTCAGCATGACGCAGCTTTTTTTTCTCCTTCATGTAAGACTGGGACTGGTCCAGTCCAGATCTGAATAAGTTTTGTCTTCTAAGAAAGTCTATTATGGGTTTGCCTAAGTCATAATCTTTGATGTCTTACACCTGCAACACTGAAGTTAAATGTTTTATTTATTTGGTTAGTTATACAATTATTACTCGGTAATCAGTCAATAAAAAAGGGCATAAACAGCATCTAAACACATGAGCACCAGCTGTCACACAATCATTTCTTAAAGCAGGATCTGCAGATTTAAGGTTAATATTTTGACCTACAAAACAACATGTCTCTGCAGTGCATCGATGTGTCTCTGTTGTGTTAATATTCAACAAATTCCTGCTTCTTTATCTCTGCTGGATAACTGGTAAATGTTTTGCCAAACTGTATTGTTTTTGTTTTCTTTACTTCAGAGTAGGATTTTAATATGTAGGGTTTCAATTATTTGGCCAAGGTGTTCATAAAACCCTTTTTTTATTATTACTCTGACCATGTTTCTTTTAAATTTATATTGATTGGGGGAAAATGCAAATGACGCAGTGAATCGAGTTTGAACTGTGTGTAGATTTTGAGCAGCTGCTTGTAAAATTTGATTTAGGAAAGCCAGCGGAAAAAGTTGATCCGAAGTATTGTTAATAGTAAATAAAACCTGGTAAACTTTTTTTTTCTTTTTTGTGCAGTTTT
The DNA here is from genome assembly GCA_036173005.1 of Crenichthys baileyi. Taxonomy (NCBI): domain Eukaryota; kingdom Metazoa; phylum Chordata; class Actinopteri; order Cyprinodontiformes; family Goodeidae; genus Crenichthys; species Crenichthys baileyi. Next base: position 84,773 of record JAHHUM010000645.1, read on the forward strand.
TAAAATGTTCTTTTCTAGGACTTCAGGTACTGAATATCTTAGTAGTCGAGTATTCTGTTAAATAACCCCTAAGTAACTGAGAAATCTATAGAACCTATTGAGAATCTATAAACGGGCAACTTTATTTTTTCCTTGAACCTCTTCCCTTAGCTCTTACATAAATGCTTTACCTTTTTATTTTTTTATTTAATTTTTTTGCATTCAGAACTTTGCACGCTCACATTTGGTTGCATATCTCAGCTCAGAATCTACAGTACTTACAGTACATCTACAGTATTGTTTAAATACTACACAATGTTTCCAGCACTTTTTATTTCAATGAAAGAAACTAAAAGTTGCATTTCTAATTGTGTTCCATCTCTGCGATGCACCCACCACTCTCCTTGTGCTTTTGCATCACGGTCAATAAAATCTATCTAGCTAAGTGTTGGTAAAACTTCATCAAACGAGCCCAAATAAATGATCTGAATGCGCAGCATTAATGCATGGCACTTAAAATATCGTTGCCTATTATATAATACAGCATCCAAACTGTTCCTTTCGATTGCAGTGTGGCTGACATGGACATTGTGATTAGATATATTGTGCAGCTATAATCCTTAACTTAACTGTGGCATTTTCAAAAGGCTGTGTTTAGTTTATATCTGGTAAAAGTTTTGTTATATCAAACCCGGAATGAAAAGTAGAAGATACAGCTTCCTTTTTTTTTTAATGGTTTCTAGCATGGTTGTGCTTCCTTTGAGCTAACTTTTAAACACATCACTGATGGTGAAAATGCTAACACCGAGTCTTCACTCATTCAAAGAATCTATACCATAGAATAGTTTGTCAGTGAGGTCTAATGCTAATGCTTACATATGGTGCCTTTACTGACCGGGAAATAGGATTTATTTATTTTTTTATTATTTCTTGGTGCATATTTTTTTTCTTCTCATTTTTACCTAGATGTTTCTTCTCTAATAGTCCTCCGAACGACTCAACGGTTGATTCAGATTTTAATATTCTTGTGTTTACGGTTATCCTTTTTGTATTGAAGAGGCTTAAGTTCTTGCGCAGTCTGGAACAGTATGGGATTATTTTCCAGGTATGGATAAGTATGGAAAAATAAATAAGACTATGAAAATATATTTGCATTTTGAGACTTTATTTTCCATCCCATTGTCCAAAAGTTGTCCTTTTTTTACATCCTTCATGTTTCCTTCACTCTGACTATCCTCTATTGCCTTTCCCTTCTGTCTTTTTGTCCTTTCTATCTATTCTTCCTTTCTATTATTGTCCACCTCTCTTCTCTTCCTTCTTTCTTTCCATGTTACTCTTTGTAGTGTGTTTTTCCCAGTTTCCTTTCATATTTTAAAGGGACTGTAAAAGACTGAGTCAAGTGTTTAAATGTTAAAAATGTGTAGGAACCCTGTTTTGTTTGTTTGGTAAGAATTAAAACTGAGCAGACAGAATGAACTACACTTTCTAAAATAGTATAAAGTCTTTAGCTGTGTGTACTTATGTTACTTTTTTTGCTCCTCTCCCTGTGTCTTATCTGAGTCACAAAACTGGCAAACGTCCATTTTTCCACACCTACACCAGTGCTGATCGGAATGGAACATTCTTATAGAGAACCAGGGTAAAACTTATGACTGGTACGAGAACAGTGAGTTTGTCTGACACGTCCACACATTCATACATAACTCCTGCAGTGACACCCCTCTACTTATGACACGCGCTAAACAAACAACCCGTCAGGAATAGTGAGCTGGCATGCTGTCACAGCCCAGCAGCTGTGCCCTGTGAAATGTCACCCCGAGCCTCCGTGTTTTGATTGGAGGACGTCCGGCTGCTTCCTGACAGGAAGGCTTTTGGTGTCGCATCACTGTCATACACTCATTGCCCCAGAGCCACTGCACAGAAGGTGAACCTGCAGCCCCGCTTTGCTGTCCGTCACCTCAGCCGGGCGTCCCGCACCTTTGCTTGAGCGTTTATTGTGGCAGTACCACCCAAGTGATTCAAATCTCCGTGTAGGCGTGATAATAAACGGCTTGAACAACCTCACCGTGCTCATTACTCCCATGTGTGCACTCAAAACACCAATTAAGCGTCTCAGAAAAGATAAACCATCAACATTTTGTGTGTGTTCCATAAAAGCCGGTCATGCAGTCTTCTACTTGTATAACTTCACAAAACCAAGCTCAGCCTCAGTGTCCTCCTTATCCCCCTATAGTTCACGGTTACTCTCTCTTCATGATGATTGGATTTGACAGCAGGTCAGTCCCAGGCACAAAGCACAGCCACGCAAGCATGTTAACTAAACAAAGCCATGCCATTGAATTACTCTGATTCCTTTCTGATTAGTCATCTCGAACATGCATGTGCAAACTGTTTCAAGACTCTCATAAGAAAGTGGAGCAAGTATTTTCATACTTTGCAGAGCTTGGGTGTGTGTACAGCTCTACATTCTCAGCCTTGAAGAGCTCTCAGCATTTGTTGTAGATTGGCTGCACTTGGTGAACTCATTCTGAAGGACACACCTTCATACTTTCTGTTTTAAGCCTCGTGTCAAAGAAATGTGCTCAGATTGTAGAAACCTGCTGTTGTGGCTGGTATGTTTTACAATGCAGCTGTGAGCGTGCCAGACATGGTGACTCGAGTCTGCGACTTGGACTCAATTTTCCCTTAAGCTGCAGACTTGAGAGCTGAGGTCTAAACTTGAGTTTCAGGAGCAAACTTTATCTAATGTGATCCGATGTAAAAGTGTTCCAGTAAGTGTAAATCCAGTAAATGATGTTATCTCCAAGATAGTGTACAAAAATGACTGGTTGACATGGTAATGTTTCTTGACAGTCGGAGCCAGTAAATGGAGTGGACAGCAAGTTTTTTTAGTCCTTATTAAATGCAAATGATTTAGATACTGTGGATTTCTTTTTTACTCGTATCCAGTGTTTTTCGTAACATTAAAATAAAGACTGTGCCGATTTCTCACATACTGAACTGTTTTTAAATGACATTGGCTAATTTCAAAATTCAAAATACCTCCAAAATCTTATTTTCACTTCTGATTCTCTGTTAGGGTTTATTCAGAAATGTAATATTCTTTCTTATTCAGATTAAAATGTACTATTTTTACAGGGACTTTGCATTGACTTCCATTCATTTTCGATCCATTTCTATGACCTAACCCTGACCCCGACTCTAAACCTAACCTAAATTAAATTCACACCATAGTCCTAAACCTAACCCCTAAGCCCTAAACAGCACTTCTTTTTATGGAGCAGTGGGTCCCCACAATGTAGTATATGTTGGAAAAATGTAACAAATGCTAGAACACACACGCATGCATGCAAGCAAGAACTAATTTAAGCATTGCTCTCTTTTTTTGTAATTTTTGACACACCTAGGAACCTGTTTTACATTGAAAATTGCTAACTTAAAGTCCTTAGGCAGTACCAACATCCACATCGAAGAGTGCTGCTTGCACAACCAGGTAGGGCTTACTTGTGATGCAATCACCGATTAATACAATTTTGGATTATTTAGTTTCTGACCAACTAATCACCAGTCAGGACTCATACAGCTAAAAATCCTCAGATTTTATTTAATAGCTTTTTTTTGTTTTGTTTTTGCTTTTATTGCCTCTCTGGATTTTACCTTGAGCATTTTTTGGATTTAAGTCATTCGAGTCACTCAAGGATTCCCAGTACTTATCGTTTTTTTCATAGCTATTTTTCCTGGTTTTAAAGTTAATGTGTTTATCCTTTTTGTTTTAAAACAATGTTGAAGAGATGTGAAAATCAAATTGTTTTTAAATGTCTGTTCAAGAAAAAAAATTAAAACTGAATAAACATGTAATATTACCCTAGCAACACGTCTACTGTTCAGACATTAAGGCAAAGCTTCTAAATACAGATTTAATATAATTTTGCAAATGCATAAAGTAAGTAGACAGAAAGCCTCTAAACCCTGTTTTAATGCACTATATAGTAAACACAGGGGTTATCTACATCACTAGACAGAAACCTGTAAGAACCATTTCTGTGTGATTCTTTCAGAAATTTGACATTAAGTTATATAATTTCAACTGGTTTTCTGTGAACATAAAGGGATATTTATATTTATGGTCTACGTTGGTACGCTGTGAGCGTTGGAAACCTAGGACAAATTCCTCGTTTGTGCACACAAAGTTGGCCAATAAAGCTGATTCTGATTCATATGTTTTCTTCAGTAAATATGATACCATTTGATTAATTTTAGAAATGATCTACAGCAGTAAAAAAAACAAAAAAAAAATGTTGAATGTGTGTTTTATATTAGTGCAAAAATTTATAATTTGATTTCATAATCCACTCCAGTAGTGCACCTTCAATGTAATAATGTAAGTTTGATACAGAGACTCGACTTGGAGAAAAGTATTTAAAATAACAGCACCAACAGGGCATCACCCAGCATCCTTATACATGGGCCGCATTGCAAGTACAGCCTTCCACAAACGCAGTAACTTTGTTAGTATCACAACCAGTTATGTGTCCACTTTGTAGGTGTGCACCTACACAGTTTGAATGTGTCTACGTCCTCTAGTGGCCTGAGCAGCATGTTATTTTTCTTTGGAAGTGTGTTTTTTTTTTCTTCCTAAAGTTTCCTTCAAAGTTAGCATCATCAGACATCAAAGCAGCAGATTGTGGGTTCCCTAGTTTCCAGTGAAGCGCTGTGGCCAAAAACTCAGTGAAGCTAGACAGAACAGCACTTGCTTGTCCTCTCCTCTTCCGTGGCCCTTGTTTGTTTGACTCATTTGCTCCTTGACAAGTATAAAGAGCCGGCCCCCTCGTTAGGCTAACGAAGGCCACAACAACTGTTGGATTTGGGTAACACGCTCAGCTGGCTTCGACTCGTGAGGGGAGGGAGGGCAGAGAACACACCAGTAGAGGTTGTGAGGAAAATATAGAGGGGTGCATAAGAGAGGCAGAAGTTAAGCAGCGTCTTTCTAATGTTCCCAGAACATTGCTCAGTGACCCAGTCGGCATGAGGAGAGCTGATGGAGGATGTGTGCTACGTGCCACACAGACTCTCTCGTGGTCTGGTTTGGAGATCATCAGCTAATCGTTCCCTTTTGCTGGTCATGAGGCTGAAGGACACCCATGATGTGCTCCTCCAAGCAAAACCTTGTTGGTCATCCAGGAGACTGCAAAGGGAGGGCTGTTGGGGGCATTCCGAAACATCAGACACAATGGATGGAGCAATAGTTTTTTTTCATTTTCTGAATATTTCTATCTTCTGCATCTGGTGAACAGACCTGCAAGAATTCAGTTAACAATTTCTCACTTTCACCTTTTAATACCTCTGCAAAGGTGAGCAGAGTTTCTCTTACTATTAAATGCTCTTCAAAGGAGCATACCTACCTGATTAAGAATGTCTCATGATACTGCAATGCTGACTATTTCAAGACTTCAGGTCTTTGACTTGCTGCCAGATTTATTGCTGGGCTCAGCCAGGTTCCTACACATCCCATCGTTATGGCTATTATTGGCCATGCGCTGCTGCACTGCACAAACACACAATCACATAACTAATAATATTACACCCCTGGAGAAATTTCCCACTAAATTTAGTTACATGATTCTTTTAGATGGTTAGAGATTTTCTAAAAACAGGTATTGATGATGAACAGGTAAAAAACAGGTATACCTGAATTGCAAATAATAAACTTATTCTCAATGGTCTTACAAAGATGTTGGAATCAACCCAAAAACTCCAAATGCTCCATAAGGGGTTCCTGCTTAATCTTAAGATCTCTAATATCACAACTAGAATTTAAAAGCAAACCTAGTCTCCATCCTCATTTCTGACAGAATGATGACCCTTACCTTTACTGAATTGTCCAAAGTGCTGCCAACGATTCCAAATCCATACAGAAGTTAAAAACTTGAAGGATTAAAGAACGACATGTTCTGCCTTCATGTTATCTGGAGGATGGCTTGCCCTTGTCGCTCCCCTGCAGCCTGAATGAGCCACAATGAACCGCATGTCTCAATATGTTGTGGAAAATGCTGTTTCCTTTTTTAAATAGCTTTTAATAGGATGCCTTTGCTTTCTCTGACTTAAACCTGAAACATTTTGGGATGACGCCTTCTCTGATCGAAACCAAGTCTGATGTTTTAGTTTCAGATGGGGCCAATAACCAGTCATAGCCCATTAAGTGAAAATATTACATCAGATTTTAGAGTTTTCTAAACTGGACAAGTATGGAAAAAAGAAAGTGGATCATAAAAAATGCAGGACACTTTGTCCTAGTTTATTTAGAACTATTTCTGAAAAATTGTACTTGTTATAGTCATTTATATTTAAATTATGTTCATTAGAATTCATAGAGATAGGGTGAGGAGCTCGGCCATCCAGGAGGAGCTCGGCGTAGAGCCGCTGCTCCTCCATATCGAGAGGAGCCAGTTGAGGTGGCTCGGGCATCTATACCAAATGCCTCCATTCCAGGCACGTCCCACAGGGAGAAGGCCCAGGGGACGGCCCAGGACACGCTGGAGGGACTATGTCTCTTGGCTGGCCTGGGAACGCCTTGGGCTCCCCCCGGAGGAGCTGGAGGAGGTGTCTGGGGATAGGGACGTCTGGGTGTCTCTACTGAGTTTGCTGCCCCTGCAACCCGGTCCCGGATGAAGCGGAAGATGATAAGTACAAGTACGAGATTTCGTTTACAATCAGATTTTATTTTTTGAACTCATTGACCTTTTTGATTTACTGACAGAACCCATAGGTAGATGCATGCTCATTATAAAAGTCTACTCCCGCTTTATTAGGGTTTGAACGGGACCTGTAGTTTTAAAATTGGGTCTGGTTTAGAGGCTAAACACATTATTGAAGCTATTTTTTTTTTTACAACCAGAATAAATGTACCTATGGTCACACATTGTGCTATAAGGAATCTATATTTAGTTGTTCTTTTATGTTTGGATACACTGAAATACTGATTTTTATTTATTTTTTATTATTGTTTCCCCAGGAGGGTTTTATGTGATGATAATTCTGAAGGAACTGCAGAGATCGAAGGCTTAGGTATAGACTGCAGGAGGTTGATTGTTCTTCACAAATCCTTAGGATTTTTATATTATATTTGTCTATACTTGTGTTAGTTTTTTTTTTTTTAAGTAGGTAAAATACAAGAAAAGATAAAATAAGAAATTATGCTAAGAATAATGAAATATTAAAATCTGTGAAAAACTGAAAAGGCCACCCACATATAACATTTTCTAAAATTGCACTTGGCTAGATAACCATTGATGAAAGGAAAGCAATTTGAACTCATGTTTGCATTTTGCTTTGGCCGTGTTGAGGACACACAAAACATGTGGAACAAGGTGCTCTGGTCAGATGACACCCCTTATTGTACTTATTTAGACTACATGCAAAACATTACATGAGGTGGAAAACGAACACTGCATATCAGCCCCAAAAATATAATCTGCATGAATACACATGGTGGTGGCAGCATTGTGCTGTGGGGATGCTTTTCTTTAGATGGAAAAGAAAGATGGAGCTAATTACAAGTATATCCTGGAAGAAAACCGGTTAGTTTCTCTAAAGACCTGAGACTGGAGCAGTAGTTTACCTTCCAGCAGGACTGAACACTAAACACAGAACCAGAGCTACAATGGAAGCTTTAACACAATTTCTTTCCACTTTACCTCTATGTGCAACTTTTTGTAAGTTAATCACACAAAATTCCATTAAAATACATTAAAGTTTGTTGGTTGTAATGTGAAAAATGTGGAAAGTGTCAAGCGGCATAAATAAGTTTGCAAGGCTCCAATTCTGCGATGGCAAAGGGATGTTATGTGTAACCTGGTAAAATCTGTTAAAGGTTTTATAACAGTCGAGCCTAACTGCTCCTGCTCAATCCAGAGAACACGAAAGTATTTGAAGCTGCACTGACTGATCAGGGACAGCAGCCCCTGTTGACAGGGTCCAGTAGCAGAGAGTGTCTCACCAGGAACTCAGCACTCTGGCAGGCCAGGTTTCTGGCCTTCAGCGCAGACCCCCTGCTCTGGGAAATGGGAAGCAGTGTTGCTGCTAAATGTGGTGAAGAGAAGTAAATTACTGGGGTGCAGCTGTCGTCACGCAAGCTAACTGGGATGGTGGTGGAACCAGGAGGCTGCGGGAGGGGTCACCTCCACCAATTTGCCTCTTCTCATGACAGGCCTGCTGTGTGCTTACTTTTCTGTGTAGAACCCGCATGCTGGCCCCAACTGTGGTGCTCACCAGAGCTCTCTTTTTTTTTTTTTTTTTTTTTTTTTTTTTGTAATCACCATTTCCCTCCCTCCGTTTTTGTTCCCCCACTGTTCTTCACCACTATCTGATCTCTTGTTCTTTTCCATTCTTAGTCCTTCATATTTCCTGGTTCCCATATTTCTTGCCCACCCCACTGTGCTCATCCCCCTTCTCTGTTTTCCATTTCAATCCCACCACCCTGTTGGTAGTATAATGACTCCGCTGACAGTTCAGACCCGTAGCGGAAGCTGCTACGAAGCAGCAAAACGTTCCCGGTCTCGGAAATCAATCATGTTACTGGCACCGTTCTCCAGTTTAGCGAGGGAGGAGAAGAAACCCGGTAAACCAGGGGGATGCTAAGTTGTTTCATTTCTAGTTTCTAGAGTTGAATCAATTCTCAAGTCTAAACAGAAAGTATATCCATTTAAAAAGTGATGCTTAAAAATTTTCTTAAATATCCTGATTTGTCTCCATCCAGTTTATGCAAAAATCATAAAAATTGTTTAAATGTAAAATTAAAAAGCAGCAAATTTGTAAACCTGAAGCCCAAAAATTATATATTTTTCCAAGTTACTTAAATGCAGTTTTTTTTGTAACACAACGTACTCTAAAATGATGGGTAATGAAAAGGTTGGCCTGTGTGTTTTCCTTCATAAAGTAGGTAATTCAAGAACTATATTCCAGAAAGTATTTTTTTCTATTTTTACTATAACATTAAATTTAGACGAGACAAACAGCTACATATTTACTGTGAAATATGTCAACAAAGAATTTACTTTTTGAAGGCCAGTTGCACTTTGGTGCTTATTCTGTAAAATAAAAGCAATTTTTTTTAACTCAATATGTTTTGGTAACCATTTACTGTAAATAAAAAACGATTAAGTATTTGGTAAACTCGTTTAAGACTTAGGATTTGACTTGAACTTGGACTTGTATGTGTTTGAACCTGACTCAAGAATTGAGCGGAAAGACGTTCACTTGTGACGTGCAAAACAATGACTTGGTCTTACCTCTGCTAAAAAGCAACACATAAGGTTTCTTTTGACTGTGAAATCTGTTGTTTTTAGCACAATATTTATTTTTCTGTAACTTGCATTTACTCAGGTTGTTTTGTGTGTTACTGTACAGTCCAAAACGAACCCATTACTTCAGCAGACAATTAGTGTAAACTTCTTCCAATGCAGTGGTGTCAACTTTGGTCTTGCTCAGCAGCTAAGAGTGGGAGATGGAAATAAAACCCTTAGTTTTCAGCAGTATATCTATACCCAATGATTGCATCACAGTGCTTACACTTTGTATCTTAAATGTAGAATCGCTACATACAAACTCCACGGAAAGGTCAAGGTTTCACCACCGTGGACTTCTTTCTTAACACCAGCTGTAAACCGATCACTAATTTTAAATCTGTTATGGTTAAAGTTAATAGAAAGTATGGGTTTTACATTATTTTAAACCAAAATTACTCAGTTATAATGTTAAAAGTCAACCAATTTACTGTCCCTTAACAAAAACCCATCCAGAGGTTTCTGCTTACTGAAAACGTACTATTTCCCTACCAGGCCTTTTATTTTTCTTGGCTAAATTTCTGTCCTGGTAATCGCAGTGGAAATGCGTGGAGGGAAAATTACCTTGGTTCTTAAAAAGGCTACCTATAGTGGAAATGTGCCGTTTTCCACTAAGGTTTTCTGATCTTTTTTACGTATTAGATCTTACATCAGTCCTTGAGACTTTATTGCCACTAATTTGCTCTAAATAATATGTGTTTATATGTTTTCCATGCAGTAACCCAGTTAACTAATCCATGGGTTGCTTGTTTACCCAGGGAGAAGGGGCAAATCTTGGGCCCCTGTGTGGCCGGGGGGAACTTCCCACAGTGTCTCTATGGTAATCAGCAGGTGTCACTCACCATGGAGAAGAAGTGAGTGCTTTCTTATGAGCGTGAGAAAGAGGGGCAGCCGCCATCGCATCCCCAACCCCCTAGCTTTTTTTTTCTTCTTAGGGTAGCAGCAGCCCTAGCGACAGTGAGAGGGTTAGATTTCAGAGCAGGATGGTCCTTCAACTCAGCATGATGATGTTGCTTTCAAAGTTCAGACTATGGAGTCCCCTTTCATGCCGCTGCATGGGAGAAAGAAAAATGAGTGTCAGGAAACATAGGGTGAAGGTGTCCAAACACCTGGATAGTTTTTCAATGGCCTGATGCTGTCCGTTTCACGAATAAGAAAAGGGCCCCAGGGGGTCTGTCCGCTAAAGTTTAGCCACTGCCTTCCGTTAGACCATTCCTTGGGAAGTCAAGATTGTTTTTTGCTGGGCTTTTGGGTGCCCCCCTGCATCAGGGAGCCCACTCTCCTCTGGAGCCCAAAGCTCATTAACATGCAGGGCACAGGGCGGCGGGCCGCAGCTGCAGCCTACAGGCAGAACCCGGCAGAAAAGGGCCAAGGGATAGCGGGGGTGGCTGAGGAAAAACCAACAAAAGGCAAAGCCCAGCCCCCCTCCTCCCTCGCTTTGGAGTTCTAATTCCCTAATCCTCAACCTCCGCCTCACCCTTTCCCTCCACCCCTCTCATCCGATTCCCACCACTCAAACACACACATGCACAGTTCATGGAGTTACCACTGGCTCCCTTCCCCTCCCCCCAACCATGGAAGGGCCCAAAGGGGCGGGGGAAAAAAACCCAAAACACCCCCATAAGTCCACCCTGTGTTTCACTTTGAGAGGCACATTTTGTCTGAACCTCGTCCACCTTTTACTGTGAGAGATCATTTACCCTCCTATAACATGAACGAGGGTATGGTTTATCGAATCGTCTTTAATGATTCTTTGCAACTTTACATGGAGGTGTGTCAGACCTGTTTGTACACATTGTTGCTGCTTGATGAAACCTGCATGACATGTTTTATTAATAGCCAACAAGGACCACAACATTCGTGTTGTTGTCACATTGAGACGGATAGAGCAGGATGTTCCGCAGAAACGGCCATTAACCTCTCTCAGTCTTTCCTTCGTACTTTTCTGTGTGAAGGTTTCCACACTTTCTCCCTTTTTATTCTCCAATTAGTGTATGAGCCATCCCCCTTTACCTGTCACCCTTTAGGCCTCTTAAGCTTAAAGTTGTAAAAGACTTGCAAAATCACTGTAGGTTCTGCTTTCTTCCAAGTCTGTGAGGTGACATTTTTGATCTGTAAAATTAGTTAGAGTAGACATGGCCCAGTTACGGATATAAAGACAGAGGTTTTGAAATGTTAGGCTTTCAAAACCGCAACACATTTTCAACATAGTGTTCCTATATTTTAAAATCATTTTAACAAGTTGCTTGTTATGTTGGATTGACCAGAGTTTTCCTGTTTTGTTGTGTTGGAGTGACCAGAGCATAGGGTAAACGGAGCGTTCGCCCTTCCTCCTATGCAGACTGATGCTACGTGCCTGGTACTGAGGCATACATGGCCAGATACAACAAGGTAGCGACAGTAGCTTTAAAAATAATAATGAAAGGTGGTCCTCCTTTAGTTTCCAAACCTTGACTTTCTGTGTTTTTAGTGACTGGAACCTTTCTGAAGAGATTTTGTCCTTCTTGTTTGGGTTATAGTCTTCTTTAAGCCAGCTGACTGGCAGGCCGCAGCAACAGATGGGGGAGGGTGGGCGCTGCATTATTCTTTGCTCTATACAGTTAGAGAAAACTCTGGTTGCTCTGGCACTTTTTCTGGCATGTCAATAAAAGGAGTTTAACAAATCTTAGTATGTGTACCTTTGTCTAGTCGATTTCTACTGTCGAGCGAAGATAATCTGTCAGGTAACAGACTGAGCTCTAGACTGACTAAATGGCAGGTAATGGCAACTTATATGCCATAATGCCAGAAGGATTAGGCCACATGCCTTTACTCGTATACCAGCTTTAATTACATCATGCGTTTAATTAAAAGGCTTTAACGTGGTGTCGGCCACCATTTGCAGTTACTAAAGCTTCAGTGGTTCTGGAAAAGCGTTTAATGGAATGTCAGACCATTGTGAGGTCAGACATGGATGTTGGATGAGGGCCAGACTGACACTCTGCTCCAGAGGTGTTCTACCAGTTTTATGGTAGGGCTTTGTGCAGACCAGTTAAGTTCTTCCACACCATACTGTCGTCCATGTCCTTATAAACCTTGTTTTGTTCACTGGTGCACGGTTATGTTGGAACTGAAGAGGCTATCCCCGAACTGTTCCCACAGAGTAAGAAGCATCAGACTGGCTACGTTCACACTGCAACTCAAGGTGACCCAAATCCGATTTTTTTGCCTTTTATGCGACCTATATCAAAACTTTTCATGACAATCTGAACGACACAGATCCGATGTTTTTCAAATGCGACCCAGGCCACTTGGATATGTGGTCCTAAATCCGATACGTATCTGATCTTTTCAAGCACGACCTGTTTCTGTACTGCCAGGTCACATTCATCCGACCGGTACATCATTGATACTCGACAAACCTCATTTTTCTGGGCCCTGCTACCTGGAAGCAGGAAGAAAAACAACAACCATGGCAAACGATAATGCAGAGAGCAGTCAATCGAGAGAAAGCAAGGTTTCTCATTTAATTAATGTTTGGGAGGATAGCTCTACTCAGGCCAAACCCGATGGGTCTTATTGGAACTGGGCAATATTTGATAGCATTTCCCAAGAAATGGCCGAGCGGGGGTATAGATGTTCCTGGCTCCAATGCCAAAGGAAAATGAAATAAAATATTGCAATAAAATTTTTTACATTGTTAATGTGCTGGCTCCGGTTGAATATACAACCTAAAAATCGCAAGATACAGTCCAACATTTCCATCCTTATTTACTTCCGCAAACACTAAGCACGCTCGCCGCATGTGACGTCATTTCGTCATCTACTGCGCATGCGGGACACTTAAAATTGTATGAATGCAGTTCACATAGGAGATCACTACAAGTCATATATATTTAGAGATGTGAACGACCACGCAAAAAAATCTAATTTCACAAAAAAGTTGTAATTGAGCATTAAGACCTGCAGTGTGAACGTAGCCAAAGTCACATCTAATGCGCCTTGGTCGTTCCCACTGGAGTCACATTGCAAAAGATCAGATACGAGTCGGATTCAGGGCCACTAATGAATGTGGCTCAAATGTGACTTGGAAAAGTCAGATATGAGCATTCACACTTGGTCTAAAAAGTCTGACCTGGTCACTTGACCCCCAAAAAATCTGATTTGGGCCACATTTGACTGCAGTGTGAACAGGGCCTTAGTTCCAGTGAAAAAAACTCTTAATGCTTAATCTCTTAATCTATACAAAGTTGGCGAGCTCTTTGTGTCACACACCTCAGCATCTGCCAACCATGCTCTCGGAGTTCCTGTCGTTCCCCGTCTGTTTCACTTTGTCATAGTATTAACAATTGAAGGTGGGATATTCTGTGTCACCAACATGTCACAACTGGACTTACTGCACAGGTAGCATCCATGGTACCGCACTGGTAATTGCTGAGCTCCTGAGAGCGACCCACTCTTGGCTCTATGTAGGTGTGGCCACAAAAGTGATTGAAACACCTAAACTACATGATTTGGAGGGGTTACCCAATACGTAGAGCAAAATAGTGGACTTCTATAACAGTCAGAGCTGGAAACCCGGTATAATATGCTGTGTGAAATAAACGCCTGAAAACTACTACTATATTTAGTGGGTGTCAAAGTCCATGTACAGAAATAACAATCAAATGTTATGCCAGTCATCAATGTAACTGTAATAGCAATTTGTTTTATTTTTTAATAGAAGAAGAAAATCTCATATTTATTGTTTTAAATAAAATCATTTATTTTATGTCTAACATTTTATTTTTTGTTTAAATACTCTGAATCTTGCCTGTTTTTACTGAGAGGTCTTATGTGAGAATCTCATGCCGGCCTATGCCTAGACTGGGGTGATTTTTATAAACACAAGCACGGGCAAACAGGATGAGGCTCGATCTTTTACAGCTGTGGCCAAACCTGTTCTCTCCCCCCCAAGTAAACATTGTTGTTTTTTGGAGTGTGTTTTGTGTTTAGGGGATAAAGGGCGTGGCAGTTGGTGGGAGCTGTCCGCATATACAGGGCCATGCAGCAGTTGGCAAATAAAGATGAATTCTGTTGTGTTTGGCAGTGGTTCTCTGTTCATTATTTTCCACTTTGCCCAGCGCGCATCCCAGCCCTCAGCAGCTGCTTGTCATGTAAAGACACTCTATCAGGCCCTGACAGCTCCTCCCATGCACACACACAGTCACGGGGCACATGGCTCATACACACTTTCTTCCACTTGCAGGCCTACATATGTGGGGAACATATGCAGTGATCTGTCTCACTAGCACTCCATTCAGCACAACTCCTCTCACAGAGTTTTTCATCCCCTCCAGTTCTCCCATCGCTCATCTCGTGTCAAATCACTCTTATTATACTTCTGTCCTTCCCCTAATTTAGTTGAGTTCAGCCACATGGCTGCTGTCAGGCTTCTGTAGAAATGTTTTGACTCTGTGACACTGATAACACGAAGGGTTTCCTATTATAGTCGTGTATGTGTGTGTTTGTGTGTCTCGATCAGGCGTTTGATGAAAGTTTTTCTTATCTAGGTTGTGGTCAGTGTATCTGTCGGCCAATTTCCTGTTTTGCAAAACAGTTTGACATCAAAGGGGGTTTCGTTTACTGGAACAGCGATGATGAACTGACTCAAAAGTACAATGCTCTCGTAGGTTTTTTTTTTTTTTGTCAGCTGTGTGTCTTGCCTCAGAATGCATTTGGGGTCTATCCTGCAGAGCATTGAATAGACTGCACCAGTATAAATTGGTATGAGTAACTTACAGTGCTCTGCAGAAGTATTGAGTGTATTTACAATTTTGTAACAATGCATTTCATTGTAATTTTACCTGATAGACCAACTAATTTAGTTGATGATTGTGAATTGGAAGAAAACTATACATGGCTTTCTTTTTCTTGAAACAAATACAGGGTGGCATTTATTTTTATTCAGCCCCTCTGATACCCCTTAATGAAATCCAATGCTAACTACTTTAAAAAGAGATCTAAGTGGTCAATGCTTAATCAATCTCTGTTTAATCTAATCTCAATATATAAATACAGCTGTTCTGTAAAGACGTCAGAGGTCTGTTAAAGAACAAGGAACATGGCAGAGCGATTGTGGAGAGGTTTGAAGCAGAGTTAGGTTATAAATATACTAAGCTTTGAACATCTCAGGAAGCGCTGTTGAACTCATCATCTGAAAATAGAGTATGCCACAACTGTAAACAGACAAAAACATTATGGTCCACCTAAACTGAAGTACCTGCCAAGGAGAACATTAATCAGAGAACCAGCCAAGAGGCCAATGATAACTCTAGAGGAGCTGCAGATCTGCAGTTCAGATGGTAAAATCTTTAAGGCTCCCACAGAGTTTGGCTCACTGCGGGTGAACTGTTAGCCGTTCGGAATGTCCATTTCAGTTTTAAATGTTCTACATTTCTCCTGACAAATTCCTACATTTCCCACACTTTCTGCCATGTTATCATCAGATGAGGAGGAAGAGTTCATTTGCCTTTTAGTTTTGGAAAAACAGGAAAAGAAGGTGGTATATAAGGCCAATAAATCAGACTAGGGACTAAGAAGGGGAATAGAATATGCTGGTGAAGGACATGAAGACGATGGACAGGGAGAAACACTTTGAATACTTCCAAATTGATAGTAGCAAGTTTGATGAGCTAGTTGGGTGCCTAGCCCTGTTTCTTCTTCACCATGGCACACACCACAAACTTGTCTGCGTAGCCCAGATAATGGGAGTGACGCTGTGCATTCTCGCAACTGGTTGCTTTGAGCAGTGTCACATATAAAACTGTTCGATGAAAAGACTTTTCCTGCCAAGCAGTTTGTGACACAGAGTACGCAAACGAGGTACAGAGCTACAATCGAATGGTTTATATCAAATATTCACCAGTTGAAATGGCCCAGTCCAAGTCTAGACCTAAATCCAGTTGAGAATCTATGGCAAGACTTGAAAATTGAAGTTGACACTCTTCTTCCACTGACTGCTGAATGCAAATGCATGTCACAGTCTTCATACTATTTGTAAAAAACAAAAATGGTGAAAACCCCATTTCCTTTTCCTGTCATTTAACAACTATGCCCTACTTTATATCGCATACAAGTTTGTGGTTTTAAAAGCGGGTGTTAAAACTCTTGTGCAATGTGAACAACTTTGCAAGATGCCATTTTAAAAATAGAGAATATCATAATTTTTTGTTTTAGTTAGCTCAGTTTTGATCAGTGGGCCTGAGTAAACACCCACAACAATGCTTGCTCTGTCAGTCATCTTGCAAGAGTTTTTTGCATCAGTTTTTAACTGAGTGCAAGTCTGTAACCGCAATCTCTCCCTAACTTTGTTTACGTGAACTGTTAAAGATGCAAAAAGCCCACCTGTCAGTTTCACTTTCTCGTCATGTCAGCGCTTACAAAAAGTGTGTGGAAAGTACAGATGAATAAAAGTAGAAGGGCAAATGAGTGTAAATGGGAAGCTTCCAAGGGTCATGTTTGTTGTTTATGCTCTCAGCAGAGACTGTGGTGGATGTGTGTGTGTTGCACTGCAGTGCTGTGGAGACAAAGTCGCAGACAGCCGGATATAACTACTTCCACTGTTTGTCATGTGACCAGGTTTTGTGGTCACACACAAGGAAGTTGCAGTGTCCTTTTGTCTCAAAGTAGTGTGTACAAGGTGAAAATGTGCTGTGCAGATGTGGAATTTCCTAAATTTCTCACTGGTGTCGTTGAAGTTTCTTTCTGCTTTAAGTGTCTTAGTTGCTTTTTCACTCATTTCTGGGAGCATTTAGAGCTCGAGTGTCAAGTTCCTTAATAGACTTGTTTGCTTCTTTGTGCGTTTTCACCAACCGTCCACATGAACTCATCTCTCCTGACATCACAGTTCAGCATAGTGACAATTCTTGGCAGACTTAATTGACTGGGAACGCAGGGCTGGCTTTGTCATCTCCTTGACATCCATGCAATCAAGGCCACCTCAGTGTCTCCAAAATGCAACACTTGCCGAGCCTTGAGTTGCTGCTGCGTCACATAGTACCACCCAAGCCGCTTCTCCGGTGGGTGCTATGCGTCAGCGGAGCTGGCAGTAAATGCTCTCAACCTTCCAAAGTGCATGTTGATGTAATCTACTACACACACAGGGGCCTGTTTTCTGCCTGTGAGCCAGTGTATAAACAAATCTATTTGCACACAAGCATATAGAGCTGTGGTCAAACACCTGTCTCTACCCGTCACATCAGAGTGTACATAAGAATATTTCCCAGTCTGGAAGTGATTTGTGACGCGTTCTTGCTTCCAGACTAAAAACTTCACAACTGAAGCTACTTTTTTCGTTGTATGTGCTGACGAGACGAGCATGTACACCGAGCCCACGTCCTGTGTCAGAGGTGTCAGGTAGAGGGCTCATTATCCTGCCTCTGCATTGTGCACATACTGTCCTCAATGTTAGCTGGCATGGAGGATATCAGGGGAATATGGGTCAGCCAAAACCTGTCAGGAGAGCAAGTCACCAGCTGGGGCCAAGCTGAGGAAAACAAGACTGTACAATGGGTTCAACATTACTTTTTGGCCATAGATTTTGGCATTTCATCACCACTGAAGAGGTTCTGGATTTTAACTTCTTGGCTCATATTTGCTTTAGGTTGTTTAGAAGTTGTTTACTATCCCTCAAAGCACTATTCTGCTATAAGTGAGTGATCTTAAAGACTATCTGTGTTGTTTCTTTGAAGCCAAGTACATATTTGTACTTTACTGATCTGGCAGATTTGTGGTATAACGCAAATAGAATGTCTTTGCATTACATCTACCTTAATTGTAAGGTAGATGCTGTAAAGAAAAGACAAGCTTTATAATTACTCCGCTTTGAGGACTCTAGCCTCTGTAAATTGGGCGCCCACACTACCACTACATGCCCTAGTATTACTTTCTTTGGAAAGGTTGTTTTTTTTTGCCTCTGTGAGAGAAAAAAAGAAAATTAAAAGAAAAGGAGAAACCATGTCTACCGGACAAAAAACTCCTATATAGAGACTTTTGGCTTATTATATATTCCTCTCTGTGGATCAGCACTCGACTTGCGTCTGTTTGTTTTATACTGACTGATCTGTTTCCAGTTTTATCAATCAGAAGTTTGTTTGAGTGAGGGCAACAGAAGCTCATATTGACAGATCTTCTACATCTCTGAACACACATACACAAAGAAACCCCACACTTCTGTGTTAGAGGAAATGGGGCAATTAAGGACAGCTTGGTGCTGCCTTGCAGGGGGTTAATATGCGGCTCCGTAATTAAAAATAAATTACAGTTTTCCAGTATAAATATTCAAGTTCCACGCCTCCGTGTGCCACTGCCTTGTTATGGTATGTTGCCCCCCCCCCTTTCCGTCTGCACAACATCTGGCGCAACATTTCCTGAAGCATCACCAGAATAAATTGAATTCTTCAGAGATTCATTTGTGTGATTTAACTTGCTTGAGTTGGATGGACCTGTGTGGCTTCAGGTTATGGCAGCTATCTAAAAATGTCTTTTAATGGGAAGTTTAATTAAAATAAGTCTAATCAGTAATTTAAGAATAAAGGACATAGGATATTCTAGATGATACAAATTTGGGGAAAATAAAATTCTCTCTTCTGTGTGTTTTCATATAGAGTAGATTGGTGTGTGTTTGGTGTTTTCTGCTAAGTAAGAGAAGCGTACTGACAGCCAAGCGTAGAAGTCCGTGTACAATTATCCATCTCTTTTTACTTTATATATATGTATGTATATGTATGTATGTGTATATAATATGGATGGATCCAATTACACGGATATCCTAGAGGAAAATCCTTTTTTAAGCTGCAAAAGACTTGAGACTTGCAACTCTAATGGCTATTTTCAGTTTTTACTTTTCAAACATTTGTAATAACATGTATTTTCTTTTCACATAGCAATAATGCAGTGCTTTATCTGGCCCTATTAATTTGGCTCAAATACACTGAAGGGTTTTGGTTGTAAAACGACAAAATGTAAAAAAGACAAGTACCAAGTACTTAGCAAGGCAGTGTGTATATTTAGGTGTCTTTATTAATCTAAAATTTACATTCCGAGGTTTCTGTTATTTATTTTATTCTGCTGTTTTGATCCTATTTCCTGGGGGAAAAGATTTTCTGTCTCTGAGAACTTCCTGATTAAAGAAAAATAATTAAGGAGTGAAACCATGGTTGGACTAGCCATTATCCCACACTCTGTGTGGAAATGTGATTTAACCCTGTCAGTATTTTATTAAGACCTCAAACAAAATGTGTAAACTAGTCGGGAGGGACATAATTCACCTGTTTTTTAGGTTGGCACCTGTCTTGTTTGAGGTTTTCAAGCACAAAACTGGATTACTTGCTTCAGAAATTGACTCTAAAGTCCAAAAATAAACTGAAGGAAATATTTGCAAGAGTTTAGGTTCACTGAATCGTTTCTCATGATTTTCTCTGCCACCTTTTTAAACTTTAATTCCAAGATTTAGTTTGCTAGTTAAAGTTAAAATAAAGTGCAACACTGTAATAATTTTATTTTTCCACTAGGTGGTAAATGAACAGGAAAATAAAATGTTGCCACATAGCATAACATCACAAACCAAATAGAACTGTTATTGGTCTGAGAATCTAAAAGCAAAGGTTTCTCAGTAACCTAACATTTGTTTTTGTGTTTCCTCGAAATCAGGAGAATACATCAAGACCTGGAGGCCGAGGTATTTTCTCCTTAAGAGTGACGGTACATTCATCGGTTACAAAGAACAGCCACAAGATGTTGACCAGCTGGAAACCCCCTTAAATAACTTCTCTGTTGCACGTGAGTATCAACTTCAGAGAAATCACCTCTTTTTCATCTACCTCGTTTTTCTCTCCGTTTTGTTTTTTAAGAAACTTAACTTGATAAATATTTCACATGTGTTCATTTCACATATGATGTTTAAAATGGAATAATCTATGAATTAAGGTAAATTGAAAGCTTCCACTCTTACTACTCTCCAGACGGCCTGCATCAATCCATTACTTTCACTTTGGGTACAAAAAGTTAAACAAGACATGTCTGCCATGTACAGTATGTTTAAGAGTTACGAATTAAGAGTTGCTGATAAACTTAATAGCTGTGAGCTATTTGCTGTAAAACTCTCTTAGATCACTGCCTGGTGCCGTACAAGGGCCTACTCCATATCTGAAAATTATTGCACACCAAAAACTTACTTTGCAACTCTGTTTCTTTGTCGACTATTCTTTAATGGATGCATCACTGCTGCCATTGGTGCATGTCCCCAAAATTTCTTTCCTGTTACGCCTCCTTTTAATCTTGGTTCCTTAAGTTCTGTACAGACCAGAAAGAGTGGGACATGCTCTACTGTCAGACTCTTTGTCTGCCTTTTCACATGATGTAAAAGCTCCATACCCTTATTTTAGTTCATTTTAAAAGCTAAGAAACTTACTGCATCAGGGACAGTTCTTGTATCCACCTCAAGCAGAGGAGCTCACGTATCTTGTGCCCCTTTTCCACTGGTGATATTTAGGTTTCACAGCTCCAATCCACTCGGTCTGGTTCTACTCTGCACGCAATGATGGTGGAATGGTAGGGGTTACTGTATTGCCCCTTGATAAGATTTATTGATGTTATGATTCAATATGATTGAAAAGTGCCTAGGTTGCTCAAATGGCTTAAACAAGCCAAGCCTTCAACATCTTTGTTCTTGCAAAATTTAAACTGAACCTATGGGCATTTTAACATGGTTTTCTGGGCCAAGTATGGCCAATCTGAAATGACAATAAAATAAGATATCCATGTTCAACCGGCTAAGTATATAAAGTATATATATATAAAGTATATATATATAAAGTATATATATATAAGTATTTATAGTCTGTGTGTAGTGACGTACTAAAACAGCAGAACCTGAGAGCAGGCATGCCAGGTCCATAAAAGGTTACATTCATATTTGATCATATTTTATCATCAATCAGCCCTTGCTGCAGTCAATACGAGGGGTGGTTGCTGTAGATGCTGCAGTATCATCTCTGCAGCATCTTTGCAGGCAATGAAAACTCTGCCCCAGAATACACATGGTAAAGTCTGGCAGCTGACATTAATGCATCGGGTGTCGTCCCCCTCCTCTGTGAGCTTCTTCCACAATCCTTCCTATTTTGTATTGTGACAACAAACAAGATAAAAATGCCCAGAGCAACACAGCACACTCCATCTTCCCATCAGAGAAAGTCTCAGTGATTAGCCGCACAGTTGACTGATCCAACAATTAGACAGCACATTGTTTGTTTAACTTAATGTTTACTCCCCGACGCTCTTGAGTTATCGTGGCCATTAGCTGCCTGATCTCGAGTATTTATCTGGGCTACGCTCTGTGGCTCATGTCTCCATCCGGGGAGGATTTGTGGGGGGTTTTTTGTTTTTTTTTTCTTGCCACCAGTGCGACCCCATCGAAGAGGACACATGCTGCTGACAGGGTGGCTGCAGCTGGATCACACGTTCACCCTGATGGAGCCATGTTGGATCTCAGTGGTGGTCCACTTGGAGTCCTCCATCTATCAGACAGGGGCCATATTTGTGTCACATCCAGACATATTTGCTGACATGTTTCATTTGAGAACAGATGTTAATATGAAGAAGGTGCAGATGGAAATCTCTGCCTTTGTACTTTCAGTTTAGAGAGCATTGTGAGTAATTGTTTTTGGAAACTGCTTACATAACAATTATTTGCTCCAAAACTGGGAAACAAATATATATATGAAGGAAGTGGTGATGAGTGTATTATTAAATTCTGACAGAAGCATCAGGTATGCAGATTTTTTTTTTATCAGTAAATGTTGTAATTTTAAGAGTTTTGACTGTTAGACTAAGAAAAACTATTTTACAAGAATTCATGAAAAATAAAGATCTCTGTATGCTGGGAGAATTTGTAGAGAAATGATGAGATATTTAAAAAAAAATACTAAATTTGTGTATTTATTCACAGGATTCCTTCTTAGTGTGGAAATGTGTGGAATTTCATTTCTTAGCTTGTCCTTCCTTCCTTCCTTCCTTCCTTCCTTCCTTCCTTCCTTCCTTCCTTCCTTCCTTCCTTCCTTCCTTCCTTCCTCCTGTCCAGCATTCTTTCAATACCTTCCTTCCTTGCTTGCTTCCTTTCTTTCCCTTCCTTTCCTGTCCTTCCTTCCTACTATCTTACCTCCCTCCCTTGTGTCCTCCACTGTTTTCCATTCTTTTGGCCTCCTTTGTTCTTTCCTTTCTTCCTGCCTTCCTTTCTGGCTGACTTTAGTATTTTACATATTAAGGTGAGGGCAACGAACTGGGAACTCTGGAAGGCTAATTGTGGGAAAAGTATGGAATTTTTACTGGAAGAAAACATGTAGGAATCATATATGCTGCTACTCAGGTTCTTCAAAACAAAAATATACCAAGTCACATTTTAAAGGAGCTTTCAAATCTCTTCCACCAAAGTGCACCTGTTCTTTTCCAAATTGGCTGACAGTGTCTGTTAGGGAGGCGATAAAGATAAATGGCTATAACTGTGGGTCTGTCTCCCCTCTGCTCCCCTACAACACTGGCCCTTCTCTTCATCTCCCTCCCCGCTCTCTCCCTGGCTGTTGGTCAGAGTGCCAGCTGATGAAGACGGAACGACCCAAGCCCAACACATTTATCATCCGGTGCCTGCAGTGGACCACTGTCATCGAGCGCACCTTCCACGTGGAGACCCCCGAGGAAAGGCAAGCTACAAGCGCACGCACACACGCCTCTCTGTGCTCTTGGAGCCTGTAAAACACAAACCGTTTACATGGAAAGCATTTGTTCTCAGTAAACAGCTGCACAGATTTTTTTCTAAATCATGTAGAAACTACACAAATGTGTGCATCAATTCATTCCTGCATACTTATTCAAAGTCCTCTGTGATTGGCTGAACTCACATGTGAAATTTCCTTCCTGTTGATAAGAAGAGAATTGCATCTTTGGTCTGCTTGAAAATGAGCTGATTTAATCTCTGATTCCTCTGTCTAATTCAGGGAAGAATGGATCAAAGCCATCCAGGCAGTGACTGATAGCCTTTCTAAACAAGAAGAGGAGATGATGGACTCCTCTCCAGAACCCATGGACCTGGAGGTCTATCTGACCAAACCTAGACACAAAGCGGTACTGTAATTCACGTATACCCTCTGTTACACAGTGCCTTGCGAAGTGTTTTTACATTTTATCATGCTGTAAAACACAAACTTCAGTAGATTTTACATATATTGCAAATAAAAATGGGCAGAAATGTTAGTTAAATATTTCAGTATTTTGCAGGAAAATATTGGCTGAACATAAATATAATTTACACTTTTCAAAACCTTTAGAAATATTAAACACTATAAACATTTTCTTTGCATGTCACAATTATGCACTACTAAATGTTAGTCTGTTGATAAAAAAATGTGTTTCTGGTTGCAAGAGGACAGAATTTAGCTGTACACAGTACACCTTTTATCCCCACATTTCCCTCTCTGAAACAGAAGTCATCCCTCTAGTAATACTAGCTTTTGTTTCCCACTTCATCCCTCATTTGGCCATGGTTCCCTTCTTCCAACCTGCCCTTCCTTGGCTAGACTCCCTCAACTCCAGCTTCGCTTCCCCTCTCCAACTCTCTTGTCCAAACTTCAGCCAGGAGTGGCTTTGCCCCAGACAACACTGCTTCACCCCCCACAAGATTGGATTACCCCCCCACCCCCACCCCCTTCCCATACCCCAAACACACACACACACACACATTCACAACATTCTCCTTAGGGTCAGAGGTTAACCAAGACCCAACCACATGTTGGGCAAACCATTAGCGGGGTGGAAATTGCTTAGTGGGTAAAATGGTGCCTAAAATGCTTTAGTGCTGTTGTCAGTCAGATTGTGTGTCAGACCTAGTTAGAGTTCGAGTTTGCTAACTCTCCCGTTTGTAACCAGATACCACTTTGTCTGCTCTGGCCTTCTAGACTATGCATGACTTTGAATACCTCAAACTCCTGGGAAAAGGCACTTTTGGCAAAGTTATTCTGGTAAAGGAGAAGGCCACAGGACGCTACTATGCCATGAAGATCCTAAAGAAGGAGGTGATCGTAGCTAAAGTGAGTGGTTGCAAATTGGAAGGAAAGGGTGAAAAACACTTAGATTCTGGAGTTCAGTGGAGCAATTACTGATACCTAAATAGTTAGCTATTGTAAGACTTAGACAAACACTCTTTGTGCTTTTCTTTTTTGCAGGATGAAGTGGCGCACACACTCACAGAGAACAGAGTCCTCCAGAATTCAAAGCATCCGTTCTTGACTGTAAGGAGCTCTTCTGTATATCTGAACCAACCCTTTTTTAACCCAAAGAGATCTTTAGGTACCTTTTTTTTCACACAAGCCTCCATTCATTTAGAAAAGGGCAACAATTTGAGAAGGAATGGTTGAAGTGCTGTAGACACAAAAACTACCACTTTTTATAGTAATGCAGACTGTTTTGGCCTTTTAAAAATCATTATCCCTTAATTTAGGAATCTGTTGTGGGTTTTGGTTTGAGGAGCTTTTGAAGACAATAAATGATGCATAAAGGTTGTCATCGACTCAACCTGCTGGATTCCCTGTATTCTACTATTTTCTCCAGTTTGCTTCTCTTCAGGTGTTTTGTTTTGAGAATGTTGATGAACCAGATGAATCAACAATGATTGCATGTTTAATGTCTAAAGGGCAGCTTTCTTTTGGCAAACCTGGAAACACAAAGTTCTGCTTTAAACACGCTCTTCTTTTGCAGGGATTGAAATACTCCTTCCAGACACATGACCGCCTGTGTTTTGTAATGGAGTACGCAAACGGTGGCGAGGTAAGCTTTATAAACCATCCAAACTTTTGCTGTTTGCTTTTTTCTTTTTTTGTTTGTTTTTGTTTGTTAGTCACTGATAGATTTTTTGCCTTGTCCTCTGAACTGATCACCCGTTTTACCCCTCAGCTTTTCTTCCATCTGTCAAGAGACCGGGTGTTCTCAGAAGAACGGGCTCGGTTCTACGGTGCAGAGATAGTGTCAGCACTGGACTACCTGCATGCTGAGAGAAACGTGGTTTATAGAGATCTCAAGGTATCAAGGAAATATGAGCTCTCCTTTACCCATTTTGGACTTTTCCTCTTTTTCTCACGATGCCACCAAAAATGTCCATGCACTGTATTTTATGTGATAGACAAACACAAAATAGAACATTAATGTGGAACAAAAATATGTTTTTAAATGTTTTTGCTAATACAAATGTAAAGAATTGTATATTTATTCAGCCCCCTTTATTCTAGTACAAATCATTTGCCTTCAGACAACAATTAGTAAAATTATTTGACCCTACTTGTTTGTAATTTAATCTCAGCGTAAATGCAGTTACTCTGTAAACGACTCAGGATTTTTGTAAAGAACAGTAGTTAACAAACTCCATCATAAAGACCAAGGAACCCAGCAGAGAGACCAGGGTTAAAGTTGTGGGGAAGCTTAGCTTAGCTTGGCAGAGTTAATAAACCTGTTCAGAGCGCTGTTCGATATATCTCAAGGGGAAAGTATGTAGTACTACTGCAAACCTACTAAGACATGGCCTAAACTGTCAGGTGGGGCAAAGAGGAAATTAATAAGAAGGGGAAGCTGGGAACAGGCCCTTGGTAACTTTAGCTGCAGAGATCCACACCTTAAGAAGGAGAAACCTTTGACAGGACAACTATTAGCCTTTTACACAAATCTGGCTTCTATGAAAGAATTGCAAGAAGGAGGGGCAATGTTTAAATAAAACCCAGAAGTCTCAATAAATGTATGCCACAAACCCACCCTGTGTGGTGGAAAACCGACGCTACACATTACCCTGAACACACCGTCCACACAGTGATACATACTGGTGGTGGCAGCATTAGGATGTGGGGAGGCATTCTGAAAGAAAACATAAAACCTTTAAAAGACTTGAGGCTTGGCCTGAACAACCCTTCACACAGCCAGAGCTGCAATGGAATGGTTTAGATCAAAGCACATTTATATGTTAGAGTGGCCCAGTCAAAGTCCAGACCTAAATGCAATGAAGAATTGTTGTGTAAGCCTCAAAAATGTGTGTTTATAGGTGCTCTCTATCTAATATAACTGGGTCAAAAATGTCAAACTCTAGATTAGGGGTCCTCAAATTCAGTCTTTGAGTGCTACCAAATATCAACTTTTAGATACATACCTTCTCCAACACGTCTACGTCAAATGACTAAAATCAGCATGTCATTCAGCTCTGCAGAGGCCTGGTAACAAGTCATTCATGTGATTCAGATATGTTGGATTAGAGATCCTTCTGCTCTAAATGCACAATGCTGGTGAAGGCAAGAGCTGCAACTAATGATTTTCCTGCTAGTCTATTAATCTGTTGACAATTTTTTCGATTAATGGAGATCAGGAGATTTTTTACATAATTTGAACCAGGTGAAGCTAAAGCAATGTCACTTTAGGAGTTCTGGATGGAGCATATTTACAGACAATGAAGGCTTTTCATCTTAAATGCAAATTACATTTTTTTTTGTACAGTTTTGTCCTATTTTCTGCTCTGAGTGGGTTATTCTTTCAGAAAATGGCATGTTTTCCAGTCTGTATACTCCAGTTAATGATTATTTGATTACTAAATTAGTTGAAGAGAAAGATTGTTTCAGCCCTAGTACAGACGAACCCCAAAAGACAGTGAGATGTATGCAGTGAAGTGTTTCTGAAAAGTAGTGACCAAGGAGGCTGACTACATATGCACACCACACTTCTCAAATTTTTATCTGTAGCATACATTTTTTGTAAAAATTATGTATGTATGACTTTTCCTTCCACTTCACATTATGCACTATTTTGTGTTGATCATGTCAGATCCCAATAAACTGCATCAAAGTTTGTGGGTATAATGTGACACAATGCTTAAACGTTCAAGGGGTATGAAAGCTTTTGCAAAGCTCTGTGAATCGGGTTTGTCTTCATCCAGAGCTCTGGCAGCGAGCAAGCCTTATCGATCTGCCTCTCCCACATCAGCCCCTAGACATCACTGCAGCTGGAGAAGAGTCTGGTCTTTACGTTACTGCAGTGAGACAGAAATAACCCGAGCTACCTCTAATAGCATGCATGCAGAGCCCATTATGTGGTGTTTGTCCACTTTGCAATTTATATTGTTTTGTAAATTGGCATGGCAGTTGAGCAGTTTTTGTTCACAAAAATGAAAAAAATAACCATCCATCACTGCAGCTATCGTTGTGCCTTATTGATGGGCATGTTTGGATTCAGGAATGCTATTGGTGCTGCAGTGGGCATCTCTAGCCATACCTCTTCCAGCTGATAAAACTATACCAGCCAGGTCAGCACAGCACAGCTCTCCCTCCCTCCTTCCTTCCCCTGGGTTTACGAGGCAGGCTCTCAGCCTGCGAGAGTTCTCCAGAAAATGCCAGGGTAGCAGGATTGGAGGATGTGCTGACTCTGGCCAGGCGCTGCTAGCCACGTGTGGGCTACAGCTGCTAGGTGACTTTAACAGAAAGAGAGAGAGAGAGGGGGATACTGAATAGGGGGGGTCTGATTACCTTTACATGATATCAAGTATAGTTCCTTGCAAAAGTATTAATACCTTTGACCCTTGATCTTTTTTGTGTATTATGTTGCAACCTCAAACTTCAGTGTATTTTTTTGGGATGTTTTCGTGATAGACAAACAAAGTAAGTAGTAAAGTAGTTGTGAGGTGGGAGGAAAATGATACATTGGTGTTCAAATATTTTGCAAATAAAAATCTGAAAGTGGGATTTGCATATGTATTAAGACCCAATCTATCCAGTGCAACTAATTGCTTTAAAAAGTCACTTATTTAGTTAAGACAGTCAAATAAAGTATGTCATTTAATCTAAGTATAAATACAGCTATTCTGTAAAGGCTTTTTTTGGCAATGCAAAACGGTGTGTGTGGATGAAAACTAACATCCTGAATACGCCAAACATCATGAAACATGGTGGTGGCAGCATCATGCTGTTGCTTTTCTTTATTAGGGACAGGAAAACTCATCAGAGTTGATGGGGCAAAGACCCAGAGCCAGATCTGCAATGGGGTGCTTTAGATCAAAGCATGTTGTTTCAGAACGGCATTGAATACTTTTGCAAGGCACAACACAGGTTGAGCACAGTGTTTGCCTTCCAGTAGAAATGTTGATGGTTTGATCCAAAACTTCCCCTAGTTCACATGTTACTGTATGTTTTTCAAATTAATTTGCAAAACTGAGGATATGGGTGTGGTGGTGGCCCAGGGGTAAACCTGTCAGCTTACGTTAAAAATAAGAAAAATAAAGGGCACTAGAGCTGGAAAAAAACATAAAAAAACGGAGGATATAAAAATCACATTCTTTTTGTACCTATCAAAAAAGCTGTGATTGGTTAATTTTCGTTCTCACCTATAAACCTCCAGTTTTTAAAAAAAGCTATTTAGCCAAACTGATTGCTAATTACTAATGGAAAATAAGGAGAAAAGTTAACTTTTTTTATTACCCATTGAGATTAATCTATTCCAAATCAAGCAATTAGTAACACTGAAATAAAAAAGGTATAAAAATTTGTTTCACATACTGAAATGTCAAAAGTGCCACAATTCAACAAATAATTAGTTATATATGTAATAAATAGAAAAATATTAAAGAAATAAATTTATCTATAATATAATATTAAAGTGTTCCAATAATTTCTAGTTATGTAAATACAATTGAAAATAATTTATTTAAACCTTAAAGTCATATATAATAATTAAGGTTTTTTATTATTATTTTAGAACCCTGTGTTTTAGCGTATTAGAAATATTTTTTGTGTTAGACGTACCTAACGGCGTCTACTGATGGGGATCGGTCTGCTTTTGACTTGGTGATTGCTGTGCAGGTTAACCAGTCAGATCTTAGGGTCTATTTGATGAGCAATAGTGACATGTGAAATTATTTCATGATTGACTGTAGCGCAGGAAATATAAAAGAAATTACATAAATAGTGTAAAAATTATGTAAGATTTTAACACATAATTCAGGTTTTATTTAATGATGATAACTTTTTGCATATTTAAATATAAGTGTCTTTTTTATTTATTTAATGCACTTATTAGTGTAATTTGAGTTCACTCTTTATAAGTGGTTATTTTTGCTAATTATTGGTTTGTTGCACTTTTGACCTTCAAATTTAGTTTATTTTCCTAGTCACTTAATTTTTATAAATTAATAATAAATCAGGATGTGGTCCACAAAAAGTTACTGTGTATTGATGTTTATACGTGTACTTTTTGTTTATACTTCTTCAGCTGGAAAACCTCATGCTGGACAAAGATGGACACATAAAGATCACAGATTTTGGTCTCTGTAAGGAGGGGATCAAAGACGGAGCCACTATGAAAACTTTCTGCGGGACGCCAGAGTACCTCGCGCCTGAGGTAAACATGATGGTGCAACACTGTACCGGATATACTGATTGCAAGCTTCTAGCTGCACACACATCTTTCTGAAGCCCTTTACAGTTCTGCGACAAATTAAAGAACAACTTTTTATAAAACTTGGGTCAAAACACCCAGTTCTTCTTTACATTTAGTTCTATGGGGTTTGATGGTAATGCATTGAACTGAAGATCTAGAGAACATCTAACATATACAAGTCAACTACCTTACATACACTTCATTTACACCGTTGAATCCTTTTAGAAGTGAATCTTTGGTCATTCGTTACTTTTAATTTAAACACAAAATTAAGCTTCTGTTTCAGTATTGACACTTCACCTCTGCTGCCCTCCCTGGAGAGTACCGCAAGGCTTCATTTTTGAACCTCTATTATTTTCTCTCTAACTGTTTCCACTAGGCTCAATCCTTAGGAAACACAATATTCCTTTTCATCTCCATGCAGACAACTCTCAGATTTATTGTCTATTAAAGTGCATGGGCTCATGCTCCATCCAGCCTCTCTTCAACTGCCCTGGTAAAATCCAAAGTTGTATGTTTCTTGAATTTTGATGAGAAGTGATGCTCTTCAAACCGAACACTAGTAGGATCCCTGACATCAGCCGTTTCTCCTTGGCACAGTCTTGAAAAATGCTTCATTACAAATGTAGGTGTAAAATGGATGCTTATTTAAAACTGGTGAAATCATGTTAACACTGTGGTCAAATCCTGCTTTTTTTCAGCTATGATTACTGGCAAAAATCTAGCCAACTTTATTAAGAAAAAAAACTAGAAACAGTGATCCATGTTTTTAAAACTGCCCTACTTGATTACTGTAATGCATTCCTGTTAGGGAACAGTAAGGCTTCCCTTGTTCACCTTCACCAGGTAAAGAATGCTGCAGCCTGAATGTTAACAGATACAAGGAAGAGAGAGCACATTCCTCCAGTTTTAGCTTTGCTTCGGAGGCTTCCAGGTAAATTTCAGAGTGATTGATTGTCTTCAAGTATTTTAGTGGTGCTGTCCCGTTTTGTGAAAGCTGTTTCATCCATATGAACCATCTCGCTGTCTTACTTCAGCTGACATAAAGCTTTTAGTGTTTTCACTTGCTCGGGACTTGAAGGATTAAAAGGAAGTATGAAACTTCATCTGTGATTTTATTTGTTTTATTTCTTGTATTCCTTTATTATCCACAGTTTTATCCCGTGGTTTTGTTACTTCTGTCAAGCTTTAATTCAGTTTTTTCTGTGTGTTGTTTTATACTAAGTACTTTATAAAGTGGTACAGTGTTTATCCTAAAATGAATGCTGCCCATAAACACAAAGGGGATTTGTTGATTGCCCTCCGCTCCTCCGACCAAAGTCCTTTTAAACATCAGTGGATAGGAAGCATTTGAAGGAAGGAGCAGCTGTCCCAAAATGCCTCTCTAATCTCCAGCGGAAGTTGAGTTAATGAGTGTGCAGTATTTGCTGTCTCTGGAGGGGTGTGGCTACTCGCTGTTGCGTGCAGGTATGACAAGTGTTGGATGTTGGTGTAACTTGATACGTTGTATTGTGAGTGTTCGAAGCGTGTTGGTGGATTCTCCCAGCCTGTGATCATAAAAATGCTTTCCGGAAGAAGGGTGTTCGTGTTGACACAGTTGCCGTACCGTTGTTTTTAGACTGCAGTTGTGTTTGGAGGACAAGGAGAAGGCGTTGGGCTGGCAGGACCTCAGGAAATGTGAACTTCCTTCTGGGAAAGCGAGGAAAAGAAAGACCACATGGGTTACAGCTGTTATGTGGCACCAGAAGAGGCACTGCTTGGGATGTTTCACCTGACCTGGGCACACAGTCCCACAAAGCTTCAGTCCTACTCAGGAACACATGCATTGCTTTGTAAAAATACTCATGCCCCCTGTGGTTTCTCACATTTTTCCATGTTAGAACCACAGACTTTTTTTGTATTAGATTAGGATTGTATTTAATAGACTAAGACAAAGTAGTGCATTACAGTGAAGTGGAAGGAAAAATTAAATGGTTGGCAAAATGTTTTACAAATAAAAATTGTGCATCATGCATTTGTGTTCAGGGCCTTTCACCTTAATACAACTAAATCAATCCCATTGAAACCAGTTTCCTTCAGAAGTCACTCAGTTAAATACCTTTGCACAATATAATCCCAGTATAAATACAGCTGTTCTGCAAAGGCCCCACAAATCTGGCCTTTTTGTATAAGAACAACAAACCCAAAACAAGTCCTGTTTATCGTTTGCCAAAAGCCATTTATCAAATCCCTCAAACTTGGAAGATGTTCCTGTGGTCAGATGTGACCAGCATAAATCTTTTTTGCGTACACACGTTTTAAAGACAACTAACATTGCAAAACACCCTATGTGGTTGTCGCAGCATCTTTAGCTGGCAGATAGCTCATAGATTTATGAGCTAAAACTACATGCAAAATGCTGTGTGCTGGAAATCCTAATACAACACATTGTCCAAAACACACTATCCCCACTGTGAAAAGCTGGTGGTGGCAGCATCATGCTGTGGGGATACATTTCTTTAGCAAAGGAAACCTACCTAGAGTTAATGGGAAGGTGGATGGATCAAATTCCAGGACAGAAAGATCTGTTGGAGGCTGCAAATGTTTTGAGACTGATGCTCACCTCTCAGAAGGAAAATGACAGAAAACAAGCAACCACAACTGCGATGGAATACTTTAGATCGAACATATTTATGCGTTTAGAATGACCTAGTTAAAGTCTATTATTACATCTAAATAAGACTGTAATCAGGCTTGTAAATCTGTTCCAGTAAGCTCTCTGTCCCATCTGACTGAGCTTGAGCTATTTTGAAAGCTGGTAGAGATGTATCACAAAGTACTTGCAGCTGTAATTGCAGCAAAAAGTGGTTTTACAAAGTAACACGTGGCACACTTTTTAAGATTTCCAAAAGAAAATTTTATGTTTCATGTGTTCTTTTCTTTTAACTTCAATGATGTTGTGCCAATAAAATGCGTTAAAGTTTGGGGTGGCAACATCACAATATGTGTTAAGTATAAGTTAAAGAGGTAGCTATACTTTCTGGTTTTCTATCCTCATCTTAAGCTTCTCCAAGCCCACTCTGATAGCTCCAAACTCACCAGTGGAGCGCTGGTAGACATCAGGGGGCATCGCCATGGTAACTGGGTCGCTGCTAAGCGTCTCTATGGAGCGCGGGCCAGGCAGTGTTACAGGTTTTTCTGCAATAAACAATGACCTTGTTGTGTGTGCTGCACAGGAATGCTGTAATGTCTGGGAATATTCCACCCAGAGCTGCAGAGAAAAAGAGGGAGAAGTAGGGAGGAAAGACTCAGTCTGCAACAGCCAGACCTCTTTGTCTCCGGAGTACAGAGCTGGACAAATTCACTTAGTCACTTGTATTAAACACTTGCAGAAAGAAAACAATTTTTGGCTGAGGGAATTGGCTGTTAGGGAAGGTCTACAAAGAGAAATGCAGGCGTGTTTAATCTAGCCCCCAACGCTGATCTGTATTCAGCGTCTTAAAAGATTAATGGCTGTCAGCGTAAAACATTGTGGGCTGAAAAACAGCAGTATGGAGTGTAGCTCCAAAGATTCAGCAGCAAGTTGGGTTTTTTTTAATCCTCCTTCTTTCTTCTCTCTTCCTCTCTCTCTCCCTCTCTGCTCCTTTGGGGCAGTGTAACAGTATTAGCTTAAGGCTGGGGCCCAAATAGGCAGGCAGGCAGGCAAGCAGGCAGTCCTGGTTACGTACATGAGGGATGAGCTTGGCTCCTGTGCTCCTGGCAGCTTCACAGCTGTGGCGCTCTTCTACATATATGGGGCAGCTGCGGGCCCAGCTGTCGCACGGTGTGAATCACACGACAGCAGCGCTGGAAATAGAGACGGCCCAGTAATCTTAGCCCCACACCGGCTTCACGTTACCCCTGCCCTCCTGGACCTTCTCCTCGATGCTCCGCACTCACCGCAGGACCAGACTGAGGACCCACACAGACATGCAAGCTGCATGCATGCACACTCACCACCAGTCTTGTTCCTTTTACTGACACTTCAGCCCATGTGTTTCTCCAGGACCAGCCCTCTCTCTGGGTCGGTGCACTTTGTGTCCATGTCTAATTCTGTTAATCCACCCTCATCTTTTTATCTAAGTTTCTAATATTAGGTTTTGTACCATCATGCTGCTGAAGGTGTGGGAGAACACATTGTGCTCGTTGTCTTGAAATAACCTTCAACATCCGCCTGGTGAGGTAGAATCCAGTACATGTCCCCAGACACCCTGGAACATCTCCACTCTGCAGCGCATTAGTCATGCAACAGGTTGCGCTGTTAAGCACAACACCAGAGGAGTTTCTCATTAGGAAATATCACAAAAAAGTAATTTTATTGATAGAATGTGATTAAATATCTTTCTGTTTGTGACTCCAGCTGTGGTAATTGAGCTGTTTGCTGTCATATGTTCATGTGAGAGACTAATAGATCTGCTGCTTGTTGATCTGTATATGTTTGTGTATATGTAGAAGGGCTTGAGGTGATTAAATATGCAAGGCTCCAGGCGAAACTCTATACTTGCTCCTAATGCGAGATGTGAGTCAGTGTTGGCTGGACGTGCCTCAGATCTTCTGACCAGAGGGGGAGCAGGTGATTTTGTTGCGGGCTGGTTGGGATGTCCAAACACAGACTCCTTGATTGAATCAGGAACTGTTATTGTAAAACTGTTTCATCCACTTTCCCCTCAGTACTCTGTTGGGTATTGCATTTAGGATTTTAGCTTGTGTTAGATGTTTTAATTTCCATGACAAAATACAGAAAATTAAAAAAGCATAAATGAAAAAAGAAAGCAACATCAACAGCAGGCGGAAGTTGCTTAAAAAGAAACGTTTGTTGTTTGGGCCTAAGACACCAATTCAAGCAAATGCTACACATGGATGGATGAAAAGGTAAACGACTAATATGCAGTCAGACTGCAGCTGCTGTAAAACTCTCGCTCATTTGACATGGGGGGGGGGAATTAGTCGAGCTAAACCTGCTGATGTTTTGTACTCAAGTCGTAAATAGTAATAAAAAAAAAAACAAGATAAAAGAAGGTCTTACTGATTACCTTTATTCTCCGAAGCAAGAACTGTGGGCACCCACATGGTCTGGCTGTTGACTCCTTGCTCAAGCTATCTGTCGTAGCTTTGGCAAGAACTTGTGTATCCTCTGCCCTCAGCTTTGGCCTGTTCCTTCGCTTGAATTTAAGATTCCTGTTGTTTTATAATCTTTGGATGGAAAGAATAAAAAGGAAATGGAAAGTGTTTTTGGAGAGTGAAAAGAAATCCATCTTCTTCATCTGTTTACTTGCATGGAGCCCTCCCATACTTTAATGTATGTCGCAAAAAGTGCTCACTCCAGCTTTTTTCTGTGTTGCCACAAAGTCACACACGAACTCTGCATATTCCCTTTAAAAAGGTCTTCATCAAATTGAAGTCCATAGAAAACTATGGATCCAGATGTCCTCTTATCATCTTTGTATAGTTCTAATTTTCTGTTTGTTTGCTAGGAGTGGCTACAAATGCTTTTTTGCTACCAATAACTGCTTTTAAATGTACTTACCTGCTTTGAAGAGCAATAGAAAGCCAGATTATGAATTATGCTTCATATTTGCGACATTTAAAGACCTGTGGCTCTAAAATATTATATTTTTAAGATGTGATAAAACAAGAAGTACAACTGTTCTGATTTAAGAACTTAACCATTGCATTTAATATCTTTCCCCTTTCCAAGGTCCTAGAAGACAATGACTATGGCCGCGCTGTGGACTGGTGGGGTCTGGGGGTGGTGATGTATGAGATGATGTGCGGCAGACTGCCTTTCTACAACCAAGATCATGAGAAGCTGTTTGAGCTCATCCTCTTGGAAGAAATCCGTTTTCCTCGGACTCTCGGCCCCGAGCAGCGCTCTTTGCTCTCTGGTCTTCTTAAGAAGGACCCAATGGAAAGGTCAGTGCGTCCACTGCCATGCGCCAAATCTCTTTCTTTGATTTTATTTATGTTTACTATTTCTTTATGTAAAAATGTGGAATTATATGTTCTTGTGTTTGCAGGTTAGGTGGAGGGCCTGATGATGCCAAGGAAATCATGCAGCACAAATTCTTTGCTGGGATAAATTGGCAAGATGTTTATGAAAAAAAGGTGGGGTTGGAAAGTATTCATTTTGGCTGTGATTTCTATAAAGCAGGATCACCTAGAAACTACACACACTGTCAGAGTGGCAACTGTTCCTACACTGACAGACAGTTGTGATCTGCTGATGCAAGTGTGTCTCCTCCTCTCCAACAGCTCGTCCCGCCGTTTAAGCCCCAAGTTACCTCAGAGACGGATACGAGATATTTCGACGAAGAGTTTACAGGACAAACCATCACCATTACGCCACCCGGACAAGGTAGCATCACAACAGTTCCATTCAACAGTTCCACTCATTCAGTTCAATCTGTCATGAAGGCCATCCCTGTTTTTTTTTTGTTTTTTTTTGTCTTTTCACACCATTTTTAGCAGTATTTAAGGTGTGCAGACTTAAGGTGGTGATGATAGCTTT
This sequence comes from Crenichthys baileyi, assembly GCA_036173005.1. Lineage (NCBI taxonomy): Eukaryota > Metazoa > Chordata > Actinopteri > Cyprinodontiformes > Goodeidae > Crenichthys > Crenichthys baileyi. The sequence continues at coordinate 121,085 of JAHHUM010000645.1, forward strand.
TTCTAAATATGAGAGAGAGAGCTTTACCCAGCTTTCTTAGGAGAACTGTTCCCTCTTCTGGACACGCAGACATGCAGCACTATTTTAACAAACCTCTCAAAACCATTAAAGCAAGCAGTGAGCTGATTACGTTGAGGGACAGTGGCTTAAAGAATGACGAGGATTATAAGGAGAAAATTAAACTTGAATTGAATTAAACCTTCAAAGTGTGTTGTCTGTTTCGTTTGATTCAAACTCTTATTAAATTTTTTAAAATATTATTGCAACCATAAACTTCAATGTGTTGTATTGGGAATATATCTAATAAACTAAAACAAAGGGGGTGTTCAGTGAATTGTTTTTGTGAAAATTGTTTACATTTTCTGTCACATATAGGATTTTTTATGTGGGATAAAAAGTTCAATTTTTCATCCGACCACAGCACCGCTTTCACATGTTCCCTGTGTCCCCTACCTGGCTTGTGAAAAACTACAGATGGGTCATCTTATGGCTTTACTTCAACAATGGTTTTCTTCATACCACTCTTTGACAAAAGCCAGATTTGTGACATATTCCACCTGAAGAATGTATCTCAGCAGCTCCTCCAGAGTTACTTTTGGTTTCTTGGACGCCTGCCGCTTTATGTGAGCTGCCATGTCTTGGTAGATTTGCGGTTGTGCCATACTGTTTTGACTTTCTGATGAGTGAATAGTCCTCTACGAGATGTTTAGAGCTTGGGATATTGTTTTATAACCTAACTCTGCTTTAAACTTCTCCACAACTTCATCGCTGACCCTGTCTGTTCTGTTCCTTGGTCATCATAAGGCTATTTGTTCACTAATGATAAAACTCTGAAGTCTTAACAGAACAGCTGGATTTTTACTGAGCTTAAATTACACCCTAGTGGATTCTGTTCATTAATTAGATCATTTCTAAAGGTACATGTTGTGCTGGATTTTATTTGGGGAACATCAGAGTAAAGGGTGTACAACTTAGTGTTATAACCAAAAACGTATACTACTGGGGTTTTATGTAATGGACCAACACAATGAAATGTAAAAAAAAAAAAAAAAAATTTATTTTTGCAAGGCACTGTAATGCTCGAAAAACTTGTCACCTAATGATGTATGAGATTGTATCTTTTACAAGAACAAACAGATTTGTTTTCTTTTTTATCCCCAGACGACAGTATGGAGTCATTCGACAGCGAGCGACGACCACACTTCCCACAGTTCTCCTACTCTGCCAGTGGGACAGCCTAATATGCAAATCTCAAACATTCCTCCGGTCCCACTGTCATTTCCTCTCTCCATCCGAATGCACTCTCAAAAGGCCCCAGCCTCCTCAGCCTCGTCCTCCCCACACATTGTCTGCACAAGCCCCCCGTCGGATGTCTCAGTCTGCGATCCGTTGTTGTTGTTTTACAGGATGGAGGAAGCGCGAGACAAAAACAAAGATAAACGTGCTTATTCTTGGTGGCCTTTGAGGACTGACCATGGAGATAACACTATCCCTGCATTTCCTGGTTGTTATGCTGTATACAGAGCAGGCATCCATACACCATAATGAATGGGGAAATGTAGCTATGCACAAATTGGGCTACTTCTATAATGCAGTGAATTTCTTATTCTTTTTAAAGGGGTTGTTTGTCTTGAATAAAACATCAACCATTTAAAATAGGTATTAGGCATGCTGTGGACCAAAAACACCATGTAAAGCAGAGAGTGTGTTATTTGTTGATTGGGTGATTTATCCATGTTTCTTGAGTCTTTTCAGACATTTTTGGCCTCATAAAGTGAATGTACCGTATCAAATAAAGTTAATCTTCCTGCATACTGATGTGCTGTAACACATGCCTAATTCTCCTAAGACTAAAAAGCCATCTTTGCTTTAATCTACCCTTGATGCAAAACTGAAACCGGTCTGTTGTATTTTTGTTCCACACCGTGATGGGTCTGATAAGTAAGCAGTGCAATACAATTTAATATGATGCAAATAATTCGAGCATGAGTTATCATTCAGTCAATTTCTTTAAAAAATTGTTTGCACATCACTCAGACCCACTGTTTCCTGTTCAGGCTAATAAAAAGCATCTCTAGCTTCTGAAGTAAGTGCTTATACTTCCTGGTGCCTTTTCATCTGGATGCTCATTTTTCAAACTCCTCCTTTGGGTTTTTCCTCTGCATACAGTACACTATTGGGTGTATTAATCCACCCGGTGCATATGCTGCAGCCTCAGTGAGGTCACTTCAACATAATACACTTCTTTTATGAATACTTTGCAAGCAAACTAAGCTTCAGGGTAAAACGGTCATCTTTCATTTGCTTCTTAAGGGGTGCTTCTGCCCCTCTCATGAGCTGAGTTATTTATGAGACCAATGCGGATAAAAAGAAGTTTCACTGTGCCAATGATATGCACTTTGTTGCCCAAAAATGATTGTATTAGGAACCCCCTATGTATAACTTATGGCTGGTAAAGGACTAAATTAGCTTCCTTTTTGTAAGGTGAATTCATGTGATACGATTGAAACCAGACAAGCTGGTTTGAATAATTTCTTATGCTGAGGCTTAAAGCAATGCACTTCTTTCAGAGGTTTCCGGACGCACTTCAATATTTTTTAGAACGACAGATAATCATTTTCAAAAGTGCATATTATCGTTGAATGTAATGGTTTTTATATTGTTTTCTGTTCGTTTGCAAACTTTTGTTCACTCTTTGAGTCTGTCTGTTACTTATTCCTATGGACACTCCCCTCTTGGCTGTCACCTCCTAAAAAAATAAAATAAAAAATAGGGGTGGAAAAAAATCATTTTATATTTTTTACTTCAACTTTTTTGTACCTGCCCCTCCTGTATTCCTGAGGCCGAGGAAACCAGCTTTAGTAAACAAATAATATAAACTTTGTACACTGTTTTTACATGCTTTCTTCTCAATTGGTGAAATAAAAGGTCTTATCAATTAAGTGAGTCATTTTTCTTGGGATTACAGGTACAGAAATCCAGAGGAAACGCATACAAACGTATTAATGAAATCTTGGGCCATGTGAAAACAAAAACATAATTTCCATGCATGTTTTCAGTTGTTACATGTAGTGGAAACAATTTGTCATGCCATTTTACAGAGATGAGGCAAAATAATTTATTTTCCTTTTTTAAGCAGATGTTTTTATTTATTCCTTTAAACACAGTTAAAAATATTCAGGGTTCTTTTTCATAATTTTTATGATTATGCCTTACAGATAATTAAAACCCCGAATGCGGTTTCTCAGAAATCTTGAATACATCTTTAAAAAAAAGTATTTTGTGATACAGAAATTGTTTTGGCCTACACAATGCATGGTGGGGAAGACAGTAATTCACAACCTCCAAAATGAGAGTAAGCGGCAGGAGGTCATTGCTAAAGAAGCTTGAGTAAAAGTGGGAAATTGTGCTTAAGCCACTTCTAAAGCATCTTACCTGGGCGAAGGAGAAAAAAAAAGATTGGACTCTTCAGTGGTCCGAGATCTAATTTTTAGATGGAAGTAAAGTTTGCATTTCACTTAAAACGCAAGGTCCTAGAGGTTGGATGTTAAGTGGAGAAACACAGAATCAAAAATTACCTGACATCCAGTGTGAAGTTTTCACAGTCAGTGACGAATCGAGGAGCCATCTCACCTTTTGGGTCCAGTGTGTTTCCTCAAATCTGAAGTATATGTGGCTGTCTATCAAGAAATTCTAGAGTGTTTCATGCTTCCATCTGCTGACGAGCTTCATGAAGATTGCATATGCCCGCACTTCCAAAAGTACCAATACCTTGCTGAACAGGCTTAGTTTCAATGTGCTTGATTGGCCAGCAAACTCATCTGATTTACACCCCTTTAAGATAATCTATGGAGTATTGTCGAGAGACCCCGTTAAAGCAAGCTGGGTTTCCTAAACACCTCCATGCCACGTTTTATAGGTGCAGTAATTCATGCAGAAGGAGCTCCAACCAAGTATTGACAACAGATGTTGTGGTGTGCACATACGTACTTTCAGTAGAATTACATTTCTGCATCATAAAGGTTTTTTTAAATGAGTAATATTCACCTTTTCTGAGTTTACCAGAGATAAATGCCTGAAATATATCACTCTGAGTTGTAATGGATCTATATAATGTGAGTTTCACTTTGTGAATTGAATTCCTAAAAGAAAATAACTTCATAATATTTAAATTTGCTGAAATGTATTGTAAGGCTCAGTTGCAGCTGGAACGGGAGGCTGAACTCTACCACTTAACTCAAGAAAATAATCTATGCAGAAATTTTGCTTGTCTAAACCTTCCTCTGAACATGAAATATGACCAAGTGTGAGACATGTGTTCCAACACACAGTGTGTCTGTGTCTGCGAGGCAGTTCGTGTCCATGTCAAGGGCTTTGCAGCTGGTCTGAGACAAGGAGAGATGCTCCATTTCCCTGGGGGGGGTGGCTCGGGCAGATGGTAAAGTCTCTGGAGCAGATGTTGACAGCCAGAGCTCACAGTCTACTGTTTAGGCCAGCTGCAATGCACAGCAACATTACAAGCTGAGGCACAGAGTTTGGACCCAGTGTGACACTCACCGGACACACATTACAGCTTTCCCAGCAACTTCAGCTGGACTGGTCCTGAATGCAGCACAAAGCTGAGATGTTGCTCTGGCTCAGACCTCAGCTGGAGTGTAAGGTCATTTACACCCAGTCTGGAAGCCAGGACTCCACATGTATGTTTGCATGAAATAAAATAATTTAATAAGAAGTTTTGAGCCACTGGTGTCTGACTTTGTGTGTGTCTGAGTATTCATAGTTTTATTTTGACACCCCTGGACCATTACACTCTACCTGTTTTAAAATGTCAGCTTTAGGACTTTAGATGGTACATAATAAATAATTTTAACTGATATAAACAGAAAAGGCCAAATGCATCCAGTTCTAAAATTAACAAGCTGCTCACTACAGGGCTATGTAAAAGTTCTCATGCTCCTTAACTATTTTTCACATTTTGTCAACCAAACACTGTTGTGTATTTTATTGGGATTTAAAGTGACTGACCAACATACTGTAGTGTATAATTGTGCAGTACAAAGAAAGAATTTGCATGAGTTGTTTAGCACTAATAGAAATATGTAAAGTCAGAAAATGAAAACATTATTATGGCCACACCATTCTGACGGTAAAATATGGTGGTGGCAGCATCATGCTGCGGAGATGCCTTTCTTTAGCAGGGACAGAGACACTGGTTACAGTTGGTTAAGTAATTAAAAGATGTAGGAAGCCCTTGTGCGTCTTTCCTGGTTAAATAAAATAACAATGAATAAATAAATGCTAGGAGAAAACCTGTTGAACACTGTAGAAGACTTGTAAGTGGGGTGGAGGCTTATGGAAGTAAAATAGTCTCATTAGAATCAGACATTTTTTAGACATTGAATTTATGACACAGAATTTTTATCTTGTGCAATTATGTATGTGAATTTTGTTTTGTACTTAAAACTTTCCAGCAAAAATTCACCTGCAAGAATTCACCTGAAAAAATTCACCTGCAGAAATTCACCTGCAAAAATTCACCTGCAAATGTGTTATCGCTTCTTCCGGTCACTTCAAAACAAGAGCATCTGCGGACAGGGTTGGGACTCTAGCTGTCATCAGGTCAGTCAAACATTTCATTCAGTTCCATTAGATGAAAAAAAATACCGAATCTCAAATGGGTGTTAACGCAATCAGCACTCGATCGAGTCGAGCGTCTTTTAACCAATCAGATTACGATTATTTGATCACGTGACACACCATTGCCTTGGGCAGAGGCGAGTCTCTTAACACTTTGCTGGATAGTGGCTTAATGAAGATCAGTGATGAGATTTTTCTGCCAAAAATATATTATTACAAAACGCCAGGTAATTAACACCCATTTGAGATTTGAGGTATTTTTTTTCATCTAATGGAACTGAATGAAATGTTTGACTGACCTGATGACAGCTAGAGTCCCAACCCTGTCCGCAGATGCTCTTGTTTTGAAGTGACCGGAAGAAGCGGGAACACATTTGCAGGCCAATTTTTGCAGGTGAATTTCTGCAGGTGAATTTTTTCAGGCGAATTCTTGCAGGTGAATTTTTGCTGGCAAATTTTAAGTACAAAAAAAATCACATACATCATTGCACAGGATAAAAATTCTGTGTTATAAATTCAATGTCTAAAAAATGTCTGATTCTAATGAGACTATTTTACTTCCATAGAGGCTCACCTTCCAGCAGGACAACAGCCCTAAACACACAGGCAGAACTAAAATTAAACAGTTAAAAGATTTTTTCCAGGATTTATTTACCTCCCTGTACATTCTGATCCAATCTAACCAGCTTCCATGTCTGTTCTGAAGAAAAGCAACCCTATGGCATTATACTCCCTCCACCATTATTCACCTTGCGGATGGTGCGGCCTGTTAGTGGAGGTGAAAAGCAAGGTCTTGGTAGGTTTGACATTTCTTCATTTCTCCATTTTCTTCGTAATCACTTTCCTTCAACTTCTCAGTAATGCACAACTTTACGTTGGTCGTGTAAAAATTCCAATAAAATCCATTACAATTTGTGGCTGTATCATAGCAAACTGCAAAAGGAATTCAAGACTTGTAAACATTTAGATGAGGTACTGGATATCTTACTCAAGTCTTAGTCTTCCTCCTGGACCCTTTGATCCTAACGTCAAAGGTTGCTGTTGTCACTCCTTATACCAATAATGATAATCAATCGCTCTAGTTGGTAGTACTGAGACTTAGGTTGCTACCAACAGTTGCACAGCTTGTACTGATTCTCTTAAAAAGCAACCAAAGTCCCTTTTTAGTAGACAAGCCTACAGTTAAAGCTCTTACTATGTTGTTGCCTGCATTCCTTATGTCTTAAAGTGTCCTGCTTTGATCTGATATGTTCATTCTCCTCCCCCTTTGTTTTTACACCTATACATAGTATTTATGTACTCATGTTATATTAGCAGCTGGGAAGCAGAAAGGCAAAAAAACATATTTTGTAGTTTAAAAAAAACAAGAATATGCCAGAAATAGCAGGGTACTGATGCAATTTAACTCACCATAAGGGTATTAAATTTTGCTTTTGGTAAATGACTGCTTTGCAGTTAAGTTCTTGATGTTGCAGCAGTGAAGGTGCATCATAAGCTACTGACCAGGAGTTGGTTCAGTGTCTTTCATGAACACCTCAGCAGGATGGTTGCTGCTTCACGAGGGTAAGCAATGCAGTAGATTAAAAACTAAAATGCATTAAACTAAATATGCACATTGAAGAAAATATTTAAATAAAAGGATCACTTGCTCATAGTGAAACCGATGAAATTGTGTAAGAGTAGGTTTTATTTTGTGGGTGGAGAGTTATTTGTTCAAGATAAGGCATTAGAAAACAGGTTTGACAAGTTTGGTATATGCAAGCCCCTTCTTTGCATCAAAGGCAGGACTGATGTGAACAAGTCTCGCAGAACAAGTTAGTTTGCACACATACTTTAAGGCTTGAAACGCTAATTTATAATTCCTTGGCAAATTCAACAAAACGAAGATGTATTACTCACACATCCACATGTATATTGGTTAAATGTGGATCTTAAATTTAATTTAAATGGGAAGAATGAACAGTGAAATATACACTGCTCAAAAAAATAAAGGGAACACTTAAACAACACAATATAACTCCAAGTTAATCAAACTTCTGTGAAATCAAACTGTCCACTTAGGAAGCAACACTGATTGACAATCAATTTCACCTGCTGTTGTGCAAATGGAATAGACAACAGGGGGAAATCTTTGGCGATTAGCAAGACACACTCAATAAAGGAGTGGTTCTGCAGGTGGGGACCACAGACCACTTCTCAGTACCTATGCTTTCTGGCTGATGTTTTGGTCACTTTTGAATGTTGGTGGTGCTTTCACACTCGTGGTAGCATGAGACGGACTCTACAACCCACACAAGTGGCTCAGGTAGTGCAGCTCATTCAGGATGGCACATCAATGCGAGCTGTGGCAAGAAGGTTTGCTGTGTCTGTCAGCGTAGTGTCCAGAGCCTGGAGGTGCTACCAGGAGACAGGCCAGTACACCAGGAGACGTGGAGGAGGTCGTAGGAGGGCAACAACCCAGCAGCAGGACCACTACCTCTGCCTTTGTGCAAGGAGGAACAGGAGGAGCACTGCCAGAGCCCTGCAAAATGACCTCCAGCAGGCCACAAATGTGCATGTGTCTGCACAAACGGTTAGAAATCGACTCCATGAGGATGGTATGAGGGCCCGACATCCACAAATGGGGGTTGTGCTCACAGCCCAACACCGTGCAGGACGCTTGACATTTGCCAGAGAACACCAGGATTGGCAAATTCGCCACTGGCGCCCTGTGCTCTTCAAAGATGAAAGCAGGTTCACTCTGAGCAATGTGACAGACGTGACAGAGTCTGGAGACACCGTGGAGAGAGATCTGCTGCCTGCAACATCCTTCAGCATGACCGGTTTGGAAGTGGGTCAGTAATGGTGTGGGGTGGCATTTCTTTGGAGGGCTGCACGGCCCTCCATGTGCTCGGCAGAGGTATCATGACTGCCATTAGGTACTGAGATGAGATCCTCAGACCCCTTGTGAGACCATGTGCTGGTGCGGTTGGCCCTGGGTTCCTCCTAATGCCGGACAATGCTAGACCTCATGTGGCTGGAGTGTGTCAGCAGTTCCTGCAAAATGAAAACATTGAAGCTATGGACTGGCCCGCCCGTTCCACAGACCTGAATCCGATTGAGCACATCTGGGACATCCTGTCTCGCTCCATCCACCAACGTCACGTTGCACCACAGACTGTCCAGGAGTTGGTGGATGCTTTAGTCCAGGTCTGGGAGGAGATCCCTCAGGAGACCATCCACCGTCTCATCAGGAGCATGCCCAGGCGTTGTAGGGAGGTCATACAGGCACGTGGAGGCCACACACAATACTGAGCCTCATTTTGACTTGTTTTAAGGACATTACATCAAAGTTGGATCAGCCTGTAGTGTGTTTTTCCACGTTAATTTTGTGTGTGACTCCAAATCCAGGCCTCCATTGGTTAATAAATTTGATTTCCATTGATGATTTTTGTGTGATTTTGTTGTCAGCACATTCAACTTTGTACAGAACAAAGTATTCAATGAGAATATTTCATTCATTCAGATCTAGGATGTGTTATTTGAGTGTTCCCTTTATTTTTTGAGCAGTGTATAATCTAACAAAGCACTGACTCATTGTGAGCTCCTGGTGGCTCTTTATAACTTCATTCATTAGGACAACAGCTCCATCTAGCGGCCATCAATCACCACGAGAAAAACACTATCCAGAGCTACATGAAACCAGCAGATTATTTAATTTATTTTAAGTAACAGCAAATACATTTTCAGACATATTTCTGGACCATGATTGGATGACTGAATTTAACAGGTTCAACGTTGAAGAAATGAATGATTCATATATTTTTTTAGATTGTTTTAAATTATACTCAACATTTCCCAGTACTTTAAACTAAAATTTCCATAAAATCACAAAAATTTGCTCTTTAAAATTCCGTAGATCGTCTATGTGGCTATGCCTCACTACATGGGATTTCAGAGTTTGTTCCCCTAATTACAATCAGACGGGTGTTTCGATTTGTTTTCTTATTCTAAGTTTTTTTGTTGTTGTTCTTTTTCTCTTGCTGTGCTACTTGGAAATCGTCCCGTGTTTAATTTTTTTTTGTCACTTTCATTTTAATCTGAGATAAAAAAAAAATAATTTAATTTTCGGAAAGATTTAGACGGGCACTTAAAAATTAACACACTTAGTTTTTTACTGAAATTTTTTTTCACATGGATGATTTCTCATTTTATTATTTTATTTTATTTTTAATTTGACATTAAATTAGACATTTTCTTGAAACTGTACATTCATTTAATTTAAATTTAATTTAGACTCATTGTTAACAATAGCGATAGTGGTATGGAAGCCCATTTCTGCCCCTTGTTATAGTTCATAAATGTGACTTTAACTGCTTTTATTATTACTTAGAATTTTAAAAATATGACTTTAAAAGTCGAAATTACACCTTTTAATTTTAATTTTATGACCCTGAATCTCATTATGAGACGTTGAAAGCTAAAATCTCAGAATTATGGGTCTGATTTTCATAATTATCTCTTTAAATGTCATAATTATGACTTTTAAATTGACTAATCATGACTTTGAATGTTAAAATAACTAAAATTCAAAATATGACTAAATTTCAATATCATGACTTTAAAAGTTGAAATTGTGATTTTAACTCTCATCTTTATGACTTTATATTGTATAATCAATAAATCCATGACATCAGAACTCATAATTATGTTGAATGAAATAATTTTGACTTAGAAGATCATATGATGCTGAAACTAAAAGTTATGAATTTGAAAATATGACAATAAATCTCATATTTATGACTTTCATGACGTGCCAGTTTTTTTCTTCTTCTTTCTGCTTCCGGAAATGTTCTTCTACAAATGGGTGGTGTGGGCGTGGCTACTCGCGTTGCTGAGCTCGAAATTCAGGCAGAGTGAGACCTCTTCCTTCTCCCACCTCTCAGATTGAACCAGTTTGATGGGACTTTAGTCTTCACCGTGTCGGGACTCGAGGCTTGGAGACGTTAGGAGGAGAGTTTGGTCCCGACAGTCAGTCCCAAAAATGAGGAAGAGGGTGTGTTAGATATTTACCTGCCCAGGGTCACCTGTTGGGTTCATGTCGGTCGTCGAATTTCATTGACATCAGGACGTTAAAACACTGGCTTCACTAAAGCGTAAAACAGAAAAGGCGTTTAAGGTAAGTCTGCTGCATTACTGCTGGGAACAAATCATTGGAGCGAAACATTGTTTCGGTCTGAAGAGGCTGCCAAGCGTTAGCTTAACCCTGCCAGCAGCAAACACTAGCCGCCAGAGACATTTCAACCAACCGTGTTGTTTTTTTTACGATAGAGTGCATAGAATATAAATACTTAAGTGTAATTTTGTCATTAATATTTACTTTAGTAATGTAACATGAAGTTAAGTCTCCACTTTAAGCTGTTAGCTAGTGTTCAAAGAATGCCACTCTTCAAATCTGCAACATGTTTCCTAGCTTGCTGTAAGTTTTTATGTATATATATCTTAGTTGATTCAATTAAATCCCACTCTGACTTGTGTTGACTTTAAAATGTTGCAAGTTTTCCAAATAATGTCTGTAAAATGTCTGCCCCTAAGTGACTGGTTGTAGTTGCTTTATTGGATTTATTACGTAAGCTAAGGCGTGAAGGTAAGAGCTCTAATTCGGGACGGAAACTCCTTTATGGAAAACAGGCGAGCTTAGGTGACTACATGCTAAAACTAATGTTCAGCAAACTTTCTTACATGTTGGCGTTTCTCCTTAAGAAAACATTACATTATCTCAGATGGTAACATCCTCAGGCAATAATTGGTTAGATTAATTTGGTATTAATCTCTAAACCATAGTTGGCTTTTAAAGAAAATAAAAACTCTGTGGTAGGCTTCCAGTATTTCACCATAAATTAAAAACCCAATATTTTCCCAATATTTAAAATATAGAAGAAACAAATGTGCTATTAAAATAAGGCCAGTCCAATCTTACAGGTATGTTTGCTTGATTTTCAATTTGTATGTTATAAAAAAGTTTATTTAAAAGAGTGGTATCATTTGGTTTCAAATGATACCAAAAACGTGTTTGTAGGTTGAAAAAAAGGACAATTGTTGTAGTTTAAAGCTGAAAGTCTGGGCTAATGGCTGTTCTCAGTTTACTTTAAACCTGTGAAAAAAAAGATGTGATCCTAAATCACAAAAAATCCTTAATTTTAAATAATTCTTTAGGTGTTCTCATTCACCTTTCATCCAGCAGTCTTTGACGTCTTCAGTCTGTAAAAAAAAAAAAAATAATAATTGAGATGCATAAAATAATTCAATTAGAGACAGGAATTGGGAAAGTTTCTCTTGAGTTAATTTTTATTCCTATTAGTTAAATCCATAAAAACTAAAACCTTTTGTGGTTTGTACGTACATCAACCAACAGCATGTCATTTCATGCACATTTTTTCTGAGTTTAATAAAAATAGGATAAAGGCTAAAACCATTTTCACAGATACGTGAGGATGGTGTTTCTTTGTTAATGCCTTAATTATTTTGGTGGATTCAAAACAACTACCTCTATCAGAGAACCTGCAGGACAGTGGAGCAAAAACGGCAGCTGCAGATCTGCTGACTAGTTATTTTACTTGATATATGGACTTAAGCAGATGTACACAACAGAAGGTATGTTTTTTGTTTAGAATATGATCTTTTCTTTTTGCTTTTCTGCTCTTCTAGTTTATTAGTCAGGCTATCTGCTCAAGTAGCCAGTTGGCAGTTGAACGACTTTTAGCAAACATTTTCTTTCAAAACAGAGTTACCTTAGCAGGAGTTAATAGGTGACTGTAAATTTCTTCAAACAGCTGAATTTCTTTCTTTTAAGCAAGTAAAAAGTGTAGAAACCTTCCATTAAGCTGGCTGACCAGCAGTGCGCAGTAGCAGGTGATCAAGAGGCAGTGCTGCGTTACCAAAACTGTTCGTTACCTTCTCTGGCATATCATTTAACTGACTTTAAACCGTAGAAATGCTATGATGAAAAACTTTAACTTTATGGTGGGAAAATAATTCTTTAATGTCTTTTCTGGACTTATAACATTTAATATGTGTAAAATGGGTTCGAGATGAAGCCAGTATGGAACATTGATGGATGTAAAACTGTTGTATTTCTTGTTTCCAGGATGCCAAGAAGATCCTGAGACGTGTCCCCGACATGAGTGTGACGTCATGGTTCCTGGTCAGCAGCTCGGGCACGCGCCACCGGCTGCCCCAGGAAATGATCTTTGTTGGCCGAGAAGAATGTGAGCTGATGTTGCAGGTGGGCAAAGATACCGGTGTGAAGTAAAGTTCAACTTAACGCACTAAGTTGGTGTTTGGTGTTAAATCTGTAAAAAGGTTAAGAATTTTTCAGAGTCCTCTTTAGTTATTTTTGACTCTGAAAAAGCTGCTGCTTGCAAAATAAGTGAAACACCGGTGGCAGGCTGTTCTAAACTCCCCATTGGAAATGCAGCTATGTCATTCCTCTGTGTTGTTTTTTTCCACGCTTTCTTTGTGGTCTTCGCATCATAATTTCCCTCTCAATCTGTATTTAGAGCTGTAGAAGAGGAATGCTGTCTCCGAGGCAGTTGTTTGTACGGTTGTTTGTTGTGTTGAGCCAAGAAATGCCCTGTTAACCACAGAAGTTTCTTAGATTAAAAAGTTGCTTGCCTCTTACAGGCTCCACTGATGCGTACTTTTCTACTTCTTATTTGAAACTGACTCGACGCAACCAGTTTGTGGCCTAAACAGTTTAAAATCTCTTCTCTTCTTTTGTGGCTTTTCGGAAACCCGACATTCCTGTTTAGCATGAAAAACGGAGAATCCCCTTAAGTGTCGTCGCTTCTGTTTGAGCTCTACCTGACTGGCCATTCCGTTCTAACAATAATCCTGACACCTCTTTCTCTCCAGCTCAGTGATGGGTTTATTATTTCTCCGAGTTCAAACCTTCACATACTGAGAATGGGGGCAAAGTGACGCTTTGAACCATTGAGTTAAATAGTCATGTTAAACTAATCAAGGATGTACAGCAGCTGATAAACCTGCCATTGTGAGCAGGGCAGTATTTACAAGCCACCTAAAAGCTTTCAAGCACTAACACGACGCATCGGAACAGTTGTTCCCAGTGAAGGCTTGTTATACAACAGTTTATGTAAACACTGCCAATGGTCCATCTGACAAGAGGGTTAATTTAGCAAATTAATTTGCCAGTCAGTCAAAGGGTTTGCTTTTTCTCTGACAGAGAGGCATCCTGGGCCTCTCTGTCACAGAAAAGGACTCACCCAGTCAGACCAATGTGTTTAGTTTGTATAAAATGAAAGGTGGCAGGTCTTTACCCTGTTGAGGGGCTCAATGTGAAAGTAGTTTGATAGATACGGACAAACTTTAGGTTCATGTGGTACATTATCTAATGCTTGTTTGCCAAAGCGTGATCTTTAGAAGTTTGCCTCTAAACTGCAAGTTGAAAACAATTACTTGTACATGCACTCACGGCCACTTTATTAGGTATACATGTCCATCGCAATTTTCTAATCAGCCGATCACATGGCAGCAACTCAATGCATGTAGGCATGTAGACATGGTCAAGACGATCTGCTGCGGGGTAAAACCGAGCATCAGAATGGGGAAGAAAGGTGATTTAAGGGACTTTGAACATGACATGGTTGTTGGTGCCAGACGGCTGGTCTGAGTATTTCAGAAACTGCTGATCTACTGGGATGTTCACGTACTACCATCTCTAGGGTTTACAGAGAATGGTCTGAAAAAGAGAAAATATCCAGTGAGCGGCAGTTCTGTAGGCGCAAATGCCTTGTTGATGCCAGAGGTCAGAGGAGAATGGCCAGACTGGTTCGAGCTGATAGAAAGGCAACAGTAACTTAAATAACCACTCGTTACAACCAAGGCATGCAGAAGAGCATCTCTGAACCCACAACACGTCGAGCCTTGAGGCGGATGGGCTACAGCAGCAGAAGACCACACTGGCTGGTACGCCTGTCAGCTAAGAACAGGAAACTGAGGCTACAATTCACACAGACTCACCAAAATTGGACAATAGAAGATTGTAAAAACGTTGCTTGGTCTGATGAGTCTTGATTTCTTCTGCTCTGACATTCGGATGGTAGGGTCAGAATTTGGCGTCAACAACATGAAAGCATGGATCCATCCTGCCTTGTATCAACTGTTCAGGCTGGTGGTGGTGGTGTAATGGTATGGGAGATATTTTCTTGGCACACTTTGGACCCCTTAGTACCAATTGAGCATCGTGTCAACACCACAGCCTACCTGAGTATTGTTGCTGACCATGTCCATCCCTTTATGACCACAGTGTAACCATCTTCTGATGGTTACTTCCTGCAGGATAACGCGCCATGTCATAACGCACGAATCATCTCAGACTGGTTTCTTGAACATGACTATGAGTTCACTGTACTCAAATGGCCTCCACAGTCACCAGATCTCAATCCAATAGAGCACCTTTGGGATGTGGTGGAACAGGAGATTCGCATCATGGATGTGCAGCTGACAAATCTGTAGCAACTGTGTGATGCTACCATGTCAATATGGACCAAACTCTCTGAGGAATGTTTTCAGTACCTTGTTGAATCTATGCCACGAAGGATTAAGGCAGTTCTGAAGGCAAAAGGGGGTCCAACCCGGTACTAGCAAGGTGTACCTAATAAAGTGGCCGCTGAGTGTAAGTTGAAGCTTATTTTTAAATACACATTTTTTAAAGTTACATATAGAAGCTATGAAGCTTGAGAGTGCAGGAAAGTCTCCCAGTATTTTCAGTCACATATTTTTTTATGTTTTCAAGTTTTGCCACAGGTTCTCAATTGGATTTAGATCTTGGCTTTAACTGGGCCATTTTAATACCTGAATATGCTTTGATCCAGACCATTTAATTGTAGCTCTGGTTGTATGTTTAGGGTCGTTCTCCTGCTGTAAGGTGAACCTCTGCCCAAGTCTCAGGTCTGTTGCAGCTTCCAACAGGTTTACCTTTCAGGATCGCCCTGTCTTAAGCTCCATCCATCTTCCCATCAACTTTAACCAGCTGCCTTCTAACTGCTGGAAAATAGCATCCCCACAGCATGATGTTGCCACTACCATGTTTCACTGTGGGGTTGGTGTGTTCGGGGTGATGTGCAGTGTTAGTTTTCCACCTCTCTTAACATTTTGCATGTAGACCAGACAGTTAAAGGTCAGTCAACGGTGGCTTAATTCTTGCCTCTTAAATTAAAGCTAAGTTTGTAAAGTGCATGACTAATGTCCTTGTCCTTTGACCTCTTAAGATGTGGATCTATCTCTGAGCTGCTTAGTTAATTTAGCGCCGAACATTTAACTTTAACATCCACATTTAGTTTTGAGCTAAATCTTGCCAAAATACGCAAGACAATGAAATCCATTTCATCTGTATAACAGCAGATGTTTTACGAAAATCAGTCTAAATCATTGCGTGTTATTGTTTAGCTCAGAGGTTTGTCCACATTGGCCAATTTGCAGTCCTGTACCATCATTTATACCGACTTTCCAGTTGTGCACTTACAGTATAAACTACAGTATCCATGATTTCAGAGCACAAAACAAGTTTCTACTTCATGTGAGTCAGTTTTAAACAAGTCTAGAGAGGGTTTCTGGGCTTCTTAAAAACGTTTTTATTTGTTTCAACGCACTGTTGACTGTCAGAGGCCACTACATTCAGTACTGGGTTTCAACTTTTTTTTTTACTTGAAGATGGAGATTTCTTTTTGAAATTCTTGAGTCATTAATTGAATAAAAGAACAGTTTTATGATTGAATATGTCGTGTTTGGACCGTTTTTAATTTAAAAATGAGCTTTAAACAGTTTTGAAACAGCTTTTATTTAAATTGTACTTGTTTCTTGCTTTTGTCATGCAGTCTCGCAGTGTGGACAAGCAGCATGCTGTGATCAACTATGACCCAAACAAAGATGAACACATGGTGAAGGACCTGGGCAGCTTGAATGGGGTGAGTTACTCCATCCTAAGCACCATGGATGCCACGGACGGTTGTGAAAACCAGAAGCCTGGCTTCTCCTGGAGCCAGGCTCCATTGTTTGTAACGCTGTGACCTTCTCCCATTACTGCTGTGTTGCTACTTCACTGCACCACTATCCCACTGAGATCTAGAGTTGGGCACTGAGAGAAACTGGTCATTGTTTTCACGGAGTGTTTCTGTGATCCTAGTAACTGTAGCCAAAGCGAATCAGAGCGGAACAGTGTGGAGACCGGTAACTGAAGTCCAGCAATGATTACCCTCATTTAGTCACGGAACAAGATCTGCTCTTTGTGTGTCATGTTTTACCTGCTCCTCTAAATTTGGTGATCTGAACAGAAACACTGGAATCCAGAAGAAAAACCAACAGTCAGTGGTGTGTTTATTTCCACCTCACCAGTGTTGCAGCTGCTGTTGCATAATATAATCCCATCTGCTGGTGGATTAGTTTTAGTTAGAACAAACGCTTTCAGGACTAGACTGCATGGAACAAGGAATTAGCCTGTTTATCCATGAGTTGGCACATGTGAGTTGTTACCAGTTTGTGTATAATATGTATAACTATAATAAAGTTGTTCATAACAGAAGAGTGAAACAAAAATGATACTTTTTTTAAACATTTTTGATGAATTAAAAACAGGAAGTGTTCCGACCCCTCTGTGTCAATATTCTGTACTGTAGAATAGGCAGCTGAATCATAGAGCAAGTGGCAGAAATTGCTCCATTTTAGTCCCACCTTTCTTCACCTCTCAGTTGCTTCAGTCCAATTAACCCCATGCATAAGATACCCGCTTCTCTTACAAACTGTAAATCAGGTAAGGTACAGCAGAAAATGTGCACGGACTTGAAACATTCAGGTTAGAGCTGGGCCAATTGTGCCAAAGCAACATGAGATCACACGCAGGTGTTATGCAATCTGTGTCTGTTGCCATGAAGTTCCCATTTGTAGTAACAGCGTCCCAGTGACTGTTTTCCAGCTAATCGTAATTGTACACTCCTTTAAATAAGCGTATTAAATGAGTAAATATCCAAAACAGCATAAACTAGCATAAAGACAAAAATAATATTTTATCAGGGATCGAACTCTGGATCTCCCGCACCAAGAAAGTGCGTCCTTTCCTTTTAAGACATTGACAAAACCGATTAGTTCTATTTATTTCCCCAGTTTTAGAATATGTCACATAATCTGGTGGCCGAGCTTTGTAGAACCACTTATCGACGCATTTGCAGCTACAAACCATCAGCTTTGGACATTTAAGGATAGAAATGTTTCCCTCCTTGGGTCAGTTTAATAGAGAGCATCTGTGAACTTAAATTGTCGAAGTCTTGCCTCAGACTAATAATTAGATTTAGTTCTGGACTTTGACTAGGCCTTTCTAAAACATGAAAATGATTAGATTTAAACGATTGTAGCTCTGGTTGTATGTTTAGGGTTGTTGTCATGCTGGAAGGTGGACCTCCTCCCCATTTTGCAGCAGGCGGCTTTGTATTTCACTCCATCCATCTTGCAAACAATTCTGACCTCCATCACCACAGCATGATGCTCCCACCGCCATGTTTCATTGTAAGAATGATGCGTTCAGGGTGATGCATTGTTAGTTTTCTGCCACACACCGTTTTTGTATGTAGGCCACACAAGTGGATTCTATTTAGGGCATTTTCTTGTGGCAAATGTTTGCAGTGGATATGTTTTTGGGATATCCCTTTAAGGGGGCTAAATACATGTACAATTCATACTTTTCAGATTTTTGTGTTGGAGTTTTGAAATCTGTATAATTTTCCTTCTACTTCATATTTATGTGTTACTCTTTGTCGGTTTATCACATTAAATCCCAACCAAAGTCATTAAAGTTTATGATTGGAATGGCATGAAATGTGAAAAAGTTGGAGAGATCATTTTTCATGATCTTTTTTGCAAGGCGCTGTAAAATGGCTTGATCTTGTGTTGCAGACATTTGTGAATGAGCTGAGGATCCCGGACCAGGAATACGTCTACCTGAAGCTGTCTGACGTCATACGCTTCGGTTATGATATCCTTTTTCATTCATCTCACTCATAGGTGGCTCAGACTCTGCTGCTCTTGGCTTAATTCGGACTGGGTGTGCCTTATAACTGTTAGACAATCTTTCTCTTCTTTTGCTGCTAGAGTTTGATTTTAGGATTTGCTGCACAAGCTGGTATGAGCAAATATCTTTTCCAATCAGGAGTTTTAGATTATGGCCAAAAGTCTAAGGGCCCTTTGACCCTCAGAGCAGGAAAGTCATGAGCGGGTAAATTTAGCTCAGATAAAGGAAGGAACGCTTGCTTTTAGATATGTTTGTCAATGAAATTCAGAACACAGTATATTCCCTTGTATGTTTCATGTGTTTCTCAATAATAAGCTAGAATGAACAGCTCCAGTTCATTATTATAATCCAGTCAGGGCTGCCGCAACCAATCAATGTCATCTATGAAATCGACTATAATATTTTGCCAACATCAATATTTCATTATGGTCTTTTCTTTTTTTTAATTAGCTTTAATTTATTTATTTATTTTCATGAAAGTTGCAGCTGTTTCTCAACAAAGCGCTGGCTGCTGTTTGGCAGTGGGTCGCATGTTCCACTCATGGGATATTTTCTGTTTTTGAGCCCTTTACTGTTAAGAGATTATTGAAAATCCCAGTAGATCAGCAAATTTTAAAAGTCTCAAACCAGCCTGTCTGCCACAAACAACCATGTCATTTTCCATGTCAAGTCTCTTAAATCTCCTTACTTACGTCCCCGTTCTAATGCTCTGTTTTAACTTCGACAAGTCCTCTTCACCACATCTAGACATCTATATCATTGAGTGGCTGCCATATGATTTTTATGTATTTGTTTTTATTTTGGGAGGACTTTTCCAGAATAATAGAAAAAATTATCTGGTTTAATAATAATGACCATGATGATGACATGATGACTAATAAGCCAATCACAGGGCCCAGAAACCCCCAAGCATTTAGGCTGTAGACATGGTAAAGGGGCGATCTGCTGCGGGTAAAACCCGAGCATCGGGAATGGGGAAAAAAAGGGTAAATTTAAGTGCTTTAAAACATGGCATGGTTTTTGGGTTGCCAGACGAGCGGGTTTTGATTTTTTCAGAAACGGGCTGATCTATTTGGGATTTTCACTCCAAACCCAGCTCTGGGGTTTAAAAGGGGAATGGCCCGAAAAAGAGAAAATATCCAAAGGAGCCCCCAGTTCTGTGGGGCAAAGGGTTTTTTGATGTCAGGGGGTCAGTGGAAAAATTGGCCAAAACGGGGTTTCGAGCTGATAGAACGGAAAACAGAAAACCCAAAAAAACCATTTCGTTACAAAAACCCTAATATTTTTTTCTTGGCACACTTTGGGGCCCCCTTGGGTCCCAATTTGAGCATTGTGTCAACCCCACAGCCTACCTGAGTATTGTTGCGCCCATTTTCCATCCCTTTATGACCACAGGTTTTTCCCCATCTTCTGATGGTTACTTCCAGCAGGGTAACGCGCCATGTCATAACGCACGAAAATCATCTGACTGGTTTCTTGAAATGACAATGATTTCACTGTACTCAAATGGGCCCTCATTTTCCCCGATCTGGTGTACCTAATAAGTGGCCCCGTGAGTGTAAAAAAAGCTTGTTGTGGGCCGAAAAAAAAGTTGGGCCCGGGGATAGGAAAAACTACACATTAGCTCACATCTTGTGAGACCGAACTACATTTAGGCAACAAGTATGAAGTTTGCCTTTTGGTGCATCTGCAATGCTTATCTAGTTTATAAACTGTTGCACAGATATACATTTGAGTACTTTAACTTGTTCTGTAAAATTCCATGTGTTAATTTTCCCTTTGGAGAAGGAGTCAAAAAAAGGTCCCAAAGGGAAATGCTGGAAAGAAGTAATACTGAACTTCCTGTCCCTTTTCCGTCTTTGAGTGCTCTGATGAAAATTCCGGACTTATTCACTTGGTTCAAGAAAGGTTAAAGATAAAACATTGTTGTAGTTTAAGTTGAGCAAGTTCTTGTTGGATATCCTTCCCTACGTGTATAAGAACGGTTTACATCTGTCCTGATTGTTAGCAAGAGATTTCTCATATCCTGCCTGCCTGTTGTCTCTCTTTGCATCATGAGAAGTACAAAAGCCAGTCCAGTGCAAAATCCATGGAAGCCAATTCGAAGGAAAAACAGCAGCTTCAGAGCTCGGAGAGGAGCAAAGACCCTGTTTCCAATGTTAAACTGCAGGAAAAGGCCGAGCGTAAGGCCCAGTTACTCGCAGGTAAACAACACAGCAGATACATGTTCGCAGAATCAGTTTGCTTTTAGATATGAGCATTTAAACCCATTTGTTATTGCTTCAGTAGAACAGTTCTATCTTATATGGATTTGAATATCCTGTTCTCACACAAGGAAAGAGGAAGCCTGGCGAACCTCTGTGTGCCGATCGACTTTGGTTATAGATCCCCCGATAGAGCGTTGTAGGCTTGTTTTATTAAAAGTTCCCCTGGTATGAGGTTAGGGCAGCATGTGAATATAGAGGCCGAAGCGACAATTCTGTTGTCTGCAAAGGAATCGATCTCGAGATCCTGGCGCTGGTAGGATGAGTGAGGTAGGAGTTAAGGACAAGCAGTCTTATCTCTGTCAGACATGCCTGACTGCTAACAAGAGGTGGGGTGCCAACAGAGATGATGCTTTCTTCGTGTTGTGGAGGACCTGCAGGTTTATGCCTATATTTAAAATATCTCACGTTCTGCTCTTAGATTTACTAATTTAATCCACTTTTACAGTGAAGTCATCAAGGGAACAGTGATAACTGTCTGCTCAGTGGAAGCACATTGTGAATAAAACTCATTCACACTGACTAAAATATTGCAGTTGCGGTTTATTAAGCAGCACAGGGCTTTCTGCTCCATAATTTGCCCTCTGACTCTGATGGGAAAATCTTCCACTAATGTTTGAAATAGGACTTTTTCTACTGTAGCATCATCCTCCTGAATGGAAAGGCAGCACTTTTTGTGGGTATGGTTGGACTGATTATAGCCAACACAGTGACCTCAGTCACAGTCATCGCAAACTCTATGAATGTTTTCACCATTGCCATGTTTGTTGGTCTCTTTGCAGTGACAGACTGCAGTTAAAGCAGCCGTGTACTTTGCTGTTGTGAGCTAGCTCTCCAAATATAGATAACCAAACTAACCTTCGCCTGTCTTTCTCTGTGTACTGCCACAACTAGATAAGGATGATGTCTCACTGCCTGGCTGAGAAACTACAGCTAAAGTTGCAGCAGTAAATTAACACCTACCTTTGTTCATAAGCAGTTTGTTTGCATGGAAGCGTATTTAGAGAAGCCTCTTCAGTATGAAACCCGCTTTTCATATCTCTGTTGACTTTATGCAAACACATTCTCTTCAGATGAAGTTACCCTACATCCCAACAACTTTTGCCCTACTCTGGATTGAATGTGTTAATCTGGCTTTCTTGACTACTAAAAGAGCTATTTCATTTTCTCGTCAGTGTGGTCATACTCCTGTTTCCTTGGAGGATGTGGAGGGGATCCAAACCTCCAGCAGGTTGCAGGGCATAACACTCCAGCTCTACAGTGTTAGTGGTTCAGTCAAGCCTGCTTTACCTCATAATGGTCTGGGACAGTTTATGGTTTGAGAGAGAGTTTAAAATTTCTTAAGCATGCTCTGATGAAACACATTTTAGGGAAACAATGTTTACAAAAATTAATGTGCGATACTTTTTAGGTATTTGCTCATATTGTTACTACTGTCCACAACAAACACAGAAAAGAAGAAAATGAGGTTTAAGGCTATGTGTCCTTTTCAGGGTACTGATGCTCTCTGTAGAAGTAGGTGTTTTAGGTATTTTCCAAGTCTAGATAAGTATAGAGAACAAAAATAGAGTACAGAGATTTTTTCCAGACTTTATTGCCTGATATAAAATATATGCCTGCATCCATCCAATCATCTGACTATCTTTGCCCATTCGTTCATTCGTCTGTCTGTTCTTTTATCCATCCATCCATCCATCCATCCATTCAGCTGTTTGTCTCTTCCATCTGCCATTCTGTCCATCTGACCACCCCTCCCTTGTCCATTCGTTCCTCCATCTGTCCAATTGTTTATCATCTGTTCATTCATTAATCTGTCTATCCTTATAAGTCCGTTTGTGTTTCCTTCCTCCCTGTCTGCTCTCTGATTTTAGTAGGTTCTTTATTTAGAGTGTGGCCACTGTAGAAATATTTTTGCCAAGAATTCATGGGGAGGTTTTGTATAAATACTTTTTAAAAAGTGGTGTGAAAAGGACTGAGATCTCTGGAAATTTGAATCCAAGAAAGTATGGATATGCACATGAAAATTATATTTGCTTTATGTTTGATAGGTGTTTCAAGATGTGCTTCTTTCATGAATTCTTTAACAACCATAGCATAACTCTGCAGAGGGCACCTCTCTGTGCTTGTGCATGTTTTCCTAAGTTAAAGTGAGAGGATTGAGTAAGTGGAAAGGAATTGGTAACATGCCCCTGTTCTTCTCTTGTCACTGTGTTTGCGTCTTATTGCATGTGTCCAAGCAACAGCAGTAAAGTGTTTCTGAAGCCTGTGTTTGCGTAGCCATATTAAGGCCCCCTATGTCTTATTTATCAGACAGAAAAGCCGCTAGATAACCTGATTAATTCATTAATGGCTTGCGAGTGGCACCATGCCAGCATATATGGCTAGTCTGACTAAAGCAGAGCAGGAAAACTCTTCTTTGTAATGCAGTTGTAGGAGTATACACTGTAGATATTGGTGTCTGTGTCTACAAGAGGCCTTAATATACCTTGTTTTGTATCCTGTATAGTATTTTTTTTCATTGAAGATTATGATTAACTACTTTGTCATCTCATGAAATGGATTAGATTTGCTGGTTTGCATGATTACAGCTGGTAAAACCATCTAACCCCTCTAAGTCAAGGGAATGTGTAACAAAACTAAATGCTGCAGGAAACTGAGGATGGTTCAACAGGTTCTTGTTGCATTTCAAAACAGAGGCTGTTTAGTTTTTTGTTTTCTCTCACATTAAAAGGGAACCATTATTTTCCCCTATTCTCCTGTCTACCTTTTCTTTGCCTTAGTACATGATATGCTTGATGTTTTACTTTTCCTAAAGTTAATGTTGGTCTGCTAGCTCCCACAGATTCTCCAAAGTCCAAGCCTACTCCTCTGTACGGTAAACCATCCTGGTGGGGGGAAGACGAGGAGCAAGACAGCACAAAGCAGAACAGAGGTGGAAAAATGCCAGAGGATGACACTTCAGGTCAGAGAATGCATTTTATGTTTGCACAGTGGACATAGAACTGTACAAACCACTGTTTAAATACCAGTTGTTTTGGCAAAGTAAAACATGATTCTATGATGTAGCTTATGTTCAGTCGAATTCAACAGAAAAATAAACCAATATATGAGGGGAAAAAAATAATAGATGATTTAAGAAGCACAATAACGTAGCTGCCAAAGGGTTCAAAGCTTAAGCTTGGTTTCATCAGATCATAGCAGTTTCCCACAGGGTTTAGGGAGATTTTAGCCAGACATAGATGTTTTCAGTATAAGGAATAACTTCTTAGTCCAGAACCATTAAGAATACTAGACTAGAAGCTCCAGCAGCTCTGTCAGTGTTGCTGTTGGCCTTTCTGTAGCCTCTCTGGTGTTTTAATAAATTGTGGGAGAAATATCTCTAGAAATAGCTCTTTTTGTCCAAGTACTGATAATAAGTTTAATCATATTCTCTATAGTCGAGGGTAGGTATAAATTCAAGAAGGCTGAATGCTAAAATTGCAGCTGTTTTATTTATAACATTTCGTTGCTGATGGTATCTCCCAAAAAATAACTTTTCAGGGAATGTGACGATTTTTTTTTTGTTAAATTAGGTTAAATGTCTCACTTACGGTAGAAAAAGATTTGTGCTCCCACAGTTGACCAACACCTGATATTTTCAGTTTATGCACACTTTTGAGATCCGCTATATATACTGTATTCCCACAGCTGTGAGCTAGCTCCTAACCTGTAATGACGGTAGTTTTTAGCTTTGCTATGTGATGCTCTGTGCCTGTCAGGGACAGATGGATGGTTTTAAGCCTCAGGCAGGTTGCTGACTGACAGTTTGGGAGGGTTTGCCACACCAATGGGCACCGACCGCCTGCTGGCCTCGTGATGGATTATGGCCTTTTAATCTGCAGAAGGGGCCAGGAAAGGGTCATTATTTCCCTCGTGCCACCCAGAGTAAAATGGATTACAGCTCAGCTACCCCACTGTGGACTCTGAGCTCCTGAAGTGATATTTGGCAACATCCAGCAGGGAAATAAGACCTGGTTGATGTTTTCTCACATTAACAGCTGGAACATCTGGCATTCGATTCATTGTTTAACAGTTACATGGCAATTTAATTGTTTGGTTTAGGTTGAATTATAAGTTAAAGGTTACTTGTCTTTTATTTAGAGACCAGACTTCTGTGACTTTTGTAAAGCTTTGATCTGTCAAGTTCAGCCGATCTGGATTTCTCTTAAAATATAATCAACAGCTTTAATAAAAGCTTTCAAAATATGAATTACTAACCTTCCTGCCATGAGAAGTCAATAATTATTAATATTTGGAACAGAGGCGTCGCCAAAACTCACAGCCGGCCTATTTTTCCCTATTAGGCTTGGATTGGTGCGCTGTTGTTCAGGTACTAACAAATCTACATTATTTGTTACTGTTATTTAATCTGTAAAGGTAAGGAATATGATTGGAATATTTTACAAGACTGGATATGTATGTAAAAATTTAAATTGAGGAAAAAAAAAAAAAGTTTAAAGACTTTTTAAGTATTTATAATCGGAGTTACTAAAAATTTGTTGTTTTATGTTGTTTTCTGTTTAGATGTAGAAAACATACACACTAATTTCAAAGAAAGGTTCCATTTAACTTTTTTCTCACATTTAGATCCTTTTATTGCTACAATTTAAACTGGACCAAATGCCAAACAAATTTTTCCTGGTTCGTAGAATTTTGTTAAATCAAGGTATTTCTGATTATACCATGTGATTTAGACGATCTATTTTTATTCTAGAATAATCTACTTCATATTTTAAGTGAAAGTATTGTGATTTAAGATTGTCCAGATGCCCGAAAAAAGTGAAACAGAGAGTCAGAAACGGAGAGTCGGAAAAGGAGTCGGCTATATCAAAATTAAGAATTTCCCCCATTTTTGGTCAGCACCTGAAACCTAAAAACAAATCAATGTTTGCCAGGAAAAGCCTGTTTGTTTTCATCTCTACAAACAGTGTTTTACTATTATGTTAAAACAAAGTTAAACGACTGCCGAGATGACTTAAACGGTTTAAAGCAACTCATATTTATGAATGAGATTAGTAACTGTGTCAGTCTCCATGTGTATTCCCTGGAGAATTTAGACCCCTACCCTAACTTGGTAAATGTGCAAATCAAGGATGTGTCATGGCAGAGTTTGAAAGCTTGAAACAATAAAACAGCTATTTTCTGGTATCCTGATCCCTTCCTGGTATCTGCTGACCTCTACTCCAGGTCACTTAGCTTCGCCTGTTTGCAGAAATGGGACCCAGAGCAGATGGAAACGAGAAATGAAATGAACCGCTGGCATAGAAAATAAAATTTACTTTTGAATAACTTCTTGCAGCTTTTTTGCTCTCTTTTATTTTTATTTTAAATATCTTACAATACTTTAAATCATCTTCCTTCAGTAACAACTTCCACCCTGAAGAGTGTTGTTGTTGACTGTAGTGTGTTCGCTGACTAGAAAAAGATCGTATTTTTTAGCTTCGACCAACTGAACGCTAGAGAAGCCTGAAAGCCAAGTTTAAAAAAAATCTAGGCTTTTTTTTTTACAGGGAACATTTGTTCCCTGAAAGGCAAGTTAGAGTATTTGTTCTTGTAATACTTCGTTCTGCTCAAGAAAATAAAGGGAACACTCAAAAACACTTCCTAGATCTGAATGAATGAAATATTCTCATTGAATACTTTGTTCTGTACAAAGTTGAATGTGCTGACAACAAAATCACACAAAAATCATCAAAGGAAATCAAATTTATTAACCAAGGGAGGCCTGGATTTGGAGTCACACACAAAATTAAAGTGGAAAAACACACTACAGGCTGATCCAACTTTGATGTAATGTCCTTAAAACAAGTCAAAATGAGGCTCAGTATTGTGTGTGGCCTCCACGTGCCTGTATGACCTCCCTACAACGCCTGGGCATGCTCCTGATGAGACGGCGGATGGTCTCCTGAGGGATCTCCTCCCAGACCTGGACTAAAGCATCCACCAACTCCTGGACAGTCTGTGGTGCAACGTGACGTTGGTGGATGGAGCGAGACATGATGTCCCAGATGTGCTCAATCTGATTCAGGTCTGGGGAACGGGCGGGCCAGTCCATAGCTTCAATGTCTTCATCTTGCAGGAACTGCTGACACACTCCAGCCACATGAGGTCTAGCATTGTCCTGCATTAGGAGGAACCCAGGGCCAACCGCACCAGCACATGGTCTCACAAGGGGTCTGAGGATCTCATCTCGGTACCTAATGGCAATCAGGCTACCTCTGGCGAGCACATGGAGGGCCAGGCAGCCCTCCAAAGAAATGCCACCCCACACCATTACTGACCCACTTCCAAACCGGTCATGCTGAAGGATGTTGCAGGCAGCAGATCTCTCTCCACGGTGTCTCCAGACTCTGTCACGTCTGTCACATGTGCTCAGTGTGAACCTGCTTTCATCTGTGAAGAGCACAGGGTGCCAGTGGCGAATTTGCCAATCCTGGTGTTCTCTGCCAAATGTCAAGCGTCCTGCACGGTGTTGGGCTGTGAGCACAACCCCCATTTGTGGACGTCGGGCCCTCATACCATCCTCATGGAGTCGGTTTCTTACCGTTTGTGCAGACAAATGCACATTTGTGGCCTGGTGGAGGTCATTTTGCAGGGCTCTGGTAGTGCTCCTCCTGTTCCTCCTTGCACAAAGGCAGAGGTAGCGGTCCTGCTGCTGGGTTGTTGCCCTCCTACGGCCTCCTCCACGTCTCCTGGTGTACTGGCTTGTCTCCTGGTAGCACCTCCAGGCTCTGGACACTACGTTGACAGACACAGCAAACCTTCTTGCCACAGCTCCCATTGATGTGCCATCCTGGATGAGCTGCACTACCTGAGCCACTTGTGTGGGTTGTAGAGTCCGTCTCATGCTACCAAGAGTGTGAAAGCACCACCAACATTCAAAAGGGACCAAAACATCAGCCAGAAAGCATAGGTACTGAGAAGTGGTCTGTGGTCCCCACCTGCAGAACCACTCCTTTATTGAGTGTGTCTTGCTAATCGCCAAAGATTTCCCCCTGTTGTCTGTTGGACCACTTGTTTGCTGAATATTGGACAGTTTACACATTGCTGGACACCACCAGGCCTTCCGACATCATCGGCCATGTTGTATCCAGTATTGTCCGCCACTACAAATCCCAGTGGGCACTGCGGCTGGTAGGACAGGGACGTCCCAAGTCTGACATCACAAGAAGTCTGACGTCACACGAGATTATATATTGAAGGCGGGAGCTTTAAAACCTTGCTTTCAGCTGGAGATCTCGACAGGTAACCACGCAACGGAAGCATCCTCTGGAGAAGAAGAGGTCCCACGTGGAGTCTTCATTTATTCTCCTTCGTTGGCCACGAAAAGAACGTCATGACAGAAATTCCTGGAATAAGAAGGCCAGAAATTTTCAACTTTACCGATCGAAGGTGTTAGTTTAACACGTAACCAAAAAAACCACGGAGTTTCAAGGAGATGGCTCGCCACCTTGTTTTTTGTTCTAGTCGACTGCTGACGGTCAGATCATATTTTTCCCTTTCGCCAAGGAGGCCAAAGGACGAAGATTGACCGCTCTTCCCGAAGTTAATCGTGGACGCACGTTAACTTCCAACTTTCCCCCTTCTCCTTTCCCCCTCACGCTGGCAGCCCTGAAGAATTGCTCCACAAAGTAATACCCATCTTTTATTATTTTCTTTGATTCCTTTATTAGAAGTAGTCTGGGCAGGGTAGAGAGAGATAGGATTTTTAGTGCGATCAGAATCGCAATTTATAGTCTGATGTTATGAAATTGTATTTGCATGCAACATTGTATTGAGACCCGAGGCGGCTGCGTCTCACAAGTTGTCTTACCGGGCGAACACCAGAGCGCTGGTAATACTGGACTACGACAGTAACCTCATGGTGAAATTCACCATTTTCTTTGTTCCAACTTTACTGCTTGCTAACTTGCCGCCAAAAGGTTTATGACTCTTTGTCTAAGCTGAGTTTACAACTTTGCTGTGGGGGTCCCGCTGGGCTACGCTTTCTGGCGGACTGTTCAAACCCCGTTCAACACACCACATCGCTTTGTCATATTACCACTTTTGCCATAACTACTGGTTGATTCAATACACACACACTGCTGTTCTGCTTTATTTTGTTAGTTAGATATTTTACCCTTTTGTGTAGAACTTTGCATGTTTGAGTAGGTGAAGATTATTGAATCGGGGAGGTGAATGTATGAGGCTGATTGATCTAATAAATTTTCACGTAGATAAAGAGAAGGCGTTTTGTGTTTATTTTGTGCAAGAGTGATTCGTCAGTCAAAATAAGGCAAAGTTCCCCACGTTTCGGCAGAAACGGTCGATTAAACAGTGACATTTAATAATTGTAATTATCAGAGGCCTTGAGCCATAATTACAACACCAGAGGACAGCTCTGGTTTCAATTCATAAATGAGGATTTTGGTTAAAGAGTTAATTTTATCGGATTATGATTTTAATTATAATTCTTGATAAATATTCAATTAATCAATAATCTATAATTACAACATGTCTATTTCATTTGCACAACAGCATGTGAAACTGATTGACAATCAGTGTTGCTTCCTAAGTGGACAGTTTGATTTCACAGAAGTTTGATTAACTTGGAGTTATATTGTGTTGTTTAAGTGTTCCCTTTTTTTTTTTTTTTAGCAGTGTATATTACATATTACCTAAAGGATTAAATTTTACCTGGTGATTAATTATACCCCTCTATGATTTATTGTGACGAGTTTTTTTTTTTTTAAGTTTTAAAGCCTTTTGGAAGATACAGTCTTTGTCCTAGGAAAGAGCAGTCTTGGTGGGCAAATTTTCCCTTCTCCTACAAAGTCCATGATCACACTTGTAGTTGATTCTTTGTTGCACTGGATATAACATAGCATTGCCAACAAGTGCGGTTCATGTGCCTTTATTGTATTTTATTTTACTGTTCTAAATAAGATTGTGTAAAAGTAAATTAAAATAATAAAATAAAAATGTCAAATGGGACATTGGTTCTTGAAAAACAGCACCTTGACTATCCATTTGAACAAGACTGGAGGCCTGTGGCTTTACTGCAGTGCCTCTAGTGGCAGAACGAAGTATGACCAAAACAAACACTTCGGGCGAAAAAAATAAGCCTCTCATAGTTTTTTCTCACTTGCCTTTTAGGACTTTCATAGAACACCGTTCAGGGCCTACCAAGCTAGAAATCATTGGAAAGAAGACAACAGACAATTTCTCAGTGCATTTATGCACCTAATTTAGTGTTTTCCTCTCAGTTTCTCTTACTAACATAGGCAGATTTATAATTCCTGACATGTCAGTTTTTACTGTTGTTTTTGTTCCCTTTATTGTACCAGAGCCTGCCAAAGATGTACCAAGATACGAGGTCCACCCTTCTCAGTCAGACACTCAGGTCAAGTCCACATTCTCCTACCATCGTGAGCCCAGCTACTTTGAGATCCCAACAAAGGAATTCCAGCAGAAACCTGCAAAAAGTCCAGACTCACACGTTCATGAGGTGCCAACAAAGGATACCTCAGATCCCCCTCAGTTCATCCCCTCCACACCCACGCCTCCTGTGGTCCAAAGCCATGCCTCCTTCACCATCGAATTTGATCAATGCACTCCAGGTAAATTGAAGATTAAAGACCATGTGACCAAGTTTGCTTTTCACCAGCAGCATAAGCAAACCTCCCCAGAGACCCCTTCCACTCCTACAGAGGTGATATCAGCAGAAAGCAAAGTAGCTGATTGGCTGGTCCAAAGCAACGCTAGCATGATAAGGAGAAAGTCACAGGGTGAAAATATATACAGCACAAACAGTCACTCATCAGATCTGAAAATAAGGAATGGTGAGTCCTTTAATGTAGTCTCTGTTTAAGGTAAAATATCATGGTAAATGTTTTGCTTAAACTTTTCTGTCTTTCTTCAGCAAACTACGAGAACAGCTCTTATAGTGAACCAGGGCATCCTGTATTCAATGCAAATCAACCCCCACAATCCCAACTTCAAGACGTTTTGCATGGTTCCCCTAAAACCTCAGTAACCTCTCCAGGTTCAGAGTCTTCCTCTCCACCAGAATCTCAGTCTCTTTCCAGTCACAGTAAGGCGGAACCGAATCAAGCCTTTGTCATTGAGTTCTTTGACGATAACTCGAGAAAGAAGCGCTCTCAGTCCTTCACCCATACTGCCGCCCCACCTGAGCCCCCAAACCTCCGGGTCCAGCAGGATAAAAAGAGCTCAAGCCCTAATACAGAGAGACATGTCTCATCTTCATCCTCCATTACTCCCCCAACCCAGCGTTACACCATTCCACTGAAAGGACCTGATTCTTCAGGATTTCAAAGAGTTGGCTCTCTACGAAGGGAAAAGACAGAAGACAGGATCAGCACCAGCTTTTCTACTCGCTCTTCATCATCTGTGACTGTAAAACCTTTTAGCAGTGTCGGTCGGAGGTCCAAACTCGCAAAGGAATTTAATGCTGAATTACTTAAACAGAAAGAAAAGTTTTCTTCCAGCAGGGAAAGAAATGCTTCCAATTCCCCTAAAGCAGCTCAAAGAGGGACAGTGGCTGTTGTTACACAGTGTGAGCAGAGGCAGTCAAGCTCTCCTCCACCTGTTGGACATCTCCACCCTCAGACCTCCTCCCCTATCCACCCACCTGCTCCCCTAAAAACCCCTTTCATACCTGCTCAGAATGTGGAAGTCAGGAGCCCCAGAAATGAGGAGGACGACAGTCTAAGCGATGCAGGAACTTACACCATTGAAGCAGATATTCAAGATAAGGAGTTGGAAGAGGCACGGAGCAAGATTGACCAGGCAAGTGTCTTTCATGGCCCAGAAAAGATTTTCATGGCTAAAATTCTCCGCATGTTGCCTGAACTGAAGTATCCTCTCTTTATTGTTCGCAAGCATCTTGTATTCCGCCATGTGTGAGCCTCAAACGTTTGCAGCTTCACCTTCTTCACACTTGCAATGCTTTGTTCCTGACAGGTGTTTGGTGTTGTTGAGAGCCCAGAGCAAATGAAGCAGACTGAAGCAGAAGCATCCTCAGCATTTAGGCCTGTTATTGATCAGGGCAGGGAGGAGTATAGGCGGAGTAGCTGTGGTGAGGGTTTTCCAGCTCCAGAGCAGGGACAAGGTCAAAAGGGGGTAAAGGTAACCCCTTCTGCTTCTGCTGGGTTTGGAAAATTCTAATCATTTGATATAATTACATCTAATCAACATTTTAAATAGAGATGCACTGGGTAGAGATTTAGTGGCCGATTTCAGATAACCGATTTTGTTGACATGCTGATTTCTGTTTAAGAACTACAAAAATCAAATGCCCTAATTAAAAAATGTACCTGCCTTAACAGTAAAATATGAAGAATTAAAAGAACCCAAAGTTAGATATCTCTGTGTATTACAGAAAATATCTGAATTCAGTAAAATCCTCCAGATTATGGGACAGAGGTATCTTCAGATAACCCAGCAGTGAAGACTTACCGCATTTACTCCTTAACAAGACAGATCATAGATCCTAACATATATTTTTACACTGCTAAATGTCAAGTGTATCATATCGCTAGATGTTTTAACAAACCATTTCAAATAATTAACGGCTCCGGCTTAATGTTTGTGAAAGAAAAAGCTCTGATTTATGAAGAATTAATCATTCAATTCGTTAATGTACCTATTTAGGACCTTTTAAGCAGCCTTTTTCTGTAAAAGATTATGAATTATATTAACTCTAGGCACGGGTCGCTTTCTGGTATCAAGGTTTTTAAAAAGTTAGAAAGTCATACCATTTCTGTTGTGTGAAGTCCTTCAATTGAGCTGCTAGAAAAAGTGCCAGAGCGGCTGACATTTTCTCTGTCTGGAGCAGCGCTGCCCCTCCCCACCTGTTGCTAGAGACTGCTGGCCAGCTAGGTAAAAAAAGGCCACTTTACTAAAATTATCATTTGTGTGTATTCCATGTAGAGTTAGTTGACCCTTAGCTTAGCTGCGACACATTCAGGACTGCTAACATCTAACCCTCATGTTCCGTGTCAGACAGATTTGGACAACTTAAAATGAAACAGCATTTTTGTTCTGGAACATGTTCTCCTTTCTGTTATTGGCTCAAGTATTATCCCATGTAAACTGCAGTTTCCTTGTTAGAAGCGTCCTACAATTTTTGTACTCCCTCTGAAATAATTGTTTTAAATGCTTTGCTGATACTGAAAATGGCTAACATTAAGTCTTCTGCTCTGTCTCAACTGCTACATTGGGGAGTGTTGTCGGCGCAACCTCCAAGCGGTTAGCTATGGTGCTTTCCCTGATCAAAAAATGTCCGATTTTTAGATCCCTTCAGAGAAAGTAGAGTAAAATCGTCTGATTCCAGTCACCAGCCATTCCTCGGTGCATCTCTAAGTCTGAAATCCAATAAGGTCTTAATTTGGCTTTTTGATCCATACTCTCCTCTAGGTGTCTCTCTCTTGATTACTTTTTCTTTGCTTAAAGGCTTTTGGGTACTTTTCCCTCTATTTAACCAGATTTCAAGAATGAAGTCCCTTGTTTTTGTAGCCGGTGTACTACGTATCTAACAGATTACCCTCTTCTTGTGTCTGTTATATTAACTGCGAACATTGCAGTTTTTAAAGATGTTGAATAAGTTGTGTGTTTTTACACAGGTTCAGCCAGCAGGTGCCATGGTACACGGGGCGCCTAAGTGGATGTCTTGCTGGGCCAGCTTGGCAGACAGCTACACAGAGTCCGGGCCTTCGTCTGGCCTCTTTGACATGCCTTCCCAGATGGAGCCGTCAGGAGGGGGTAAGCCACCTGAAGAGATATTAGTCCATTTGAAATGATAATGAGACACACTGATGAATATGAATGATATTTAATGTTTGTGTTTCATACAGCACGGGGTACTATCATCCACAAGAACGCAGTCGGTCAAGACAACTTGGATGCAGAAAGTTCAAGGGCCCGACGCATCCTTCAGTCCGTGCCGCACAGGGACAACAGCGACATTCTGACTCCCAGCATCCATGTTCATTATAACCCCAACATGACATTCGACATAGAGGACACTACCTCAGTAGCCCCCAGGCCTGATGATGGTGTTCACAGGTTAACAGTGCAGGATGACGTAGAGCCTGACAGCCTGAGCGATGCCAGCAAATCAGATGATGGCTCCATTATAGAGCAGAGTAGGAGACAGCTATCCGAAGCAGAAGAGAAGCAAAATGAAGACAACTCCAGACTTCCTTTTAAGTCCACGTCTTTTTATATCGGGTCAGAGGAGGAGTCCAAACCACAGCATGGAGGCTTTAAAATCAGCACTCCTAAGGCTGAGAGAAAGTCTGTATCTAGAATCTTCTCATCAGGCACTCTGACCAAGCAGAAGGGCATTCAGAGCTCTGGCATTAAGGTCACTGCTTCTGCTCCCATATTGGACCAAAGGACAGATAGTCCAGAAGGTAAAGAAGCAGCAGCACCTTCCTTGATCAGACAGGAGAGCTTCACCAAAGAGAGGCCAAGTAATGCCAGACTGCCGAACATCTCTAGTCTGCCTGTTCACAGAGACCCAGACTCTGGGTTGCTCCAGGGGAACAGCAGTCAGGACACTCAGTCTTACCTCAAACAGACAGAGGATGTTCTTGCTGTTCTGGAGGCCAAATTCCAAGCAACGCCATTAGTGACTACTCCATCCCCCATAATGGACTCTCTTTCTGGGGACTCTGATGTGGATACTTCCAGCACTGTCAGCCAGCACAGCAACAAGACCAAATCACACACTCTAACTAAGAAGACATATGCTGGTATCCTTCATAGAGACAGGAGAACTACGGACACTGCTAATCAAGGGGTAAATAACCAGACTGAAAAGCTGCATTCTTGTGGTTCAAATGGTGGTAACAAGGCAGAACCCTTCAGGAGGCATGTTGGACTAAGACGTAATGTGGGGAAGTCTGGCTCCACAGACCTGAGTGACGACCCTCAGAGCTTACCGTACTCCGATCAGGAAAATGGCAACAACCAAACCCACAGAAAATACACCGTGCCTCTTCAGAAGGAGGACTGCAAGTCCTCCAGAGTGTCTCAGATGTTAAGCCGTGCCAACAGCTTGTCAGCCCCAAGACCCACAAGGGCCTCCATGCTCCGACGGGCTCGCCTGGGAGAGTCCTCAGACAATGAGGGTACAGAAACTGATAGGTTAGCCCAAGAGGTGAACAGCCCTGCTGCAAAGCAGCCCCAGGAAGCCAAGAAACCCTCTAGACTGGATATGTTGGCCATGCCTCGTAAGCGTACCGGCTCCTTCAATACACCCAGTGACACAGAAGCTTCTTCCACCCCACAGTGGATGGGCAGGAGCACAAGCTTTTCCAGCCGCAGCATAGATCCGAGCGGCAGCTCCAATCAACGGATTTCTACTCCAGGACCCAAACCTGTGGAAAGACCACAGAAGCCAGCGCTCAACAAAACGGCAGTTTCTCGCTCACGCTCAGGCAGTGCCAAATATACCAGCAGCACAGCAAGTAAGTGGATTATACTCCTATATTGTCCTTTTAAACTGAATAAACAAGTCAGGAAAGATAGGAGACGTTTGTCTTGGATCAAAGTAAAATAAAGTCTCAGATTTAGAAAATTACACATTTTATACTTTAATCTGGCTCTGGAGAAGTATGGAAAAAACCCAATGGAAAATCTAAAAATATTTGTATGTAGACATTATTCCCTAATTTTTTTAAAGATCCGTCAGTCCACCAACCTCACCCACAATCTATCAATTCGTCCATTTATCCACCATTTCTTACATCCATCCAGTAGAAATAAAGAAGAAATAAATAAATAGAAATGTAGAAATAAATTATCTTTCATAAATACATGTTATATTTATACACTGGGCTAAAAATAACTAGGAACTACACAACCTTTGGTCTGGACAATATTACGTTAAAAATGTGTAGCAACCCAGTTTGTTCATTTGTGGTTTATTTTAGTGAATTGTGCTTGTTAAAAGCCATTTATGATGGGAGCTGGTTTGGGCATTTTACTAACATCTAAAACACTAACTGCACAGTATTCACAAAACACTTGTTTCTCATCTGCTTTGGGTTCCCATACAGAGTTGTTATAAAACTAATTAATACAGTTTTCAATATATGCAGCCATGCTAAAAGCTCCCATACTTGTTCTGAACTAAATGAAATAAAACGTTTTTGGGGACCTGTAAGAGTTTTCACTTATTGGTTTTCAGCAACTGTGGACGTTGTGTGCTCATATTTGGTTATAGACAATTAGGGCAGCTTATAAGTACACTAAATTCATAGATGTGGAGATGAGGACTTTTGCAGCGTCTTTTCTGTCTCTTGCTATGGGAAATGTTTTGGTGACTCCTCTCTGAAATACGTGGTGATGTGTTTTCTAAAGGAATTCTTTCCCTGCACTTTCATTTCTCTCCTTTTCCCCACCTCTCTGTCCTTGTTTTGGAAAACTCTAACCAACTCACAACAAGGCTCTAGGAGGCGACACAAGGGTTCTGACTATACCTCTACCTCAGATGAAGAGTATGAATCAAACTGGAGCAATCTTAAACACAAACGCTCCCAACCTTCCCCAGCTTCTCATAGTCCACACAGTCAGGCCCGGCCCCAACCAGTGGTCGCCCAGCACCCGAAACCCCGCAGCAGAAACTCTGATGGGGAGAACCGTGAGGGAGAAGCCGTCCACAGCTGGTCCACCCACAGTGCTGAGATTGCCCGGTAAGAAATATCACAAAGCATCCAAACTGCTGCAAATCTTCAAAATTAGTCCACTGTTGGAGACTATTTTT
Source organism: Crenichthys baileyi (assembly GCA_036173005.1). Lineage (NCBI taxonomy): Eukaryota > Metazoa > Chordata > Actinopteri > Cyprinodontiformes > Goodeidae > Crenichthys > Crenichthys baileyi. Next base: position 157,857 of record JAHHUM010000645.1, read on the forward strand.
TGGTCGAGAGAGTTGATGCAATAAACTCTCAAAAATCTGCTAAGATTGCATTCACACCTGGCACCAGTCCTGAGTGATCCAATCATGTGCCAGCAGCTATAAACTCAGAAAAGGCTAATAATGTTGAAATGTTCTGGGATTCTGCAGCTAGTTTAGCTGACTGAATCCATTCTTATTAGGACACACTGAAGGACAGTTCTCCTTAATTAAAAAAAAACAACGTTCTCTCTCAATTAAAGGTTTTTGTAGAATGTTAATGTGATTTTGCAGTTTATTTTGATCTCTTTTGGAGCTACTGCTTTCACCATTCACGTTATAATCTCTCAGAATGGTGAACTTCCTTTTCATTTTAAACAGCAGGTAAGTGTCAAGAAGCAGTGAGATGTTTTATTGCATTGTGTTTTGGGTTAGAGAAGTTTTTAGTGTATTTTTTTTTACATCTTTCATGTTGTCAGTACAGCTACATTAAGTAAGCTGATTAGGAGTTAATAGCCAAAATAACTCTACAAAATGTGACCCAGATGAATCTTAGCCGAGTGGATGTCTGAGTAATACCATAGTTCAATTAATAAATATTTGGGATTTTGCAGAAAAATCACTAGTAATGTTGATATCCTGTTTATTGCTCAGCAACGTTTATTTGCATGTGAAACAAGTAACTGAGATTGGGTCACTCAGGATGGATTTTAAAGGCAAATGTTAATGGTTGTTGTCATTCGTGTCCACTTACATCAGTATGCTAATGCCAGTTCTGAACAGGGTCAAACAGTTCAATATTCAAGGGACTAAAACAAACCCGATTAAGTATATAATATGAGCAGATAAAAGACAGAACAAATAAGTTAAATAAACCATATCTTCATAAATGTGCATGGATACAAGAGTTATTCCATCACTTTATGTATCATAACAGAGCTGTTTCCCCACCCTTCATTACAGAACAAGTAATAGGTGTTTTATGTATATTTAAATTTTAACTTGTTACAAAAAAGTGTAAATAAAATATATTCTCTTCCTCCTCTATTTTTATATTCTGTAAACTCAAAATTTACATCTTTATAACAAGCAGATTGATTCCCGAAATTGTTCAAACGAAGCTTATCCTTCATATGTCCAAAGAAAATTGCAGTGGCTCAAACTTTCACTGGCGTTTCTTCTACATGTAATTAAACGATTTGGCTTGTTCACAGCTGATAACAAAACTCTGCTGCGAGGATCCTGATGAGCACCAACAGAAGGCCCCACTTTACCCCTGTCCTAAAAGGTCAACTCATTGGTTGCCTCTAATATGTCGTATAAATGATAAAAGTCTGGTGTTGACATTCAGAGCGCTGCATTTTTCAGGCCCCTTCCTACATCTGTGATTTGATCCAGCCTTACGCTTCGGCCTGTGGCCTGAGATCCTCCGAGCACAATCTATTGATGGTCCCTCGCACTCCTTAGGACCTGAGGAGACGGATCCGTCCAGGCTGTAGGACCAATACTGTGGGATGAACTACAACTTTTACTTACGATCACTGGACTCTGTCAATGCTTTTAAAACTTAAGACATTGTTTTCTCTAAACAAGCACTCCAGCTTCGCTGGTCTTAGGGCTGCTATGACCAAACTGTATGTGGTTGTAGTGTATTTTTAATTGTCCATGTAATTGTATTTAATGATGTCTTCTTACTGTAACGCACTTCGCGACTGCTGTCTGAGAACGGTGCTATATAAATGAAACTTACTGAACTGTAGGCATACCTTGATACCAGTAGGTGGCCCATACTACAGAGCTGAACTTGCACACAACTATGCTCTATTTTGATGTAAAACAGCAATATTTACATGAAACCGCTGGCCTTGGCAGCAGTGCAGGGTGCAGTTTAGTTTTACAGCAAAAATAAATCATACCTTTTATGATGGAACTTATGGGAGCCGCACCAGTGCCAAACAGAAATAAATTGAGCTATACAAGGAAAGCTCAGGACACTTCTACAAGTCAGGTTAAGGACAATTAAATAAAAAAACAAATTTCAAGTGTTATCTTGCACCAGAAAGTACAACTTTTCTTGAATTTTATAACAGCATATTTGCTTTGGCTACTGTAAATATAGCAGCTTGATCTCAGACATCTTATCTTTGCCACTGTCTAGAAGGTCATCTCGACTTCAAAAACACAATGAACTTTTGCCCATTTATTTCTGTGTCCTGACATGAGTTCTGTGTTTTCTTTTTTCTCTAACTGTAAGTTTGAGTCAAGATCTGGCCAAAGACTTGGCTATCTTAGCCAGAGAGATCCATGATGTAGCAGGTGACGGTGATCCACAAACACCTGTAGCAGAAAACGGTGAACAGGTACATCCCAGGTTGACTGATATTTAACTTTCTGCATTATTAACAGCAACAGTTTTATTCCAGTCTTTAATCTGATGCAGTGGAAAGCACCTTTAATTATCACTCTCTTGCTACTGCATCACAATTCAGTTTGTACTTTACAAATATATAAATATACATAAACATTTTTGCTTTCATAACTTTATCACATTTCTTTAAAATGTTAATAAATGAATATTTTTACATGTATACATCCAGCCTTTTAAATGTGGACATTTTATTTTTTATCATTTTACTTCCACTTTCCTGCCTTGACTACATCATATACACATGTAAGATATGAGGTAATTGTAAAGTATGGTGGAAAAATAAATCAACTAATGTGGTCTGACCACTGTATGTTTTTGTTGATGTTTTTTATGTTAAGCAAAGCAAAATTCAATAATTCTTCATAAGAATATAATTTAGTTACATGTCTAATAAGATTTTATAGGGATGCACCGATCAGGTTGGGCCGTCGGCACCAATTTCTAGTTTTCTTTCAGATCTGACCTGCTGACTCCAGTACTTGTTTCATTTTTTTCATGGACTAAAATCTGTAAAATATATACGTATAAACTTTGTTTTAATAAAGCATCAATGAACATGCTGTTTATTGATCAGTTCAAAAACCAGAAAAAGTGGTTTTCCCACCAGCCGCTCAGTCAAAGTAAAATTGGCCAATTTTGGCCACTGTGGTGATGTATTGGTGCATCCATAACATTTGGTGTCGTTGCTTAACTCTTAAAATTCTTATTTAAGATCACAAAATCCGAATCACTGTTGCTGGATGGGCATACCAGTTTTAGTCTGCCGGACCTGTCTAACCTCTGAGACCTAACTTCTGAACTCTTACTGTGTTCCAGAAGGTCCCTTACGTCTCAGAGCCTGTGGTAAACCACAGAAGCCAACAAAGTCCTACACCAAAAAGAGACTCTGACCCGAGATCAGGCGACCAGACCTCCAGGCATTCAGCTCAGAACAGAAAAGAGGTTTGACACGATGAGCTGCCTTCATCATCTTCTTCATTTTTAGAACTCTTGTTCTAAATTATAACTGCTGTTTTCTTTCTCTGTAGGTTAATGTGGAAGGTTTCATGTTGAATCCCGTGTATCAAGTCACGGCGGCCATCAGAGAAAACACAGAGCAACTTGCTGAGAAGATTAAGTGAGATTTGAAGAAAAGAAACCCCCCCGCATGCTTAACCTGATTTGAGCTTCAGTAATCATATTCAGCTACATTGCACTGAGCATCTAATCTTATTTAATTAAAATAAGTTAATCAGCCTACAGACTGACGGCATGGGACTTGGAAAAGAGAGACCATGGCCCATATTCATTAAAAATCCTAAAAGTAGCTTCTATTGATGTCATTCTATGTAAAATCTTCGAATTGTTTGAATTACAAGCTTTTTCTTAGAATTGTCCCTCCATAAGATAAAAGTGATTCACGAAGCACCTTAGGCCTTGAGAGCTCCTAACATGAGGAAATGTTAAGAGTAGTGAGGAGGGCTTTCAGTGAAGTTAAGAGTGCCTTAAGCAGAGAAGATGGCGGAAAGACCGAGAGAAAGGAGAGATATTATCTGTACAATGAATAACAGTGAATTAATAAAACGCTACCGGCTCGACCGCGCGGGGATCCACTGCCTTAATAGTCGAGTAAATGAACACATTAACTTATATAACAATCATTAACATGGAGATAAGATTAAGCTTCTCATCCCCTTAGGGGGAAATTAAATACAGGACAGGTTAAGGGTCAACCTCTAGTAAGGTAATATTAGGAAGGATAAATAAATAATAGTAACAATAATAAATAACTGAAATGAATAAAAAGTGAACAAAATTACAAACAATATCGTACACAATTATTTAAATATTTACAGACTGTAAAATGCTTTCAAAAAATACATTTGGAAAAACTTGAAAAAAATAAATACGAACTCTGGACCAGAAACGGTACAATAATCTAAGCACTAAAGACATAGAAGGAGGATGTAAATGAGGTGAATAAGTATTTGCTATATTGTTCATGATGATGTCAGCAGCCTAAGTCTAAATGGTCATCTACAACGCTCCCAGTCTGTGGAGAAGCTCTCTGGTGTGCTGCTACCTCCTCTCTAGCTTCTGATTGCGGCAGGTACCAGCTGCTCATATTTCAGGCTGTTGCTGAAAACAGAGGAAATCACGTATTGATCTGCAGGGAATTTAATATTAGTATTAGATTAATATGACATAAATGCAGTATGAAAATGACCAGCATGACGAGTAAACATAAGTAAATCAAAATAATGATGAGCAGGTGCATAAGCTATGTTTAAACATTTTGATGCTGTGTGACAATCAATTTAATCTTGCTAAGTTTTATCATGATTTACATATTTCTGAATCCAGTCTAAATTCTATCATCAGTTAATTTCTCTCCATTGATTACTAGGAGCACATTTTCTTTCTGGTTTCTATTAATAAGCAATCACTTAGAAGCTCTTAGAAGAGGGCATCACACCTAGCAACAGGGTCAACCACACCTCACTAAGATAGGAATTTCTGTCGTCTCCTTGCTCAGTCTCTTTCTGCAGAGAACAGAATCACTCTTAAGCTCAGAGTCCATGGCAGGACTTTTTAGGCTGAGATAGGAGCTGTCTGAGAGGACTCTGAGAATCTTTGTGAATTCGGGCCCTGATCTTCTGGGTAGATGTCAAGTAAATTAAACTGTTTTTCTTTGTTAGATTTGTGCACAGCAAACATAATGGCATGCATACACTCACCTTGGGCATGAATGCCATTAATTGTAGGACTTAAAGGATGAATTTGAATGATTCTTTTTTTTCAGGGTGGAATGGGAATACAACAGTCATACAAGAATTGGATGCATAAGTTATTGTAGATTTAAAAAATATATATGCCTGCCACCCTCTCTAATATTTATTTGCACCTGTACACCAAGCAGTGAAACTGACCCTCAGCATGATGCTACCACCACCATGCCAGCTGATACAGTTTTCTTACATTTGAAAGTCTCTACTTGATGCCCCAATGCTCTTTTTGTCTTTTTGGCCAAATTACTTAATATTTTTCATCTGATCATAAGATGTTTCTTCAGACGACATTTATCCTGCCCATGTTAGCATCTGTAGATTTCTTACAAACTTGAAGGTGTTGAATTTGGAGCTGGGGCTTCTTTTTTTGGTTAGCTCTCTTCTACGTTAGCTTGAGATCAGTGAAGCAAGTTTATGTCTGTTTGAGATCGTTGGCATGATGGAAAGTACAAATCTGTCCATGTTTTAACCATCTGACCGAAAATGTTATCCTTGGATGAAAATAAATTGTTAAAGAACCACCAAGCCTTCATCATAAACTGGAAGCTACTGCAGCACCAGTGTCTCCGTCGCCAGTTTGGTGACAGGACTGCTCCAAAACAGACACCACCAAGCTTTACAATTGTTTGCAGCTCTTCACGTCGACAAGCCCAAATGCCTTCTGCAAAAAGATTTTGTTTTTTAAGATGAGGCTGATTGAGGTCTTTGGTGACAATGGACGCAAGATGGTTTCAAGATGCCTTCTTCTCAGGCATGGAGGTGGTCGCATCATGCTAAGTTTTAATGTCGGAGTTATTGGATTATTGAGTGGGTTCAATATTTCTCAAGTTTACCTCAGATGTTTTACCTGAGAGGTTGTTCCATCAGGAAAATGATTGACATAAATGCCAATAAATACATGTACATTTTTCACTGGCACTGAATATTTTTCATACCATAATCAAACCTAAATGTAAAATCTAGTACACTTTACCACAGTCCACACTAATGCAACAATATTTTGGTCACATAAATACAGACGGCAGCTTTTTGACCAGCGACCTTGTCATTATTTAGGGTTCTGTTCCAGGACAAGTTGGATATCTGGGAGGACATTGAGGACAGAATAAATTCTGACGGTGACATTACTGTTGGCAAACTTTCCGGCAAGGTTAGTGTTTTGTTTTTATTCTTATTTAAAATCAAGCTCATTCTTGTTTCAGTGTTCGCTTAATCAGGTGTCTGTATTTCAGGAAATGGCATCTATTTTGAAAGAACTTCGAAGGGTTCAGGTCCAGCTTGAGGGTGAGTGACTTAAACCAACTTCTTAAATCTTTAGAATTTTGAATACAAAAATCTTTTATTTATTTTTTATTTCAGTTATTAATGCAGCCATGGGCCCCAGTGGTACATGTGGAGCTACTAAGACTTCACCCCCTGCTGCTGCCTCCTCTTCTTCCTCTGAAGTTCAACCTTCCAGAACTTCCTCGTCTCGAGACTGGAGGACGGTCCACTCCGTCTCCAAACGCGGCGGCGGGCCGAGGCCCAGTGAGAGCGTCAGGAGGGTTGCCATGACGCCAAACGACCTCCGAGAGGGATATTTAGTCTGAGGTCCAACATGCACAGAAACACAGGTTTACAACCTCTGCTGCATCTGTTCAGAAGCAGCTGTGTGCAAGTGAAACCAGACTGAGAGGAAGTGAAACTGGATTTAAAAAGCTATGGTGAGCTTACAATGGTTTGACTTGTAGTTTTTTTTGGGAGGCATCCACATGAGGTGGTGATTTAAGGAAGTACCTTGACATTTCAGTAAATCTCACCTCAAATTGTTATACTTGATTCTGTGTTGCACATTGTTCTCTTTGTTTGCCAATAAAATAACTTTTATATCTGATTTTTAAAAACATGTAACTATGTAGTTAATTGAGAACCAGCCTGAGTATAATCATCTCAGGGAAATCTATAAATTTATGTTTAGCTGCAAATTATTTTTTTAATAAAACTTTCAGATATTAGTAGACTGGTGTCCTCATAACTGCATTACATTTCTCTTTAAATGTATATTTTTCCAGTGTTTTTGTATTTTCTCAGACTACATTTAATGTAAAAGAAGAATGTAAAAGCTATTTATAAATTGTTCTGTAAAGTGCTCAGCAGTAACTTTATAGCTTCCTGTGTCGGATTGTTGAATGTTTTACACAGCTGCTTCAAGACAACAAGGTGTGTTTTTTCTTAGGTTATCGTCTCCTTATTCAGGAGCTGTTTCTTTCATCCGAGGATGGATATCCTTCAGGAATGTGCAGTCTGAATGGAAGGAGCTTACGCCATTCCAGTTAAACCATCTTGCTGAACAAAGCAAGTGGTTATTATAAAAACGGCTTTTTAAGCATTCCTGCTTTTAGGGGAAAAAGGCGGCATTGAAACTTTTTATGATCTTTCCCTTTAAAAGCAGAGTTGAAAGAAAGATTTGGCCAAAGACGAATCAGGAAAAGTTGCAATTTTTTCTTTGTCTCCATCTAATTTTCCCTCAGGGCTCTGTGGTTAGAGGTTCATTATTCCCCCAGTCTGTTTGGTTCACTGTTGAGCTGAGTGTTTTAGATGTCTGAACATATCTGTACGTCCCAAAAATGACCTCTTAATCTTGTCCTTTTGCACTAATGTAGAATGTTTTCAAGTTATTATTCTAAGCATTTTAAGAGGGTTAACTTACAGCAAGGAACGCTTTTGTTTTCCTCTTATCAATGCAGATTGTGCTGGTGATTGTAACTGGGAAGAACCTATAAATGCTGTACAGCTGCGTGAGAGGAGGTTTCATGCAGCTAGTTGAAGAGTTGTTTACAAATTCAAGCAAAAGAAACATTTATTGTTGGGTTTCGATATCTGCTGCTGCTGCTGCTTCTTAATGGAGAAGAATTCCCTTTTTCCCCACGAGTTACAGAGAAAGTGAATCTTATGTTTCAAATTCAGTTTCTTTTTCCCACCCTAGATGATTGGGTTGTGATTTGCTGGTAGTTTTTGATGAGTTATTGTTTGTATAAGTTATTAAATGATTGTTTTTTTTTTTTCAAATAAATGTAATCAGCAAATCTTTCTTGTTTCTTTTTTTGATTTTGTGTCGTATTTCCTTACAACACTACTGCTGCTGAGCCAAACACATGTCTGTAAAGCTGAAATGAAAGTAAAAACAGGAACTGTGCTCAGTTATATTAAACAACAGAGATACTCAGTTCGGCTCAGAGCTGAAGGGGAAAAAACAAGTGAGAAAACCACGCTGGGTCTGTTAACTGGTGAGTTTGTACTGCTTTAACTTTATCATCGACAAAACCTGTTGAAATCTTACATTTCTTTGCTTCTGATCTTCAAAAAACAAGCCGTGATTCAAAGGAAAGATGACTTCGATGTACAGCAGCCTTCATGATAATTATGTTTCAAACAAAGGGGTAAGTTGGCTCCAAAGTATTTATTCTGTTTTGTGAGAATATTGTTTTCTTCACTGAAAACCATATCCTCCCTACATTGCCAGAGGAGGACCAGCTGTGTGACATTAGCTGTGATTTTGGGCTGTCTGACTGTGCTCGGCATTATTCTTGCCCTCGCTGTGTTGGAGAGACCAAAGGCTCCTAAAAATCATGAGAGTCTTCCTGGGTATACTGGTGAGATCAACCTCACTGACCAGTGCAGGTAATAATCTCATTAAAAACTTTCACACTAGAGCATTACATACTGTCTTGAACTATTTTCATTTTCATCATGTTAGAATAAGCTTTTAAGAATCTATTTGGATTTGATGTGAAACTTCATTAAAAAGTGTAGTGGAAGAAAAATTACGCAGAGTTTTCAAATTTTTACACTTTGAAAACTAAAAAAGTAAAAAGTCAAAGTAAAAACTAAAAAGTGTGGCATGCGTTTATTATCAGCCTTCCTGAGTCAATATTTTGTAGAACTGGCAGTAGTTGCTGGCAATACGAATTAAAACAAGCAGAAAGCTGGAACACTATAACTCAGAGATGACGTAAACTCCGACTTACGAGGTTAATGGAGCGCCCCATTGGCTTCATCCATCTTTCCATCAACTCCAACCAGTTAGCAGCCTGATGGTGAAAAGAATTTCCACAGCATGATGCTGCCACCACCATGATTCACTGAGAGGATGGTGTTTTCAGTGAGATGCACTGAAACAAGTTAAAATGCGTTCACATGGCTAAAGTTTAATTTTGGTCTCATCTGAAAGAAACCCAAACTCTTCGACGTGGCACGGATTAAATAAGTGTGGTCAGTTTCTGGATGGACAAAAATAAGTTGAGCTGTCAGCCGGTTCTCCGACCAGACCACTAGCCGTGGATCTCTGCAGCTTTCCTAAAGCATGATACTGACACCCCCCTGCCTAACCATGGGGATGGTGTGCAGTGTACGTTTTCAACAATAGCTTTCTTCTTGTCATTCTTCCATAAAGGCCAGCCTTTTGTGGAAGATTTTAAACTGCTGCAGAATGTGACTGCCCTTGAAGCCTGGCCTACCAGTAGAGGTGGACAGGTCTTGACTGGTTTGCAGTTGTACCATACAATTTCCATTATCGGATGACTGATTAATCAGTGCTGTCTTTCTTAACATTTCCTGTTGGTCAGCTTACAAAATAAAGGCCACTAGGGCCACAAATTGTTTTGTAAAAGTAAACAATTTTCAGACAGTGCATCATTTTCATTTTTCACTTTCCAAGTATGCAATACTTTGTGTTGGTCTATCACACTGAATCCAGCTGAGTCATAAAGGAGTGCAATGATTTTTATTAATATGCTTAATCTGCTATATCCTGCAGCATGGCCCTTGTGGAAAGCATTCCTCTATATTTAAAATATAATGACAATGCAACTTTTGGGATCCCTCTGGAGCAAGTCTGGAAAGATCTTATCTCCATCGCATCGCACAGAGTGGAAGTGGTCTCATTTTATTGGACATTAACAGGGGAAGATATCAATGTTAACTCCACCACTGATGTCCCTGTGAGTTCTTAACTCAGAAATTGCTTAAATTCAGAAAAAAATGTTAGCTCATTTGTGAAATGTTTTATTTTATTTATTTTATTTTTTGTGGACAAAGGGAAGGGACATCCTACAAAGACTTGGGGAACTGCCCTCCAGGAACGTATCTGTCCAAGTGGTGACCAGTGTTCCCACAGTCAAAACAAACTCTACAGATCTAAAGATCCTAAAACAGAAAGGTTTGTTAGTTAATCTTTTTCTTTAAATACTTACTGCAAATGATGATAATAGTGTGGTAAACTGCTTTGATGGTGTTTGTCTGCAGGAGTTCAGGTGAGGAGAGTAGAGTTTGGTCGCCTGATGAAAGGCGTCCTCCACACCAAGTTCTGGATTGTTGACATGAAGCATGTGTTTATTGGAAGTGCCAACATGGACTGGCGGGCTCTGACACAGGTGAAACCATACTCGGAGTTGTTTCTAAAGTTTATATTTTTAAAATGTTAATTACGTCCTAAATAAATTCCCAATGTACCTGCAGGTAAAGGAACTGGGAGTGGTGGTCTATAACTGTTCCAGTCTTGCAATAGACCTTCATAAGATTTTTCAGTCCTACTGGGTGATGGGGCAACCAAACAGCTCCCTGCCACAACCATGGCCTGCAAAATACTTCACTAACATCAATAAACAGCACCCTCTGCTGGTGAAAGAGGATAACATTTCCAGCAGCCTTTATATTGCTGTGAGTTGCCCAAGTTTAATTTCTTTCAGTTGTGCATTGTCAAGAACAATGAACAGTAGCGATCCTGAAGTGTGGGGGAGCTGGGTTTTAGCCGCTAAACTAAAGAGAGTCAGGTGAATGAAGTGTAATTTTTGTTTAATATGTGTGTGCTATCCCAGGGTTCTCCACCATCCTTTTGTCCTCCATCAAGGACTCAGGACTTGGAGGCGATTCTGTCCTCCATCTCAGAGGCTGAGAAATTTGTTGATGTAGCCGTCATGGAGTATTTCCCCACCACTCGTTTTGAAAAGCCTTACAAGTGAGCCCAAAAATACAGTTGTTTTTCTGTTTAAAATGTGCCGGTTCTCTTTGATTTCCTCACTCTGGAGTCCTTCCAGATACTGGCCGTTCATCGAGGATGCGATCAAGATGGCTGCGTTTGAAAGGAAGGTGAAGATCAGGATGCTGATCAGCTGCGGGCGTGACTCGGATCCGGCCATGTTGCCCTTCCTTCAGTCTTTGGCTTCAATGGACTACCCTCTCCATCACATCAGCATTCAAATAGTGAGACAATTCTGAGGCAATGTAGCTGCTTCACACCTGTGTGGTACTGTGCTGTGAAATTATGTTTGCCCCTCCACAAATGGAGGAAACACAGTGGTGAACCTTCACAGGATTGGCCGGCCAAAATTACTCCAAGAGTGGATCCACGATTCAACCAGTAGGAACCCAGAACAACATCTAAAGCTCTGCAGGCCTCACGTGCCTTAGTTATGGTCCTAGTTCATGATTCAGTATAAAACTGGGCAAAATGGCATCCCTAAGATAGTTTCCACTGCTGACCAAAAACAACACAATTTTCCATCTCAAATTGACCAAAAAACGAATTGATGACACCAAGACTTGTGGGGAAAATATTCTGTTGACTGATGTCAGAAGTGGAACTTGTTTGAAGATGTGTCTCCTGTTTCATCTGGTGTAAAACTAACACAACATTTCAGAAAACAAGCATCATACCAACTTTTAAACAAGGTTGGTGTTAGTGTGATGGTCTTGGGTTACAATACTGTCATTACTGAAGCTGCTGGTACCATGGCTTACTGCACACAACCCCTCCCTTTTAACAAAGCCCAGGAAAAGCTGAAAAGACCCACTCCAGATCAGGACCATTTACCCATAAAAGTAAAGCCCCTGGAAAGTAAAATTGCCTGGGTAAATTTGTATCGAAATGCGACCTGGGCTTTAAAAAAGCCTGGGGCTTTCTACAGGCAATGGAAAAGGGTATATTGATCCAAAACCACACTAGTAGGTCCACCTCTGAATGCCCCAAAAATGAAGGTTTTGGAATGGCCTAGTTAAAAGCAAAAGACTTTAATAAAATTGAGATGCTGCGGCATGACCTTAAACATGTTAACGCTGAAAATCCTTCAATGTGGCTGAATTAAAATAATTCTGCAAAGGAGACAGAGCCAAAAATTCCTTTACAACAATGTTAAAAACTAATGGCCAGATTTCTTAAAAACTGGAAAGCAGTTGCTGCCGCTAAGGATGGCACAACCGGTTATGAGGTTTCAGTTACTTTTGGTAGGCTTGGATAGCTTTTTTTCCCCAGAATAAATCAAATTATCATTAAAAACGGCATTTTGTGTTTTCTGAAAAGCGAAAACAGAAATCTGAGAGTTAGCAGACACAGTGCTGTAAAGTTCTCCTAAAAGTCATCTGTTTTTTTGTTGTTTTGTTTTTCAGAAACTGTACATCGTCCCAGTGGGAAATCAGTCTGACATCCCATTCACCAGAGTCAACCATAATAAATACATGGTGACTGATAAAGTTGCATACATAGGTAAGGTAATATTAATTTCAGCTGATGGGTTTAAGGGAATGAGTGGCTTTATATTTGGTGTTGCCTGATTTTTGAAGGTAGACTGAGTTAATCATTGATCAGATAACATTGTTTTCCAACCTAGGAACCTCCAACTGGGCAGGCGACTACTTTCTGACCACAGCTGGAGTGAGTCTGGTGTTTTCTCAGAACATTCCTCACTCTGCATGGAACAATAGGACCCTGCACCACCAGCTGAAGGAAATATTCGACAGAGACTGGCACTCAGAATTTGCTGTGCACCTCAGCGATCTTGGACACAACCCAGACTGTGCACTATCACCAAGATGACTAAAGTTCTCGTCAAACAACTATAAATAATTTTTATTTTTGCTGTCATTGCAACATTTCCCTCATAGCTGTGATTTTGCTTTTTTTTTAATATTCCGTGTTAGCATCTTATGAAATTTTTGGAATTTTATAATTAATGGTTTAGGCTGAGATTATGTTAGTTCCTCATACATTTCTACATATATATATTTTTCAGCATTGCTTCTTTGAATGTACGATATATGGATATGCTGTATAATACACTGTCTTATTCAGCTGTTAGACTTTTAAATAAACAATTTATCAGTTGTTGACACAGGGTGTCTGATGGCCTTTCAAAATAAAGTTGACAGATATTCCCCATAATTAGAGACTCTCTATTAAAGGGAAAGATTATAACCAGAGATGCATTCAGAATTCTACGCCAGAAAGCAAATATGGATTATTGTGGGGTTCCAAAATAAAGCTAGCACACACTTTTCAAAATAAAACACTTTGTGTTAGATGTGATGGCCTGTACGTACTCTGCAACCTCTGCATCAACAGAGACATTTGTTCTCTCTCCCAGTCCTGCAAGAATACAGTTATATTATGTTCTTGTAGCCCTGTTTGGGATTTTATGCAGCTTGTCCTTCACATATATTCTGGCCAAAACGTTCGTTGTGTGGCATCCAATATCTGTTGTGTATTTGGCCAGAAATGTGAAGTAGGTGTGGCTTCTACACAGTCTAATGCTGCAATGGGAGGGGCTTATAAGGATTTTCCAAGAGTTCTGCACTCAAGTTCTTGTGAAGTATGAAATGTTCTCATGAGGAAGATTTTCGTTCTTGCTACCTTAAAGGAGAAAATAACTTATCTGTCCTTGGGGAGCATCTACAGGTCCTAGGATGTATTATTCTAAGTGGTGCTACACCAGAGATTAGCCAGGAGTTAATTTGGGCCTAAAAATAAAGCTGTCAGAGTCAATATTAAAAATGTTATGCAAATTAGACAATTCCTAAGGTAGGTTAAAATTACTTATGGGCCTACACCAGCGATCAACAGATTTAGTAATACAACTTTTTTTATTTAGATACTCAATTTTCATAGCTTATATTGCTAATCTAGGTTAGAAATTGAGCAAAATAAGACATTAAAAATGTAATTCTATTGGGCTTTCAAAATAAGGCTCATGCCACTAAAAAGTCTTGACTTTTTATGGTTCAGTAGTTAAAGTAGTTTCAAGATACCTAAAGGCCTTAAAGCATAAAGTGATGTATTTTCAATGTAAACTAGCAATGAAAAAGGCATTATGGTGTTAAGTGACAGGCATAATTAAAAATCAAACAGAAATTGTCTAGTTAGATCCTAATATTAAAAAACTGTTTAGCTTTATTCATAAAAAAATGTTATAATTTTAAAAAAAAGACTTATTTATTTATTGGTACATAAATATTTAGGATTAGTTTTATATATTTTCAACAAAACCTTTATTACCTCAAATATGGACGCAAATAGAGCAACATGCAAGATTGTTTATTTTTGTTTGTTTTTTGTTTTCAACAAAAGGAGTGTAAACTAACCAGGGCTGACCTGTAGAGGGCAGCGTTCGGTAAGTGTTATATTATCCCCCTCCATGGCACTAGGTGGCAGTGTTGTTATGTGGGGGGCCTCGCAGTGATGGCGCAGGGCGGAGCTCCAGCTTGTAGTACGTGTGCCTCTTCACAGTGAGAGAGCTAGCTTTTCAGCAACAAGAGGCCGAAATTATGGTGTTACTTGAAAATGATTCGGTAAGATCATGAAATAGACTTCCTGAAATGTATTTTTCTGTTCTTGTGAATTCACTGTTAAATGTCTTCTTTAGCTGTTTATTCTCTCAACGTTTAGTAGCTAGTGTTACTACCCAGCCTGCTAACGACTGATTGAAGCTTGTTGAGACTTTAAATAACGTCAAATATGCCCATTCTGACATTGTAAAGGCTATTAACACTCTCGTTGTGGCTTACCGGTAATTATTAAGGTGCATTCCTGGATGTATGCTTGATAAAACTCAAGAGTTGCAACAGACATCTCTACCCCGTAGGCGTATATCTCAATAAATGATCTGGCCTGTTTTCCCAATCTTTTTACTTCTTAAATTAAAAGATTCAACTAAGGCATACAAGGTGAATCTCTGTATTATTTATTGATGTATGTACCATTTGTCAGCATTGCAACCAGTTTTACTCAAACAAAATCTTAAACGGTGAGTTTTGTTAAATACAAAAACTAAAACTGGAGAAAAAAATTAATCCTCGGATACAAATAGTTGATATATCTGCCTTATATTTGTGGTCTTTCTTCAAAACAAGCCGGTTTTGGCATTTATTAAAAACTAATCAAGACGACCCTAAATGAAAATCCAGTGTTTTGCAAGTTTAGTAATAATTTATATCAATAATTGTAATTCAGCAATTTTTTTTCTTATTGAAACTGAAACTGAAGCATCCCATGGAGTCCCAGATGGACAACAATTTAATACAATCTTAATTTACTTTAGGATTATTTCATTAAAATTAAAAACAATGCACTATTAGCAAACAAATTAATAGAACTGTCTTGAAAAGGCTTTAATTATGTAGAATCTGGGTAAATTCACCAGTTTGTACCTGCATGTTGCCTTTTCATACCAATATAGTAGCGATGTACCGATATTTCAAAATTCAGGCGGATATCGATATCCGACATTAATGTTGCTGTTATGGCCGATAATCGACATTTACTGATATTTATAACTCACTACCCTTTCAACACCGTTAAAAAAAACGACCACACTGCTGACATTGCTTCTATGCTTCAGTTAAACATCCTGCAGTCCTGCAATGCATCAATATCACCGTCACAGTGATGGTAATGATCATGCATTAGGGGGATAAACCTTCATAAAATACACAAATCTCTTCATTGATTTTGTTGGAAGATATTTACTTTATGTACTTGCATTATATTTGAGTAGATTATTGAAAATGACCATAAAAAACATCCCACTGATGACAACTCCTTTTCATACCTGAAGGTCGGGAATTAAATGATCAGACTCACTAGGGGCAAAATGTTTATTAATCTGTGTTGCAATATAGCATATCATCCTTCTTAACTGACTCTTTTTGTTTCCACTTGTTACTTATTAGAATTAAAGCAAAAACCTCCAACTGTTCTGTCTTTAGTTTCTCACAGAGCTCACTCGGCTGTTCCAGAAGTGCCGAACGTCAGGGAGTGTCGTCATCACCCTAAAGAAGTGTAAGTTGTGGCGTTTGACCTAAATCACTAACGGATATTTAATTTACAACCTTTGACCTCTAAACACCTAGAATTAAATTTACTTTATTCTTTTAGATGATGGTAGAACTAAACCAGTGCCTAAAAAAGGGCACCCGGAGTCATTTGAACCTGCTGATAACAAGTGTCTCCTCAGAGCATCTGATGGCAAGAAGAAAATTAGCACAGTGGTGAGCTGTTTTTCTGTTGGATTGTATTGATATTTTGCACAATGATCTTATGCTGAATTGTGTGTTCCTATAATTTTAGGTCAGCACCAAAGAAGTAATCAAGTTTCAGATGGTACGTTGAGCTCAGCTTGTGTTTTTTGTTTAACTAAGCCATTGTTGACAAAAGACCCGGTCCTTCGTTCTAACTGCACATCTTTAATCATTCATCCATCTGCAACTGTATTGTGTTCTTTCCAGGCATACTCCAACCTCCTAAGAGCTCACATAGATGGTCTTAAGAAGAAAGATAAGAAAAGCAAGAGCAAGAAAACCAAAGCCACACAATGAGCGATAGACTCTTTATGAAAACAGTGGATGTCTGAGCTGTCCATTTCAGTTTGAGGAAAAGGGATGGGGCACCTTGTGATGATGCGATCTCCAGCCCCACTCAGCTCTCTTCCTGCTCGCCTGAAAAATTCAGAATCATCCTCCTGGTGACTGTGTAGATATGATGCCGTTGTTTACATGGTGATGGATTATACTTGGCTGTTAAGTGCCATGTGGTGATTAGGAAAAAAACCTGAGGATTTTTATTTTCTTGTACAATATGGAGCATGTGACCATTAATTGAATCTGAATCTTTTAAAAGTTGGGGAAAACCCTGCTTCCCCTGGGGCCAACCCCACATAGTCCAGTGCTTACCAGCCTTTCATTTAGCTTGTTAATCCTTATTTATGTTCTGCAGGGTTGGCATTTTAAATTTAGGGAAATCGTTCCTTTTTTCATAGTTTGAAAGTGGTTGTACAGGAATAGAGTTAAATCAATTTGTGATTGTTCAGCATAATTTATGTCTAGGTTTCATTTTCTGTACAATCACTAACAATTGTCCCCCTTTCTATTTACATGGTCTGACTAAGCTGTACCTATCAAAAAGGTTTTGTTATTGTACCTTCATGTTCTTCAATCAAGGCATCAGAATTTAAGTTCAGAAATAAAGTTTTGTTAAAAATCTCTAAATGATTGCAGTTCTTTCTGATAAAATGGGAAATAACTACTGGACATGAGCCGTATAGAAAAAAAACTTACAAAAACACTGTATACATGTAGACATTTCTGTGCTTTGTTTGTAAAACCAGTCTGTGGTTGTTTAGAGACGGATGATCTCATAGAGCCGTGTTCTTCTTATCCAGTCGGTCCTTTGGTGACGCTGCAAGGTTACGCTGTCGGGCGCTCTCTTCCTGATATCCCTGCTTCATCAGGCTGGTTAGGTACTGGAACATCATCTGAATCAGAGTAAAAAAGTAAAGAAATGTGGGTCAGCGTTTCTGTAGGTGAAAAAAACTTCTGTTCCAGCAGTGAAATCTGTGCCTATAAGTCATATTTTAAATGTTTCATAAAAAATTGTCAGACATGAAAAGTAAAGTGGGTAATTGAAACGCTTACAGGTGATTATTTACACTCAGATTTATTTCAAGTGTTATTTGTTAATTCAATTTTTTTTTAAAAATGGCATAAAGGCAACAAAAGGGTATTTAAAACAAATGCCTGCCTCGTATGCCCATGTTGTGCACAGTATGTGCACTGAATATTTGGTCTGGGCTCCTTTTACATTAATTACTACTGCTCAGGATGCCCAGGTTGTTTTAAGAGCAGCCTTCAGTTTGTTTGAATCTTTGAATCTGGTGTCTATCGTCCTTTTAAAGATTATAAGTCCTCTAAGGGGTTTAGGTTAGGCGAGTTTGCTGACCAATCAAGCAAAGTGATTGCATAGTCACCAATCCATGTTCTTATAGCTTTAGCAGTTTGGGCAGGTCCCAAATCTGGCTGGAAAATTAAATCAGCATCTCCCTAAAGGTTGTCAGCATAGGGAAGCATGAAGTGTTTTAAAATCTCCTTGTTTTCTGACTTTGGATTTGACAAAACAATGGACCAACACCAGCAGATGACATGGCTCCCCATATCAACTTGGATTCTGTGTTTTCAATCCTTTCCCAGACTCAGGGACAAATGAAATGCAAAATTAACTTAATCTCTAAATAGGACTTTGGACCACTGAGCAACAGTCCAGTGGTCCAGTCCTTTGTCTCCCTAGCCCAGGTAAGATGTCTCTGAGTTTTAATCTGGTTCAGAAGTGGCTTAAACCATGGTATGCAACAGTTCCACGTCCTGGATAAACCCGTGTGGTGGTTCTTGAAGCACTGACTCTAACTATGGTCCAAACCTTGTGAATCTCTTTAATGGGCTTTGCTTCTCAATCCTCTCAAGGCTGTGGTTATTCTTGTGGCTTATGCACCATTTGTCCTTCCACTAAACTTCCCTGTTGACATGCTAGGATGCAGCACTCTAAACATTCAGCTTCTTCAGTTTGTTTTGCCTCTTAACCTACTCGTGGAAAGTGTCAATGTCTGCTGGAGAACTGGCAAGTTGGCAGTTCACCATTACACAATATTTCTTTATTAAAATGCCTTTTTTTTCACTGGTCTAATATCTAATATTCAGTGAAACATAATTCTGCCTTTTCGTGAACTGTAAGCCGTAACCATTTGTATTAAGAGAAATAACTTTTTGGCTCGATTACTGAACTACATTGGCTTTTTAAGGTCTAGTGGTATGGTTTCTGAAGTATATTAACGTTTTTCCCCACAGGTTGGCTGAACATGGTTTAAGTATATTGACACGTAGCTGGGACAATAGAATCAAAGTTGTCTGTAGATGCTATTTGATAAAGAACTATGAATAAATAAGACAGTAGGCTAATGTTTTTAGCCCTGAGATATTTTTCCAGAAATCTATGCATAGACACCAAGGTAATCCTAAATGGATGCACCTACTGGGGGTTATTTTCAAGCACTTTGAAATGATTCGAATCTTACAGCAACACAACATGAAGTCATAAAACCGTGCCCTGTTATTCCTGCTGGGATGATTTCAGTCAGATGCAGATTTTTACAGCAGTTAACCTCCAATTTGACACGTTACATGGTGCTGTGAGGAGATTTTACACAACAGTGGCATTGTGGCTGAAGGAAATGAATGCACCCACGAGGATTAGCTGTTCCTGTTTGCATCATCAATTCAGTTTCTTGAGGGGCCACACGGAAAAAATACAATTTAAAATAATTCTGCTGTAATCCAAATTCAGTTTATTCCCCAGAGTCTTAATAATGAGAATCTACTTAAAATAAGTACGTAGTTTTTGAAAGTAATGAAAAATCTTGTGCTGAAGCAAACCAAAAATACAACAGCATGTAAGTTACTTTTAGATTAAGTATTAAGATATTTATTTCATTTAATACTGAATTAATTAAACAGAAACAAGTTATTTTTAATACAATACTATGATAATCTAAACATTTAGTTAAAAAAGAAACATTTTCTAAATATCACACTTTTTGAGTGCATTTATTTTCAAAATGTATCTACTTTAATAGATAGTCATTATTTTTAAAATATAATAAAGTAGAAATATTGTTCAGATATTATTTTCAGATCCTGGGTTTCAACCTTTGGGTTTCCCTTTTTTTTGTTTTCCTTGGATACAGAAAATGCTCTTTTAAAGTTTTGTCATACAAATATTATGAGTCAACATATTTTAGGAATGCTTTTTTAACTTCCGTCCTCACTTTACATAGCAAATATTCCGTTTTTGAAATTCTAACTCCTTAAATACAGTTTTAGCAATAATTAAATAACCTAATAATATCCTTATGGAAATAACCTTGAAAAGTATTTTGTTATTTTTGATTTGTTTGGGGGGTTTATTATCCGAGCCTGAAGTTTTGGATAATTGGCAGCAATGCTTATTCTGAGCAGTTTTTATTTTTTATTTTTTGTGCAAAGTCGTTGAAAAGTCATGAAAAAGTAGCTGTTTTTTCCTGTTTCATATGTTTTTTTCTTGTAGATTTACAGTACACGGACAAATACCTACAACCAGTGGAAAACAGTTATTTATTATATTTTCAAGGCATTTTAACACCAAAAAGTTAAAGAAAAGCTTAAAAAAACCTGTGTATTCATACAATTTATTTTGAATAGGTGTCCATGACACAAAAACTGCAGAAGGGACAAAGACTGCTCTATTCGTTAAAATGTTTTCATCAACACAGCCAAAGTTCGATAACGATAAAATAGGACACCCAGAAATGTCTAAGGACTCAATAGGGTAAGAAAAAGTCTAAACCATTAATTATTCAGATTTACTGACCTTTTATTGTGAAATTCAAGTCTTAATTGTTCCATCCATTCAGTAAATTTGTTTAATTTACCTTCCAAGCCTCCTCCAACTCGGTGGTCCACCTCTCCTTTAGGATAGGTTGCACAGCACAGATGAACTCGGCTCCAACATACTGAAAAATAACAACCATGCCAGAAACTGATTTGACTGTGGACATTATTTTAATGAATAAATACAGTTTTTGTCACTTCATCTGGTTGCTGTGATCATCGGAGGGTCTTACATTGTAATATTTAGGAGCCGCGTTATAGTGATAATGGCTTTTTCCCAGTTCCACAGCCAGAGCTTCCAGTCTCTCTGGCTGATCCAGCCTGGCCACACTCTTCTCAATAAAGGACATCACCCTGAGAGATTGAAGGGGTTGAGTTTCAGTTTTATTGATCCGTAAGCATCCTGCCGCTACCAACAAAACAAACAGATATGTGCTGAAAGGACTGGCAATTTTACCAATTATAAAAACAGGAAAAAAGTGATTACGTGCACAATACTTTACTTCCTAAGACAACACAGCACCACAGAATCAGCTTCCTTTAGTTTTTTGTTTTACATCTGCCATCACTGTGGAGGACCTATCATTGTAATAACTTAAATGATAGGTCCAGTTCTTCCTCTTTTCTTCCTGAGTCACATCTGTTTGGTGTTCTCTCCAGATTTACCAGCAGAAAGCTTCCCGCTGAGATGTGAAATACCTCCAATGTGTGTGTGGATTGTTGAAAAGCCACCCTACCCTCTGCACCTTCACCTCCTCAGATTTTAATTGGCTGTTTTGCCTCGCCGCACCCTCTCTGTTTTGGAGTGATAAGAAACATTCAGATTATAAAACCACTTGAGATTTTTTGCTCCGCCACTTATCTAGCTGCTCCTGTCTGTAATATGCACAACATGGTTTTATCTTCTGTAGTTTTTAAAAGGAAAGAAAAATGAACATTGAGTACAAGAATAAAGCTTGGGACGTTTATCTTTATAGTTTTCAAAAAGCCAACTTTCTCTTCAAATCAACTTGGTCTCTGCTAAAAAAGTTCTGTATCTCGTATCCGGTTTGTTTCAAGCTGCACATGGGACTTTTTTCTTTCTTTCAGCAAAGGATACATCTTTTTTTTTTTTTTTACATTTTTTACATATACAATTCTGAATAATGTGGAGTCTATTTACTTTAAATTCCCCCTCAGTCAATACTTCGCATCCCCTCAGCATGATATTGCCTCCATCATGTGTGAGGATGTTTTTTTGTCCATTTTCTAGACAAGGCATTTTGCATGTGAGTTTTGGTCTAATCTAAACAGAGCGTCTTCTCCCACATGGCTGCTGTGTCCACTACAGGGCTTGTGGCAAATAAAACCTTTTTTGACTTTTTGTAAACAATGGATTTTATCTTTGTACTTTTTCATAAAGGTCGGATTTTTGAACAGATTCTCACACCTGAGCTGTGGATCTCTGCATCTCCTCCAGAGTTACCTTGGTCCTCTTGGCTGCATCAGGCTTCACAGGTCTGCTGTGTTCTTTGGTCTTCATGAAGCTGTTTCTTCTCTGATGTTCTCAAACAAACCGAGGCCTTCACTGAACAACTGCATTTAATCTGAGTTAAAATAACTCAGTCGTTGACTACATACTAATTAACCAATGTCTGAAGGCAACTGGATTTTATTTAGGGATATATATGAATAAAATGGGGTTGCATGCAGATGTATACCTCAGTTTTCAGGTTTTGAAACAAACAATTTCCCAGTTATGTGCTACTTTGTGTTAATAATATATATAATAAAATGAAGCAGTCGGTTGCTTATTCTTTATCAGAACATTAAAGGATGACTGAATGAACTTCTCGGGTTCTTTTTCTTGTCTGCAAAAAACCTGTGAAAGGCCGCAAAAGACTTAAGACTGGGGCAGAGTTTCACCTTTTACCAGGACAACAGCCCTAAACATACAGACAGAGCTACAGTGGCGTGGTTTAAATCAAAGATTATTCCTTAGTTAGAATGGCCCAGTCAAAGTCCAGAGCTAAATCCAATTGAGAATTTATGGCACAACTTGAAAACTGATTTTCACAGATGTTCTCCCTTCAGTCTGACTGATCTTAAGCTAGTTTGAAAAGAAGAGGCAACGACTCTCAGTTTATAGATGTGCAAATACAATCCAAATACCCCCCTTTTTTTTTATGTGTAAAAACATTTGGAAACACTGTATCCTGCCCCTTTAACATCACAAATATGCTGTATTTGTGTTGATTTAATACATACAATGACTTAGAGTTTATGGCTGTAATGAGAGAAAATTTAAGGTTAGGGGGTATGAATATTTTTGCACAGTATGGGTTGGTCATCTCTAGCTCACCGCAGGCCATGAGCTCGGAGCTCCCGGTTTGTCCTCAGCCTCTCCAGGTCTTGCACGTCTCTGAACAGGAAGAAGACATCCTTGCACTCGGGATGGGTCTCAAACAACCTGTTACCAAGACAACGAGAGCAGCAGAAGCAACCATCCGTGAGCCTCTGAGAGCCACTCATGAGGCAGCCTGTCACATTCATGGCCAAACCGAAACAAATGTCCCCCTCGAGTCTTTTCCCCATCATGAAGATTGATACCCTTTAGGATTTGTCACAGTGTAATCCTGTATCCACGATGCAGAGGCTGAACACACACATTTATTGTCTCCATCATTTTGACTTCACCTATCAGCCATTTTTTCTTCCTCTGGCATTTTAAGAAGAAGTTTGATTCTGTTTTTTCTTTTCACTGACCTTGGTCTGATTTTTCATTTTTATCATAACGGCCTTCCGTTTCGATTTTAACAATCAATCAGCAGGTGCAATCAGTAACAGGATATGAAGGTTCTGCAAGCTTACCAGCCAGATGATTCCTGCAGCCATTTCTAGTCTCAGTTAAATGAAGCCATCTCATCTGCATGAGTTCTGATTTAAACTCAAGCTTGCTGCTGCTTGATCAGCAACTGTAGCGTTCTCTGTGTCATTAGATTGACAGCTTATGGAGTTGTCTGCTACAGATGTTGCTCACACTTAGATACCTAAAGGGCTTTAGGTAGTTAATTATTTTCCAACCAGATAAAAAAAGACAGCAATTGCCATTGAAACGGCATTAATAACATACTAACTTATTCCCTACTTGTGCAAATAAAGTCAAAATCCTGATTACACATTAATTTTTATTATTCTGCCAACTATTATTAAATGTAAGACATGTGTTTTATTGTTGTGTTTATTTACTAATAAGCTTTGCTATTTTGCAAGTTAATTCTGCAGAACTAAATCCTATTCATAAGAATTGTGGACGGATCATGCCATTCCAGTGGTTCTTAAGAACATGAATTAGTTTACTGTGGATTTTATCTAAACCACACAGGCTCATAGTCGTACAGACACTCTGATTAATAGTTTGATAAATGTCCTCTACTAAGCTGTAGAAAAAAACACACTTTTGTAGTTATCATTAAGCTTCTGGCATAATTCTGGCTGAACATTTAACCCCTCATCTTATCAAAACTGGTATAGTTCATTTAAGTTGGTTGGTTTCCAGGCATGGACCCAGCCTTTATGCATAGTCCAGATATTTTTAATAGGTGTCAGGTCAGAGGTTTTAGTGTTATTCTGCTCCATCCAGTCCAAAACTAGCTTCAATGTGTGTTTGGGATCATTGTCCTGTTAAAACAACCAGTTGTGTCCAAGTTTCAACCATCTTACTAGGGCAGCAAGTATTGATTATTTTGCAAATCGATTCATCTGTCGACTATTTTTACGATTAATTGAATCAATCGGATAGCACATGTGCTTAGTAGGAGATTTTTCCCAGAATCTGAACCAGGGAAAGCAACTATGCCACTTGAGGAGTTCTGGATAGACAATATTTACAGACAAAGAAGGTTTTTGATCTTAAATGCAATATATATATATATATATATATATATATATATACAGTACAGAACAAAAGTTTGGACACACCTCATTCAAAGAGTTGTCCTTAGTTTCATGACTATGAATATTGTAGCTTCACACTGAAGGCATCAAAACTATGAATTAACACATGTGGAATTATAGACTGAACAAAAAGTGGTGAAACAACTGAAAATATGTCTTATATTCTAGGTTCTTCAAAGTAGCCACCTTTTGCTTTGATTACTGCTACGCACACTCTTGGCATTCTGTTGATGAGCTTCAAGAGGTAGTCACCTGAAATGGTTTTCACTTCACTGCCTGGCAGTGAAACAGACCCTCAGCATGATACTGCTGCTGCCATGCGTGGCATAGCGTTCTTAGTTTTGAAAGCCTCACCCTGACTCTTCCAGGGATTATTCTTGTCACAGTGGTAAAATATCTCAAGCTTTATCTCCTCTGACAATGAAGCTTTCCTCCAGGAGGCATTTGGCTATGTGAGCAGCTGAAAAATTCAAACAAGCTTTATTTTGCAACAGCTTATTTTTTAGTCAACATGTTCTCCCTCCATGTTGATGTTAAACTGGCCTCGCTGTGGACAGTGAAACTGGTTTCTTCTACAGATGACCAGCCTGAGCCGTGGTTATTCCTGGGGTGCTCTTACAAATGTTACCAAATTTCTTTTCATCTGAGGGTCACAGCTTGAGTCAGATGGTTGAATATGAACAACACGCGATGTTCCAACAGGACAATGATCCCAAAAAACTAGTGTTGGACAAGATAAAGCAAGCTTAAATCAAGCCTCTGAAATAGCCGTGCTCTAAGTCACGCAACATCCAATCGTGTGCAGCTAATTCTTATTTCTAAGAATCATTAAAATAGATGATGTATTCAAAGTCCAACTCTGAAAAAGAACATTTCAAATAATTTTTTAAAAGCCCAACATTCATGCCGATAACGGGAGTATGCAAACCAAAACTGTACAGTGCTTATACATAGACTACTTTCAATGATCTTCATTCGGCTGTTTAAAATCATGACTGAAATATTCAGTTCAGTTAAAAAATACTTTTTAAAATATATTTATTTTAAGACAGATTTTGTGTTAAACATGATGATTTGTTAATATTAGATAAGGCTGATGATAAAAACAATGGAATAGTGAACCATAATGAAAAAAATTTGTTCTCCCTTATTTGGTTTTATCATGGCTTGACATCTATTAGGGATGCCCCTTACTAATGAAAACATTTACATCCTTCATTAATCAGGTTCCATAGCAGCTTATAAATCAGTGTGAATGTTATTAGCAGATAGTTGTTATGAAAAGTTTAACCTGACAGCCTGCAACAAGTATCATTCAGCTGGCATGTCTTTTTTCATGACACTTTCTATAATGAACATTGATATGTTTTTTTGCGCCGTCACAGCATGCATTGTCATTCAAAAAGGCATATAATTTTAATCTAATTAATAAAATTTAAAAAATTTGCAACATGTCAACATGCAGAGAAATGCCTTCTCTTGTCTTCTAGTTTTACATGCAGACTTCTTACATTTAATGACAGGGGAAATGCTTGTTTTCTTCAGGCGATTATCTTCATGTGCCTTATCTGACCTGCACCAAACCAACAATCCAGCTCACTCTAATCTTGTTTTCTCCTGTTTAGCTGTTTATCATGATTTACATTTGACATTTTAGTGTTTAAATCTCATTTCCTTTAGCCAATGGCTTACAGTTTGGTCACGACCTCCATCTTCCATCACAGCCTGTTTGTGTTTCACTCCTTTTGGTTCTTTTTAAGCTTCAAGTTTTCTGTCTCAATACTTTTCCATGTCTTACACCATCTCAATTTTGTTTGGCCTTGGTTCAGATTTCTAGACACAGTTGACTAAGTTACCGTCTTTAAAGAAATTTTATGATCCTTCCAAATGTTTCAGCTTCAAGCGCTCTTGTTGGAGGTCATGTTTTCTGTCACTCAGCTGCCCGCATACGTTTACAGTGACAACATCCAGTTTTAAGGGAAAACCCTGATCTGTGCATCTACTTGCTGCACAGAAGAAAATGTTTTCTAATGGTTTTCTTCTGCTGTATTTGGCCATATGTTTTTTAAAGCCAGATTTGAGTTCTCATTTGGTAAATAAAATGTTTGTCTAATATTTTTTCAGAGGAAAAACAAAACAGATCAACACCATTCAAGAGAGGTGATTTCGCACAACCAGCAATACTGCTAAAAAGGGAGAAAGGTTGGTCTTTAATATAGAAAATTATATATGGACGTTATTTATGGAGTGAGACATAGGTTTTGATAATTTGATGCATTTAAATCAAATAAAGATCTGTAAAAATCCCTCGGCCAATACTTTGAATCTCCAAAATATGATGCTACCACCACCTTGTTTCACCATGTGGATGGTGTGTTCAGGGTGACGTGCAATGTTAGTTTTCCATCACACATAAAGTGATTTTGAGGGACACCAGAAAACCACCTTTTGCATGTTTGCTGTGTCCCCTACATGGCCTGTGCCAAACAAATATTGTAACTTATTTGCCATTCTTTAAACAATTATTTTTTATTGCCACCCTTCCATAAAAGCTGGATTTGTG
This sequence comes from Crenichthys baileyi, assembly GCA_036173005.1. Lineage (NCBI taxonomy): Eukaryota > Metazoa > Chordata > Actinopteri > Cyprinodontiformes > Goodeidae > Crenichthys > Crenichthys baileyi. The sequence goes on from JAHHUM010000645.1 coordinate 185,026, forward strand.
GAGTGCACCAGGGAATAGTAACTTGTCTGAATTTAAATAGTGCTTCTGACCAAAGCCAAGCACATCACGCCTGACCCACATTCCCCCAGTCGCTCACACAGTTATATACCAAAACATAGCTCAGTAAGCCACTGGTTCCTTGCCAGGCACAAGGACAGGTAGCAAAAATGAAGCTGGAATGGAACCCTCAACTTTACTATGGCAAGATTCCCACTGAGCAATAGCCCACCCCAGTAATAGCTGTCCTGTAGACAGCTATTACTGTCAGTTAAGATGAACAGCCATCTCTTGGTAGGTCAGCAGTTGCACCATACTCATTTTATTTTCATAAGATGGTGTTGAACGATACACTGAAGGACATTAAAAACTTTGGATATTGTTTTGTAACTGTTTTTGAACAGTTGCATTAATGCCGAGATGAAATTATACCCTGGTGGACCGTATTTATGAATTAGGAGACCTTTGAAAGAATTTGCTGGCACTGGATTTCATTTAAGGGTCTCAGAATAAAGGAAGCTTATAACAACTGTGTGCCCCATTTATCACATTTTTATTTAAAAATAAATATAAAAAACCATCCATCATTTTCCTTCCTCTTCACAATAGTGCACTGTTTTGTGTGGATGTGTCACATAAAGTCCTAACAAGTTTAGGGGTGTGAATACTTCTGTCAGGCATTGTATCTTTTACAGGCATCAAGATCTATAGAAATACAACATATTGACAATGAACATGACTAAAATAAATCTAAATGAACCGAGAGAGTTGCTGGCTAGACTGATTCAGATCATTTCTGTATTTTTATACTTAATTAATCTCTGTTTATAGTTTCTTAAACAATAACTTTTAAACATTCATATTTAAGTCATTCCCTCAGTGATGCTGTGAAGATAAAGCAATTACCTTTTCCTTTTACATTTCTGGCCCTGACCTTAATTCCTGATAGAAAAAGGTGGGGAATAAAACTGCTTCCTTTCTCAGCAAACCGGCAGCATGTATAGGCTCTCGTTATTTTCCACTATTGTTTGTTCCTCTAGTGGACAAGAGTGCACATGCTCTCACAACATAAGCAGACAATGTTGCTCCCCCAAATAGCTCAAGTGGGATTTTAATTGGCTTCGCATTCAGCCAATTATGTATTATTCACAACCATTTTGATCCGCTGTTTGCTCATTTTTGAAAATACGTAATAGTGGAACATTCTTTGGCAGGTAAAAAGATACTAAATGTTCATTTCAGAGAGATGATAACCGTTTGCTGCTGAGATCCAATGTCGTGACCCTGGATTGGCTCTGACCTTTATCTATCATCTGGGTTTTTTTTACACTATGGGGTCACAGTTTATCACTTATCATCCTTGGTTTGATTTTATTTTTCCTGCAAACTGCCTGAGAGCTAAAAGTGTTTTCCTGGATGCTGGATATCATCATAACTGATAGAAATTAGTTTTCCTGATGGCTAATTCTCCTAATTACCCAACACTATTGCAGACCAGAAGCTCTGTAATGTCATGTAATGATGTCAGGATGTAAGAGGTAAAAGAGGAGAACAAGAATAAAGTTTTTTTTATTCTATCCTCCCCTAAAAACATAATTTGAGGTTCATTCATTGATATTATGATTTCTATTTACATATAATGAGCAGAAATAGAAGGGCTTCCATAATTAAGTCTTCATCAATAAACGGCCGCTTGTGATTTCACTCCTTTGCCAATTCATACTCTCATTTGTTACCTAAGACTTACAATTTTGTCCCTTCCCATTTTCATCTCCTACCTGAATAACTCCCTCTCATGCATACTGTTTATCAGAATCATTTAACCACATTTTCAGATAGCAGAGTATTAGTAGAATATAGAAAACAAAAGTTCAAACATCTGTTTTAAAAGGGGCTGCAAGACGTCGATCTTGTGGCTACACATTGATAATTCAAAGTATATGAAGTGACCAAATTTGCAAATGTTCGAAATGATGACCGCCCTTAAACACATGCTTCAAGTTACCATAATGTTTGATACATAGATGAATAAGCAGGTTTAGGGAGGCCTATTAGATAGGTCTCTGACTCTATGAAAGCGCAGACATGCGCAGCTCTGCCTCCTTTTGCAGATATATCTATAGAATTATCATAAGTAGACATGACCACAAGCCTCTGATTAAATTCAATCTGAATGTGCATTTTTTTAATAGAGGCTTGCAACCATTCAACCTGTTTGATCTGTTATTGTCGTATCATGTAAGGGAAGGCTGCAGGCCGTATGTGTAAGAACCTGCCTGATGTTAAAAAGCACGGCATGCCACTGAAGAAAAAGTTTATTTTTTCCCCTGGCTTTGTCTGTTGGGACACGACTAGTTAAACTTAGTCTATTCATTTTTTTTTTTTCCAAATCATTGATACTTTTTTGCTTTAAACCAAATTTTTCCCCGGGAAAAAAAATGTATCGTGCAGGGGATTCAGTGTATCATAATCAACTTTATCTCATCTTTTTTTAACCATTATAAAACTGAAAAAGGCATCCAGTTAGAGCAGAAATGGTCTGAACCTATCTTACCTGACAAACATAATAATCCCAACTTTGGCTATATCGTCTCTGATAACTTTCCAGGAATCCTTGACCATCTGAATCTGCTCCTCGCTGGGATGCGCAGCAGCTGCAGCGGCTGCAGCATCCTCTTGGTCCGTCTGAGAAAACTCCGTTTTTGTTGCCAGACCTGAAATCGCGCAGCCCATTCTTCTTCTAAAACGGCAGAGATGATGGTGTCTTTTTGTATCTACGGCCAGTCTCAGAGGATGGAAATAGAAGTGGAAAGTAAAACTGCTCAGCGCCCGGAGCAGACCTGCTGCAGGTGAGGCATCTGCTTTTTGAGTGGGCGTCCTGAACTCCGTCCCCTCTTTTGGAGAAAAATCACACATTAAGTCAGAAATTACAGACGGAGAGGCAGCTTTCATAATAAGAGAAAGCCCTCGCTAATGAGTGCATACTTCAGGGGGCGCTTTTATTTTTGCCAAATAGTGCTGCTTATTTCCGGTGTTAGTCAGTAGGTTTTATTGCTGCCTTCACACGGATTTTCAACCACAGTACCCTTCAGGCCTGGTGAACTAAACTGAGACGCAAATATGACCATGCCAGAATATTATTACCCAAAAAACTGCACCGACTATTAAATAATTTGATGTACAAGTTGTTCTTTAATTCACAGATTATAAATACAGGCTCAAATATGCACTAATTTCTATTTGGATAACTGTTCCTTAGCAGGTTGCAGAGTAAAACTTCTTTAAATTGGCTAGTTTCTTACATTTTCATAGAGCTGGATCAAGGCCATTCCAGAAGCTAAATGTTAGTTTGATCTGTAGTTGGGATCATTGCCCTGGTGAAACACTCAGTTTGTCCAAGTTTGAACCATCTATCTGCTGATTTGAGATGAAGTTTTTGGAGGAAGTGCTCCTTCATTGTTCCATCCACTTTATGTGGCGATGCTGCCACCACCATGCTTGAAAGTTGATAGTGTTTAAATTTTAGTTGAACTGGAAGGTTTTAATTTTGGGGCTTCTTTCTTGGTTGGCACCCTCTCACTCTTAGATGTAAAACTCACTTCTCCCCAGACAGGGACAATGGTGTTCCTGCATCTTCTGGTTTCTGACGGACATGGGCCTTGGTGGGTCTTGCATTGTTCTTGTGCATCCTGGACAATTACTTTTTATTTTCGAATGACAGTTCTGGTCAGATAAGTGAAACCTTGACACAGCTGGGTGTTCCAGTGGCACAATGAACCCATCCAGATGTTGAAGCAGGTTTGGGGATGGATACCAGGCTATCATTAAGCTTCTAGAATGGCTCCAACCTCAAATCCTACTGAAAATGTGTTAAGTATGGTTAAAACCAGCATCTATGTCAGGAAACTGATCAACTTACATAAACTCAACCATTTACTGATATTGAGGGTGGTCAAATATCTGTAGGTACAAAATTTGTGTGAACTCTCTAACTTGCTAAGGGAGATGAAATCAAACATAAGAGTGGGTGTATGTACACATTTGAGCTTGTATCTATAATTTTTATTCTCTTTGGATTAGAGAAAATCCCCAATAAATTCAAACGTGTCCACCAAATTCTGTTTTCTTTAAATACAATAAACTTGCACATCATAAAAATACCAAACCAAAATGAAATTCATGCTGGTTATGAGTTAGCTTCTGACTGGCACTCTTAAAAATAAAATAAAATAATAAAATTCCCATCCAACCTTTTTGCTAAAAGGTAAATCATTCAATTGGCATTCACACCATAAAAAACATACCAGCTACATACAGACAAATTACCAGCTGAACATTTGCAGACTTTTTCTCTCTGCTGACAATGATTAGCCAAGCAATCTGTCTACAGTAAAGTTTATAACTTACCACCAACTATTGATCCTGGGGAAGAGCGTACTGGGTGGGAAATTTTATGAGGCTTTTTTTTTAAAGTGTTTGTGTGTAAATGAGTTGTTGATTAGTTTTATTTACATTTCTGTGTACTTAAATAGTTACATGTAATAAAAAAGATAAAAAATATAAAGTTCAGGCATTCCTAAAGATCAGACTTCATTGAGCTCTGAGCCTCTTTAGGAAAGAAAAAGGTAACCAACCCCATAACAACAATGCGTGGTTCAGATCTTCCTAAAGCATTTGTGAAGCGTTTTGAAAACTAAAAATAGCTAATTCAAACAAAGAAGGAGAGAAAGATAGCAGGAATGTCCTAAAGTTTCCACGAAAAGTAGAATTTGCAACTTACAAATATTTCAGACAGGCAAATAAAACACTGAAGTTCTTAAGCATCACCCTCATGGGAGATGTAGTTTAGAGAGATAAATGTCCCTGTATCACCAACATAAAATGCTGAATTTGTTTTAAACATGCATCTTGACAAACAGGGTGAATTTCAGAAAGAAAAAAAGGAAAAATCTATTATTTAAATATGTGTCTTCCTACATGGCTTTTGGATATAAGGCCCAAGTTATCAATTAAACAAATGAAACCTTTGACCTATTGTAGAGGTTTCATGAATTACTGCATCAGTGCATCGTGACAAGGAGGTGATCAGCTTGTTTTCCTCCTGGGGTGTTAAGGAAGACAAAGGTGCCAAATCCAGGTGCCAAAACTTCACACTGGAACTCAAACAACTTCAATTCTGTGCCTCTCCGCCCCTCCTCCGGGACCTTTTCTACAACAGCTTCTCCTTCCACTTAACCTTCTATAAATATGCTTGGATCCAGTACTCCACACAGCCAGCTTCTTTAGGGATGACCTTTTCAGGCTTGCCGTCCTTGTGCAGGGTGTCAGAAACTGTGTGCTGGACAACTGTCAAGTTGAACAGAACCCAAAAGTGAATTCTGGGTTTTTATTAGCTGTGAGCAATAATTATCCAAATTTACAGAAATAAAAATTCGAAATAAATGAGTGAAGAATTATTAAAACAAAAATGTTAATTTTTGAACTGCTAACACAGAGGCAGAGCCGGCCTGTGATATAAGCAAAATGTGCGTATGCTTAAAGTCTTCACTCAAGAGCACTTAAATTCGGGCAGTTTTACAAAAGCATCAGGTGTTAACACACAAAAAAATACCTTTTACAATTGAGGTTAGAACAAAACCATTTTCTAAAGCTAATTTAATAACTTCTGCTGCTTTGTCTGAGCTGGGGTAACCTTTCATGCACACCGTTCTTGTGAACCACACATTAAACTTTGCAACCTTTTGAAGGCCCTGCAAAGAAGTATACCGTGTTTCTTACTTTTATTGACAAAGAAAAATACCATTGTAGCCTCAGCATTTCTGTTTTTATTGAAAATACGGGCATCTGTGCATAATGAAAAACGTATTTCTGAGAGTCTGGTTTTCACACATGGTCAAAGCCATCCCGATATACAGACATATAAATAATTTTCATGAAAATATACAACTTGCTGATTAAAAAAACCTCCAGTGATGTGCACGACTGTTTTACAAGCAGCTCAGGAAAATGTGGAAGAGTTTTTTGGTGTCCTTGTGCATCAAAGGATAAAATGTAACCATCTTTGGTGTCTGAACAGAGACTTTACTGACAATCAGCCGTTGCCACCTGAAACTCTCCACTGACAGTTTGCAGAGTTAATAATGACTATAGCAGCCAACAGTTAGTAATAATTCAGATCACTTTTTTGATACAGGGGACGGTATATATAGATATATATATATATATATATATCTATATATATATATATATATATATCTATACATAGACATAAAACTGTAACGTGCAGGCAAATCCAGTTAAAATGTGCATCATATTGTTTTAAAGACGGCATGCTCATACCATCCCTTTTATGTTAAACTGGTGCCGTGATTATTGCACCTTTTCCCCTATACAAACCTCATGCACAGAGTTTTTGAGGAAGCAATTTGCAGAACAAATATTGAAAGCATCATGTAACTTCCAGGTTTATGTTTAGTGTACACAGTGCACATGTAGTTTAGCTTGTGCTTAAACTCTGGAACTTCTCCCGTAAACTCTTCACAAGGTTACTTTCTGAGGACTTCCCACAACTCTTTGTGCTGTTATGAACATCCTGGAAGAGCCTGTTCTCATCTTGGATTCTGTCACACAGGGAACAAGTCCGTGCAGATTCCTGAAGGTTCTGTACTTCATGCAGAGGGACATACCCGAGCATGTGGTCTAAGGAGCTCCACCTGGACAGCACGGAGCGCTTCTTTTGCTGAGGCCAGTCCTCTACCTTAAGACACTTCTGAGAGCAGTCTGTCGAAGCTATATGGAGATCTGAGGAGCTTCTGTACTTATGAGAGGTGCAGCTAGCCTTTATGCCATCTGGTTCTGTGCAGAAGCAGTGCGTTTTTACAGAGTGGGAGATGTCCGTGTATTTTGAACGCAGCTCCTGGACGTGAGGCCAGTGGAAGGTCTCAGACTGAGGGCTGTGTGGGGAGGTTACAGTACCCTGTGAGTCTGTTGGAGAAGCTGGTGTCTGGTCCAGACTTGGAGAACAAACCTCATGGATGACTTCCTGATCACAAGGATTAATGGGCAACCTCAGGTTAGGTTTACCTGCATGAAAACACAGAAAAAAGACAGAGGTTGCTGCATCAGAAATGAGGTGTTTTGGAAAATTATTCATACCCCTCGAACTTTTTCACATTTTGTCACAAAAGCAACTACTTTCTCCTTCTGTGAAGGTCTTAGAGGTTTGTTAGAGAACATTAATAAACAAGTAGCATCATTAAGCAGCCATAAGAAGTCTCATTTACAGTTTGCCACAAGCCATGTAGGAGACACAGCAAACATGGAGAATGCTCTGTTCAGATGAAAACAAAATTAAAAAAGAAAAAAAAGACACCATCCGTATGGTCAAACATGGGAGTGGGAGCTTCATGCTGTAGGAATGCTTTTCTTCCACAGGGACAAGAAAGGTGATAAAGGTAACAGGAAGGTGAAAGCAGCTGATCACAAGATCAGAGGTTCATCAGGAGAATAACCCAAAACATTCATCCAGAGCTACTATATAAAATTGATGGCAGGACATGAAAATTGATGCTCTTGATCTAATTTGACTGAGGTTAAGGTATTTTGCAAAGAATGGGCAAACAAATCTGGAGACATGGGACGCTGTTAGAGAAGTATTGAGTCAGGTGGGTGAAAATAAATTCACACCACACTTTATGTGTTTGTAATAAAATACCATTTTGCTGTTGGTCTATGCCATAAAAATGTGATAAGAATGTCATCAAACACTTAAGTTTGCGGTCGTATCGTGACAAAATGTGAGGAAGTTCGAGATGGACGAATACTTCTGAAGGTACTGTAAACGTGTCAAATCGTTGATGTTCTGTTTACCTTTTTTTCTTAGCTTGTCCTTGTGAACAACAGTTACACCTTCCAGGTTTGCAGTTTGTCGACTCCTCTGCCACACTGTTGGCTTGTTATTCTTAATGCGCTGGCTGTACTGGCGAGCCAGGTGGAACACCTTGTTTTTCATCTTTCCCATGTCCTGCAGGATCTGATCTTCATCTATGGTGGTTTGGAAGCTAATGCTCTTGGGTAAATGGCTGGGGTGGAAGTTGTCGTTCTCTTGAAATGACAACGACGTACAGGGTTTCAAGTCCTGAGCAGAATCCCGCTCCGCTGTGGGGAAACCGGTGGTAGGTGATGACACAGGGCATGTATTTGTAGGAGTGCTTGTTTCAGGCACTTCTACTATAACTGGTGGTTGATTACTGCTTTTCACCTCTGAAGTTTCTAAGCTGATTTCCACTATTTGGCTGTCAACTGTCTCTTTTGCAGCCTGCTTCACCTCCTGGATCTCCTCCTCAGTTTCCGTAACTTCCCAAACCTTCAGCATTTCTGATGAGGACCTAAACTCTTCTGCAGTAAATGCTTCTGTGATGCTATCAGATTGAAAATTGGTATCTACTGAACTTTGAGGTTCACTTTTTTTACTCTTTTCTATTCCAGGGAGGTCAAACACGGACCAAGAAGTGGGTCTATGTCGAGAGAGGCCTTTCCTGTAGACCGGACCAACCTTCTCCTTTGGAATATCATTCAGCTGTCGACTCAAGTTTCTCACCAGGCCAGCAGGGATGTAAGACAGACTCTCCCTGCGCTTGATGCTGAAGTTAGCATCTTGATGTTCGGCATGGTCATAGTACATCCTGATTTTATGGATGAGGAGGCGATCCTTTTTGGAGAGAGTGGACCTGTGTTCTCCTTCGGTCAGATCAGGCTCGGGACCTGACAGGTCAGCCTTGGAAGTGGTCTGTTGCTCTGGTGAAGAGCTATTCAACGGTTTCTGCGTCTGTTTCTCCATGTCTATATAGGCTGAGAGGCTTTGAATGGAGTCTTTATCTAAAAGTGGTGAACTCTGGTCCTCAGAAACCAGACCGCTCCGCTGAGACAAACTGCTGATGAAGTGCTCTGTTATCACACCCGCTTGATCCAACATGGAGGAAGGCAAAATGCTTTTATTATCTGAAAGCATCTCCTCTTCCTCTTCTGACAGCTCCCGGTTCGTCAGTACACTCATCTCCTCCATCTGAAGACCAGAAGAGTCGCTCTCTCCCTCTTCATCTCCTCCAGTTTCTCTGGAGGCATCCAAAGATTCTGGACTCTCAGTTTCTTGCTCAGAGGAGGACTTTGTAGACTCAAAGCAGTGGGAGTTATTCACCTCCAAGTAGTTGATTGGTTCTACTTGTGGGAAATGTCCTAGGTGACACAGCTCCTGCACATCAACCTAAAAAGATAACAGTATTATCTAATTAGAAAATGCACATTTTAATGACAAGCACTATGCATCCCCTATTACCTTAATAGTTCATTTTAAAGCTGTTTAATTTAAAGAATCAAAGCTGCATTTCTATTATTTTATTACTCTCTTGTTTTTTATTAAGTGAAGTAAAGTGCACAGTGAACTTCTTCAATTTATGTCACAATCACAAACGTCAATGTATTTTACTGGGATTTTATGTGACAGACCAACACAAAGAAGCACCTGATTGCAAAGTGGAAGGAACATGTTCTTTTATTTTTCTACAAATAAAACTATCAAAAAACTGTTGCATGCATTTGCATTCTGTCCCCTTTACTGATACCCCTAAATAAAATCGAGTGCAATCAATTGTTTTTCGAAGGTGTTTGTAATTTAATCACCGTTTAAATAAGGTTGTTCTTCATGAATACCAAAAACACAGCAGACAGGCCAGGAAAAGAAGTTGTAGAGAAGCTTAGAATAGGGTTTGATTATAAAATTCAGACAAAGGTAAAAATATAATAAGATAAGAAATAAGAGGCAGTACAGTAAGGACAAATAGGAATAAATACTTTACAGTTAATAGAAATAGCATAATCTGATTTAGAGATATGCGCAACTGAGTAGGATAGCCCTGAGTAGGATTTAATAAAAAACAGGGAGGATGCCCATGGTAGCTGTGGAGGAGCTGCAGGGATCCACAGCTTGGGTTGGAGAATATTCTGTCAGGTCCAACTGTTAGTCCCAAATTGTTCCCAAGTTATTCCCCAAATCTGACTTTTATGCAAGAGTGGCAAAACGAAGGTTTTTGTTAAAAGAAAGCCAGTAGAAGTCCTGTTTGAAGTTTGCCACGGGCCACGAAGGGGACACAGCAAACATGCAGAAGAAGGTACTCTAACTACATGAGACCTCAAATGTAACTTTCAGCTCTACACAACAAATGTTATGAGTGGATGAATACTGACACTGCACGTAACACTGAATACACCATTCCCATAGGGAAACATGGTGGTGGCAGAATCATGTTGTGGGGGTGCTTTTCTTCAGCAAGGATGGAAAAGCTGATCATAGTTGATGAGAAGATGGATGCAGAGTCGGGGCAGAAGCTCACCTTCTAGCAGGAGAACAAAACTAAACATACAGCCAGAGGTAACATAATGGTTTATATCAAAACATATCCATGTCTTGAAATGGTCCATTTAATCATTTATGATCACAGCCATAATCTATTCAAACTGAGTTTAACTATTTTTGAAAGGAATTGCCAAAAATATATTTTTCTAGATGCGCAAACCTAGTAGAGAACCACATTAAAAGACTTGCAGCTGCAATTGCAATAAAAGGGGAATCTGCAAAGTATTGCCTCAGCAGGGCTGACTACATTTGCACGGCACACTTTTCAGACTTTTATTTGTCAAAAAATAAATAAATAGAAACCATTTATTATGTTCCTTCCACTTCACATTTATGCACTACTTTGTGTTGGTCTATCAATCCTACTAAAATACATTTTTGGTTGTAAAGAAACAAAATGTGAACAAGTTCAAGACGTATGAATACTTTTACAAGACACCGTGTGTCTGTGGGTAAGATTTGGGACTAAAAACGTGTTGCAAGGCCATTTCACAGTCTGCCTCATTCGGCTCTTCTGGGACAGTTTAAGTTATCCTTGGCTAGTTAGACTGAGTCTCCTCTGGTGTTCATCCTGTTGATGTCACCCTAGACTCCTGCTATTTTAAGTCTGTGTCCAGGTGTTGCTTGATCATCTGGAGCGCCTGCAAATTGCAAAAACGCAAAAAAAAGGAAAATAAATTGCAGCTCGCAGCTGTTGGCCATAGATACGTTTCACTCAGCTCAGATGCAGAAGCTGCAGAAGTAGAGTGCTGACCATAGTGCAACACTTTCCATGTAGCGCTTTAGTTTCCAGCACAATAAATCTACAGCATGTAGGGATGATTCAGCTGTACTCATAGCAAAGGGCATCTATTTAGTAGGGATTCAATTTTTAAATCTAATGTAGTATTGAATCCCCTAGCATTTTATGCAAAAAAATAACAATGAAAATAGTGAAAGAGGTTTAAAATGGACTCAGTAACAACTGTGGGGACATGCTTTAATGGAGTGAATATGTGTTAAATGTGGCCTCAGATATGCGGGTGGAAACTAGGTTAAAAGAATGCAGACATAAATGTAATATGGGGCTTTTGTGAGCACCTTAGCACTGAGAGTTTGTTTCACAGACATTTCCCTGTTTTCCTCCCCTCCGCAGTTTTCAGCCTCCTCTATCAGCGCAGCTTGTAGCTCAGCGGTATCCTCAGTCTGATCATCCTGAAAAGGGGACAAAGCACGGCATTATGCCAAAAATTTTTTCAGTCAACATCAGCAGGTTTGCAAGCTTTATAACTGTATGCTAGATATCAAGGAATGGATGACTAACAGTTCCCTACAGGTCAACCATTCGTAAAGCTCAGCGAGATAAAAATTAAAGTTTCATCCTCTTAGATTTCTAATGATGAAGATTTCTTAATAGAATGAATTCATAACTAAAATTAGATTTTATGAACTGAAAAACATTTCACAATTAAGGCTAGAAAGAGGAACCACCAACTAGTTTTTAAGTGTACTGTTCATTTCAGAATTGACTTTTAGACCCTCTTGTTTACAAACCTGTTCCTGTTGTCAGTAGTTGTTAATTAGCAAATATATTACACTGTATGAGCTGCACAGAACATTCTGGTCTAATTGATATTTTTAGGCACCTTTTTTTTTCTTTGGACTATTTTATCTGCTCTCTATAATCAGCTATTGTTTTGGCCATTTTGGCAAATGCACTTTCTGTATTTTTGTTTTATTACAGTATCTGAACATTATTGAATCATTTGTCCTACTTTTTCAAGGGGTTTAGAAATATTTATAAATATATAATTAAAAATGTCATACTTAAATATATTTTTAAATCATTTCTATTATACAGAGGAGAAAATTAACAGCTTTCTCTCCACACCAATTGTGGATGGAACCTGTCTGTATCACACCTCTCAGATTTAGGTTTTTCTGTGTTTTAACTTCTTTGGAGATGTTGTTAAAACGTTTGGTTTGTCTGTTTTAGTGGGTTAGGTCCTGTTTATGTCCTGTAAAGAACTTTGTGCTGCTCAACAATGAAAGGTGCTACACAAACAAAGTTCGATTGATTGATTAATACATCAGAAAAACATTTAACAAGCATTCAAGTCATCTTCGTGTAGCCAGACATCCCATCCTCGTCTCTTGACCTAAAAAAGCTAAAACTGCCCTATTAATTATTGTAAAGAGTGGAATAAGTTTAGCATCTCTCTGTGTGTTTCTTTGGCTTTGTTGATCTGTTTAGAGTAGATTTTAGGTTGATTGACAATACATTTTATTATTAATTAATTAGTGATTTCTGGTGCTTGTTGACTTTAGCTGAAGTCTTGATTTTATTTTTCTCAATAAATAAATACTAAGTTCTGAGTAATATACAGAAATATTCAGAGATTGTTCCATTTAAAAAGGTATAGAATTAATCCTACAGACTGATTTTGATAGAATATGAAACTGATTGGTTTCTGAATATCATTAATACATAAATATCACATAATAATGCAAAATCTATAACAAAAGGAAAATCTTACGTTTTTTCCTATTCCCAAAACACTTAACCCCAAACAAAGAAAAATTCAGAGGTAAAATATTCAGTAATATGATTTTCAAAGAGAGAAGCTCTCTGCCATTCTAATTGTGTTTAATCAGATGCCAACATTAACCTTTGAAGTCGAACAACATTTAACAGAGCATATTAAGATATTTGTTGCCATGCAAATGCAAACAGGGTGTAAAGCAAGTCATGCACCAAAAAATAGAGTATATAAATGCAGCAACAAGACAGATGGGACACACATGCTGTAAAAATTAGAAAAAGAAATTAGAAAAGAAAATGAAATGCAAACAGGAATGATTTAAACCCAATACTGAAGTATTCAAATTAGACAATTTGGTATTAAGTTGATTTGGATTATAAAGGAAGAAAAAGAGGTATGAGAATGAGAGCCAGTGTGGGAGACAGAGGGACGTGTTAGTTATAGTGAGCCATTGGGAGAGAGCAGGAAATGGGAAGCCCGTGGGTGGCAGAAACCCTCACCGTTGTGAAGTGAGTAGAAAGCAAAGCCCTGGCTCTATAATGCCAGCAGGAGATGGCTGCCAGCACCGAGCTGGCAAAGTCGGCTACCTGGTCGTCTCCCATCAGCACATCCTCCTTGCAACTTTCCCCCTCCTCCTCCTCTATTGCCTTGTCCTGCTGCAGCCCCACCTCTCTCTCTCTGGGTGAAGAGTAACTGTCAGCTGCGTTTAGCTGCTCCAGAGAGCTCCTCAGATCCTTCAAACACGGCCTCTCGCCCTGGGGCTCACCTAGAGTGCAGGTCAGTGTGCTGACACTAGTAGCTGGCTGCAGGGAGCTCCTATCCCCCAGCAGTGTGCCTTCACTGTCTGCATGCTGTAGCGTGAAGTCATAGACAAGTGGTTTGTTATTGCAAAGCTTGTCCTAGAGCCATTTTGTGACTGTAAATAGTAAGATGTGCTGTCTATCAGCAGGGGGTGAAATGTGATTTCTGCAGACTATGAAAAGACAGTATGGTCTGGGAGGTCTAAGTTTGGATTTTTCATTTTTCACAACTGCAACTGTGAAATGATATGAAAGAATATGAATCCCTGCTAAAATGCCAATTTGTGATCTCAAAAGAATGAGACCATTATAAGTCATTTTAAAACTTTATTTACATTTAACGAGGCATAAATCCTGTTGAATTCAACTGAAAATAAACAGTTTGGGGAAAAATGATTAAACCCCCTCAAAAAACTGCAATATCAAAGTTATCTGATTAGCTATCACTGGTAGCATGTGTGAACTCAAGACTACTAAATGCTAAACCTGCATCAAAGGGTGCTTCAATAAAGTGTTTTTGTATCCATTCTAAGTATTTATCATTTCTTCCTCTTAACAGATTCCTTTTCCAGTTAGATTGTATAGGAGATATGTAACATTAAAGGTGAAAAATGTTTTAAAATAATTAAATATGGTCTTATTTTTTAACATTTTGAAAACCTGGGACTTTACCAGGCTGTGTACACTTTTTCTATCAAGTGTTGGTGTTGAGTTTGAGTAACCTCAGTAAAGTGCATTGCTACATATTGCAAAAGTTTACCAAGGCTTTGCAAAAGCCCAATTTGGATTACCTTAACTTACCTTCAAACCAGCTGCACAGTGAACAAAGATAGAGACGAAGGCACCGGGAGAAAAAAAACAAACAAGAACATCAATAACAGGTCAGATATAATATTCAGAAAATATCCTGGATTTTAAATGCATGTAGGGATAAGAAGACAATCTCTGCTTCCACTTCCAGGCAGCCGTTAGTTTGCTTCAGACTCAAGGGAGGCCCTGTGATTAGGTAAATAACGATAAGTAGCATCTCGTTCTTTGAGGCTTTAATTGGACATGATGCAATTAGCTAGGAAGTGATGAACCAGTTCCTTACCCAGATGAGAAGGTTTGACATGAAAATGGCTTGTTCATTACATTGTCTGGAGAAACTGTTCTGGACAGGGAGCAAGAGAGACCGGGGACCAAGAATACAGATGTTTTCTGCTCTAATGACCAATCAATGAAACAGGAAGACGCACAGATCTGACGGGCGGGGCCCAATTTGAGTACCGAAAAGAGCTTGTGTGTGACAAAAGGCCTCAACCGAAGCGGCATATTATTAACTTCATTATTGGTGAGATGGAGGGGGAGGGTGTGCGCGTGCTCATTGAAATGTTTTCCAGGTGTCTTTGAAGGAGAACAAAGCAGAGGTTCAATGGAGACGTGCACAGCAGCTCTTATTCAACAAAATAACCTTGGTGGCTGGGAGCTGATGTAACAGGACCACAGTCACAATGTTGATGAACTAAAGCAGTGTTCATGGACCTGGCCACCAAAATCCTTCTTAATGTCTACTTATATTAAAACAAAAACTCATAAGATACCCACCGTTTGTGCTCTTTATGATTTGTTTAGCTGGTTCTGAAAGAATAAATGTATAAAACCTTTAGTAAACTTAAAAGAGGTGTGCATATAATCACAGTTACCTTTCTGTGTGATGTATTGTAAGATGGTTAGTAGAAATAAATATACCAGATTTTCTCCTCCCATTTCGTCCTCCGAGATGGAAGCTGTCACTCTGGCAGCACTCTGCTTTCATCATCCTCTCCGGACTATACTGGTACTTCCCAGAAACTGAGCAACGGAAGGACACGTCATTACACTCATAGCTGCAATTACAAAAAGCTATTTTCTCCACATGGATGGGCTGGTTATAAGCCAAGACATCTTGGGAAATGAACATTCCATATACTTCACAGGACATGAGCAACCACTCTTTCTTTTTAGCTGCATCTGTGGTTGCTGTGGCAACGGTTAAACGGTCCCAGACTTAACTAGAGATGCTCCATTAGAACCACTTACAGTTCGAGTTGTCCACAGTGGCGTCTTTTGCCTTCAAAGACAGAAGGGACAAGTTAAAGACTGTTCTGACATCGATGGGAAAGAAATGCTCTGTGGAAGGACAATGTTTACCTTCTGTGGTAAGATGGCGTTGTGATTCTCAAGGATGAGCCTCTTAATGTGATGGGCCCACAGACGCTTCTCTTCGACAGACTTTGTCTGAAAACACAGAGGGGGAATAATAGAAAATAAAATCCCCAGTGCCCACTTGCACGTCTGTTGTTAATACGACCGCCTTTTACCGACGACACAGAATGTCAGCCTCTATGATGTGTTTACAAGGTTGGATCTTACAGAAAGAGGGATCTGTGATCATTTCCATTTGCACTATCTCTCTAGATAGTTTATAGCTTTCTACGGGAATGAGTCCACAGAAAGAGGCTTATCTTGTGGTTCATGAACCGTTTCCGTGATCATGATCCTGCTAAATGAACCACTGATGACCAATTTACAGTTTACACTAGATTTGTATTGAAAATTTCCTTCTATTTTGAAGAGTTCATTATTTGATGCACTTTAACAAGGTTCCCAGGGTCTTAGCAAGGGATACAGTCCCACAGCATAATAGATCTTCCACCGGTGGACTTGAAGTGCCTTTAACCCCCATATATTGATTCTTTTACAGTTTGTAGTTTGTTCCAAAGAAGCTCCATCTTAGTCTCATCTGACCAAAGCACGTTGTTACAGTAGAGAGTTGTCAGAGTTTAACATTGCTGTTCACAGAATTTGTATTTTTCAGCTGGTTTTAAATGACGGAGAACAAAATATATGCCAAGTTGTTTTTTCTCTCCAACCCCCAAAAAACACATGAAACCACACATTGCTAATGCTGGCTTCTGATTCTGCAGTGTGCTAAAGGGCTGTTTCACTGTTTGTAGCATATGGACAAACTTCAATCAGATCAAATCTTTAATGCTTAGAATGGATAATGTTAGATTAAATACACATCCTTGATCACAGTTTGTGATCGGTGAAAACTTCATTCTACAAATTCTTTCAAAAATAACAGGAATTTCAATTATCTGTTCAATATCTAAACCAAACTCAGTTTTAGAACCTCGGGTCCAATTTAAAGTCAAGAGTAAAAGGATCTAAAAGGGCAGAAAAAAGAATGAAATTGTGCCTTTTTATTTTTTTAATGAGTGTCTTTTCTGTAAAAAAACAAATAAAAGGTAATTATCTCAATATAAAACAACATAAAAATTTATTTTCTGTTATTTCGATATTTATTTATTGAAATAAGCTTTACAACTACAGAAATCCAGGAAAATCTTGTGCGAATTTTCACATGTATGTCTTGGGTACATATGGTACTGTGAAAAAATGCTGTAAACAAAGAATGCTTGCAAAAATGGAAGTGTTAATCATTTATTTTCATCAATCAACAAAATGCAGTGAATGAACAAAAGAGAAATCTAAATCAAATCAATATTTGGTGTGACCACCCTTTCCCTTTAAAACAGCATCAATTCTTCTAGGATCACTTGCACACAGTTTTTGAAGGAACTCGGCTGGTAGGTTGTTCCAAACATCTTGGAGAACTAACCACAGATCTTCTGTGGATGTAGACTTTCTCACATCCTTCTGTCTCTTTATGTAATCCCAGACACACTCCATGATGTTGAGATCCAGGCTCTATGGAGGCCATACCATCACTTCCAGTAAGTTTTGTTCTTAAGATAGTTCTTAATGACTTTGGCTGTATGTTTGGGTTCGCTCACTTAGCATTTTGTAAATTGATAAAAAAAAACAATCATCATTTATATTTCTGAAAGCATTCTTTGTTTACAGCATTTTCTCAAACCTGCCTACAACTTTTGCACAGTACTGTCAATTTAACTGCTAACAGTAAATGTAAAAAGCTTTTTACTCGATTGCTTTAATGACTGCAACACGTCACTCATCTCCACAGAGCGGAAGAGCTTTTTTGTTTAGAAATCAAGGATATTAAAGGCTCCAAGTGTTCCTTAAATGTCCAACATTGTCTCTTTTAATTTTTAAACTCTCTGTGTATTAAATTTCATTGTAATAATTTTGCAAATTGAGTTCATTGTCTTAGACATGCGAATGATAAAAGAATATATTGTATTTGACGCACACTGATTTGGCTCTTGCTTTGTCTTGTTCTAAAACTAATCTTTTTAGAACCAACTTTTACGGCTGTTGTCCTGCTGGAAGATGAACGTCCACCCCAGCCTCATCTAACAGACTGTAATTCAGGGTTGCCCTGTTTTAGCTTCATTATTCTTCCCCTTTGACCAGCTTCTCTGTTCCTGCTGAAGAAAAGCTTCCCCGTATCATGATGCTGCCACCACCATATCTCACCCCAGGGATGATGTTTTCAGGTATGTGGAGAAATTGTTTTTTAACCACAAATCTTTGCTGCGCCCCCAACCACTCTTCCATAAAGGCAAGATTTGTGGAGTGCATGGCCAACTGTTGTCATGCCAACTGATTCTCCCACCTGAGCTATGGATCTCTGTAGCTCCTCCAGAGTTACCATGGGCCTGTCTCCATAAGATATTCACATCAGTTTGTGCCACTGGATCCTATGCTGTGCTCATTGAGTAATGGGGACTAAATGCAATGCAATCACACTTTTCAGATTTTTATTTGTAAAAACTCTTAAAACTAGTTATTTTCTGTCCACCTCATAATTGTGCACTACTTTGTGTTGCTCTATTACAGAAAATCCCAATAAACCCCCCCAAATTTGTGGTGGTATCCTGACAAAGTGTGAAAAGTTTCAGGGGTGTGAATACTTTTGCACGGGTGCAATTCCAGATGAGCAGTATGCTTTAATCTGAAATAGCCACGGCTCCTTAAATTCTTTATTTTGCATACTGCCATTAACAAAATCCTTTATATTTCCCAGTTTTTAAAGAATTAACCTAAAAGCTTTGTTGCAGTTACCTGCACCGTATGGGGTTGCTTGGGGCGCTTGAAATGGATAACGCTGAAGAGAAGGGGATCCTTGGCACTGTCGAGCAGCATCAGGGTGGAACACTGTGACAAGAAATGATAAGTATAGTCTTGTCTTACGGTTCACTCCAAACAAGATGTTTTTTCTGATTTCTTGTTACATTCAAATGTCAGTTTTTGTCATTTTTTTCCCTACTTATCACATTAAAACTGGTCAATAATCATACCGAGATATGGATCTTGTAGACGTAGTGTTCCCCTCTTTTCTTGGTAATAAGGAGCATCTTTTCGAATAGGAAGAGCGTGCGGGTGTTCTTCGCCCTCAGCACATGAAAGGTGCCCTCTAGCACCAGCTCCCCATAGGTGGTCAGGTCAGCACCCTTCCAGTTAATCAGCAGAGACTGTATCTCCTTATGTAAAAAAGCAAACAGAAAGCTTTAGCCATGTTCTGCAAGCATGAAATATTTTAAATCTGATTTTCATGTCTGCCTCAAGTAATACTAATTCACCACTTGTGCACAAAAAAAAAACAAAGCTCAGATTTTCTTTTTTTCTTGCATGTGAGCTTTGCTATATGATCTAACCTGGACTCTGACAGCGTGCTCATGTTTCCTCTTCATGTCGTTGATGTACCAGGCCACACCTGTCATGGTGTCTATCGCCTCTTGAATAACCTCATAGCCCTCTTCGTCTGGGTCGCAGTGCTTGGCAATTTCCTTTAGGAGAGATCAAAGACTGTAATTGTAGTCTATGACAATGTACTAAACAGTTATTGTTGAGATTTAGTTATTACTTTTTGCTTTTAATTTTCATAAAAGGCTATTTGTCACTTGATGGCAATGCATAGCGTGCATTAGGTGGTTTGAAATAAAACTACTCTTAACCAGATGCCTTGTTACAAGTTTAAAATAAAAGAATCAGTGAGGACGCCAGTTACCTGCAGGAGTAGGTGATACTTGAGGATTCTCTGAACTGGCTTCAGAAGGTAAGAACCCAAAGGGAGAGAGCGTTTCAGAGCAGCCTGCCGATCCCTGAAGAACTTTGCCAAAGTTTTATTCCTCATGCAATCCGTCAGTGTTGCTACAGAGCTAAGGGCAGCAAAGAATGGCATTTATGATCTCGTTGAAGAAAGTTGCAAGCAAAAAAAAAAACGAACACAATAAATGTTTTTCGAAAGTTCAAGATACTTACTTAGGATAATTGTTGCAGTATTTAGTGTAGATTTCAAAATATTCACTCTGGGGGGAAACACAAGTCAGGCATTACTGCATTTATTTGATTGATTTAATACGGCTTTAGTTTTTAGAAGGTTTTCCTCACCTTACTAACAAAGCAGTGAGCGATAGCCACAGGGTCGTTCTCACACATGTCCAAACATTGAAGCAGTTCACTGAAATGAATCAATTTAACGAAAAATGTCATGCTTAGAGTTGAAGCTGGAACACGAAAACAGTAATATTTTCTTATATCAATAATTTGATGGGTTTGGACAAGGATAATAATTTTTTTTTTAATTTTTTGTACATTTCAGTGGGAATAAAACCCATTTTAAATGTTACATCTGTTCCCATCTCTGCTCTAAAGGTCCAGAGTTATTTGCTGCTACTTGGTGACGTGAACTATCAGCCTTTAAGCCTCTTTACGTCAGCGTCCTTCAAGAACACTGGTTAGCTCTACCAGTTTTTCCTTTTTTTGACAAAACCAGAGCAATAAATGTGTCTGAATCATGTTCTATGTCATAATACCCACTACAACGCCCATGGGTGCATGTGGTGAGATATTTTTACTATTAGTAAAATAACCAGCAGGTGGCAGCATGTGCTTTTTAGTGAGCAGCAGATGCACTTGAAACCAGGTACAGTGTTGGTGTTGACATTTATTATATAAACTGTGTTATTTGTTCATAGAGACTGATAGCTTAGTCTACTAAATTTACAGTAGATGTTGGTGTAACACTGAAATATTCCTGGATAAAACATGTTTGCATTGTTTATATTTTTTAAAAACACTTAAAACATTCTGATGACTAATGGAGGACAACTTGTACTCTGCATGGCCCTGGACAGAGTACTGCATACAGAAAACTCTGGTTTCCCTTTGGGTAGCCTCCTACACACAAGCTCTGTTGCAATTCTAAAGCAAATACAGGGCACATATTCACCTGCTGATATAAGTTTTCTTCACAGAAACCAATAAAAAAAGAGAAGAAGAGCTAAATTTAATCTCTCTCATAGCCTTGGCATTAAAATAAAGGCTCATCATTCTGAGGAAAGAACTGTGTGCTTTGGCAGCGCTGCGCAACACATTAAGCAACACAGACATGAGATGAAATGTAAAGCCAGTTTCAACAACCCGCTTTCACCCGTTTACCACAGTCTTTCCTTGGACGAGAGGTTTCTTCTCAACAAGTTATGAGTGGAAATAAGCAAGTGTCATCTGCAGCATAATACAACTACAGCCTATCGTCCTACACACTCCTTAACCACGTAATCTGCACAGGACTGTAACATCACCAATAACTGACCACAGTCTCTGCCTCTCTACCACGAGTCTAAACAATATTTAATTAACAAAAATATGTGGCCGTGCATATTTTTACTCTCCCTCACCAAAAAAAAATAAACATTTTTGTGAATATTATATGTTTGTTAGCATTGGGAAGGATGATTAATTACCTGTTGAATTCATAGATGTCCTCTATATTTCCAAATAAGGCCATCACTTGCTCATGCCCAATTGGGAGATTTCCCATATCGATAATGTGTGCCAAATAGTCCTGGGGGGGAAAAAGTAAAGAGATAGAGTAATGATTCAAAGTCAGTGGTGAAATATCCCACAGGTATTTCAGATTCCTACCAGCAGTGGGAGCAGGTAACTACAGACACTGAAGTTTTTCTACATGCAGAGCAGGGCCAAAGTTGAATGGGGCCCTGAGAAGAGTTTAATTTGGGGGGGCCCTTGCAGATAAGACCTCCATAGTCCCGCCTTGTTTCACAGTATGCATGTTGTGCATATCTAGTCAGTTAATAAAGGACTAAATGAATTGACTGTTTGACAATCACATTAGTCAATTTTTTACTATATATTAAAAGGAAGAGTCCATGGGATAAAGATTTAGATTGTGGAAGCTGTAAATAAATTGAGATTGGGTTATTTCTCTGACTTACTTTCTAGCTACTGCCGTCATGTCCAGTTTACAGCGTTTGGAGGCAGGTTTAATTTATTGCGCTTGCAAGCTCTTAAAGAAAATCACCTAGTAAAATGTATTTACAAACAGCTGCTTCATGGCTCCACTAAGATAAATATCAAGCTAAATATTTCTGTACATGTTTAGACAGATGACACTTCAGTTCTTTCACATCTTGAAGAAATGTAGATGTTATAATAATTTAGAGTAGTTAGAAATTGTAAATACAATTGTTTTTAAATAATGGCTTACATTTAAAAGCTGGGTCATGCTTGACAAAAGTGACTAAAAACAAAACAAGTTCTAAGGGCTCTGGGTCGATTCGCCCCTTTGCCAGTACGTATCTATACTTCCATTTTGTACCCAGAAACATACCCAAATACTTAAAACGGCATATGAGTTTATTTTTCTTTGCAGTCGAGTATTTTTATGAACTATGGAGACTAATGGTCATACAAATGATCCAGTCTCAGGTATAATATAATTTAATTGCGTATAACTATCTGTGGCCTCTGTATTCTAACCCTTGTTTAGGACAGTAAAAATATGACAAATTATGATCCTTGATCAAAACAAAGTGACCCTAAGCAACTTCCTGCTTCCTGCTGGTTAATATTCAACCATTTCCTTACAGTAAGACTGTAAATTATTAAATAATAATCACAATTTATTTTTTAGTTTTCAATTATTTATATAGTTTAATTTACTTTTTATTTTAAAAATGTTTTAATATAATCATGTTTTAATGTTTATACTGCAAAAGTTGCTATAAAATTTACTTATTTAATAATTTTCTTGAGACCCCTGCTGACCTAGGCCTCAAGCTGGGTCTTACTTATGCCTTGGGCCAGCTCTGTCTTCATCAAGCTCGTCTTATCTAGCTGTTGCAATTTTAGGGGTATGTACCACAATTTCATTTACATTAAAAAATAAAGGTGTCAAAGAAAATAGAAGGTTTGGGTTTCCTTAAAGAACCATTATTTGACACATTTTAATGGCATGCATGAAAGATTATTTTCTAAGCTTTGTGCCAAACTATTCTATTGTAACTCTTGCTGTATGTTTAGGATTGTTTTTACTGCTGCAAGGTAAAGCTCCACCAGCTTGCCAATCTCAAGTCTAACAGATTTTATTTCATGATTTCCCTGTATTTAGCTCCATCCATCTACCCCCAAACTCTTACTAGCTTTCCTGTCCCTACTGGAGAAAATCTTCCCTGCCGCATGATGCTGCCATCACCTTGTTTCACAAAAGTGATGGTGCGATTAAAGTGATGAGCAGTGTTAGGTTTTCTGCCACAAATAGTGTTTTGCAAGCAGGCCAAACTTGGGCTCAGTCTCCTTAGATGATCTGGGACAAATTTCTTACGGCATTCTTTAAATATTCGCTTTTGTCTTGCCACTCTTCTCCAGAGTAACCATGAACTTCTTTACCGCTACAGTAATTAATTCTCTCCCCGGCTTCAAAACACAGGATATTGTTTTATAACCTAAATTAGCTTTAACCATCTCCCTAACCTGTCTGCTGTGTTCCTTGGTCTTTATGATGCTTTTTCTTCACTAATGTTCTCTAACAAACCTCTTAGGCTTTTAAACATTTATTCAATGCACTAGTAAGACAGATAGCAACAAGCAGAGAGGACTTTAGCACAGACTATTTTCCTTTAAAAAACCCATCTCCCTCTGGAAATCCAGGGTTTATTAAGAAGTAGATAAAAATAGCTAAAAATGCCCCAGCCAAAGCATGCCAACATCTGTGATCCCCCTTTTTTCTTTTTGGTAAAATGACACACTCATGTAGCATGCAAACATCACCAAAAAAGGTGAAGGATTGGGTTAAAGGGGAGGCCAAACAAATACGCACCCGCTAAATAAAGAGTACACAAGTAAACACCTTGCTCACACACACACACAGCTTTCCAAACGGAGAGCTGCAAACAAACTGACCGTTTACAGGCATCGCATTAATAAATGAGCTGTAGCAAACAAGTCTCCAACATACACTGCTCACAACAAGTTAGAGATATTGTGCTTTCAGGTGAAATGTCAGGGTAAACCTAAAATGCACCATAACCTTTACAGGTGAACTTAGTGTGACCTTCTCTAAACTTTCGAAAACACATGTTCAACGGTTCAGCTTAAAGGCAAAATTCTCAACAGGTGTTTGATCCATGAATTGGCCATTACATTTCCTGGTTCAACCCAACTTGGCTTGTAAACAGTACTCATCATGCTGTTCACATTTTGACATTATGAGACCAAGATGACACATAACAATTGATCAACAGTACCTCGCCATTGCGAGGCTTTAAACAGGATGTTTTATGATGACCACTGGCTTCATTGTGCCCCTGCCTGAACAATACAGGCCTAGTTTCATTTTCATGGGCAACAGTGCTCCAGCTCATCAAGGTCGCATCATTAGGGAACGGCTGCTGGAGACTTAGGTACCTCGAATGGAGTGGCCCACACTTTCTCCAGACCTAAATCCCATTGAAGACCAATGGGATCAGCTGAGGATCTGGAGGCTCGCTACTCTGTACCTCAGAACCTCAATGACCTGAGGGTCGCTCCTCAAGAAGAGTGGGGTGCCATGCCTCAGCAGACAATAAGTTGACTTGTGAACAGCATGAGACGTCATTCTCACGCTGTAATTGAAGCTCAAGGTCACATGACATGTTATTGAGACAATGACATTTTATGTTGTCGTTTATCCACCACTGTTGTTTGCTATTGTTTCAATAAATTGTTCGAGATGAGGAAATCACCATTGCATGCTTCTACTTAAATGCCCTACTTTCATGATATATGACTGTAGCGTCAACTATTTATGTTTTACCATAGATTTCACCTGAAAAACACATGTCCTTAACGTTTTTTTGAGTAGTGTATTAAAAAAAAAGGAAAATCCACCCTTGTCTTACACTAAACACGTGACCTTTAGCATGCCATGAAGTTTAAAGTCTTGTCTCGTCTGGTGCAACAAGCTGTTCTTTATTATGGAACAGGGAGGGCTGTTTGGGGGCTGTTATACTGATATGGGTGATATAAATCATTTTGTAAGAGTTTAACATCCCACAGAGCAAAAAAGGAGCAGCCACGTCTTTCTACACAGCAACCAAAATGATTACTCTGGGTGTGTCCCTAGTTATTGGGGACGAATTCAAGCATGTGGACTCAGCTGGGGTCAACCAGCTGCCTCTTCAATCTGGATCCCACGGAGAAAGCTCGGTCTGATAAAGTAGATCTTACAGTCACATCAACATGCCAAACAGCTGCTCATCAGTTCAGTGTCAGCATCAAGTGGAAGCTCTGATTTGGCTTCATAAAAAAAAACAACAAAACCTAATGCCAAACGGAGAGGATAGATTTCACATGTTTCCGTCAGATCCAAGGCTGGGCGTGAAATTAGCTGCATGGAATCAAAATGATTGAAGCCAGACTGTAATCATAAAAGGACAGAGGCTTCATTTGTGCCCAGGCGTGTTCCCACACTTGAGCCTATGGAAATCCCAATTGCACTCGTTTCATCTATGTTATTTCTTCAGCTGGTGGATAGATGGGGGTGTTTGTGTTGGCCGGGAGAGCCGCAGAGTTCAGGCGAGGCAGGAGCTTGCAGCAGAGGCCTGTATGACCAAGACCAGACCAGAGCAGGCTGCTGCTGCTGCTGTCAGCTAAAACAGTTACAAATCCTGGAAGAGTCTGTCAGGAACAGGCCATTACTTAAACTGGATCCAGGGCAGCACATGCTCTCAAAGCAAATGTTAGACGCCAGTACCGTCTGAGACAAGGTGAGGAGGGGTGCTGGCTCTTTTACTGCCGTTCAGTCTCAGAAATGCCTCACATGTTAAAGCCATTACCGTCTTCAGACGTTGTAATGATCCTGAAAAGAAAAGTAAAGACCGGTGGAAAGGGAGCTTTCTTTTCTGGAAGCAATTAGCAGAGACTACAAAAGTAGAAAAAGTGATTATAGAGTTGTAAGATCATCACTGCCCCATTTCTTACTCTTCTCACCTTTCAAAGGAGATTTTTACCATCTCAAACGAAGAACAGAAACCTAGTGGCTGATGATGTCTGCTCTAGGACTCCCGGTTTCAATCGAAATATGAGCACTTGATCCATAAGCCCATGCTACACAGACTGTAAACTTTCACTGCACTGTGAATGTGTTTCCGCAAGAGAGCACATCCAGATCATAAACTGCTCGTCAGCTTTCTTCTTTACAAACAAGACAACCTGCAAACAAAGAGAAAGCAGCGGCCAGATGTCTGGCATACATTTTTGTCCACTGGCTGATCTAATTAGAAAGAGGGGAAAATCATACCGGGCCTTAAATGACAAAGAAAAATCCATCAGAGGTTCCAAAACACTTCTAATTCACAAACAGCTGCCTGGAACACAGGAGACATTATTCCCTTCAGGAGACTGTGTGGTGTTGGGCTTTTCAAATTTAATATACAACTTCTACTGACTTCAGACACTATGTCACAGCCAACAGACTAACACAAAGTAGTACATAATTATGAAATCTAAATCATTCATAGCCAAATATGAGTGGCAGACATTTGTGCTCTCCCTCCTGTGGAGGCCTCAGAGGGTTGTTGGAAGACATTAGTGACCAAATAGCATTATGAAGACCATGTACAGCAGAAATCTCTGGAATGAAGTTAAGGAGAACTTTAAAGCAGCGTTACGGTTAAAAATCAATATCCCAAACTTTTAGCATCTCATGGAGCAGTGTACAATCCATCAACTGAAAATGACAAAAGTATGGCACAACTGAGGACCTAGCAAGTAATAGCCATCAATTTAAATTGACACCCCAGACAAGGAGAGTCAAGCTACACAGAGTACAGAAATTCACAGTTCACAGTTCAGGTGGGAGAATCTGCTGACAGGACAACAATTAGTAATGCAGAAATCTGGCCTTTAAGGAAGAAAGCAGCTATACGCTCTGTTTGCAGTTTCCCTCAAGTAGAGAACAGTGCAAACATGTGGAAGAAAGTGCTGTGGCCAGATTAAACCCAAAACTTAACTGGGGTTAAATGCTAAACTCTATATGTGGCAGTAAACTCACACTGCACGTCACCCTGAACACACCATCCCCACTCTGAAACATGGTGGTGGCAGCATTTGCTGTGGGATGCTTTCTTTTTAAGCACGGACAGCCAAGTTGGTTAGAGTTGATAGGAAGATGGATGGAGCTAAATACAGAGCAATCCTGGAAGAACATGTGTTAGAACCTACAAAAGACGTGCTTAGCATAAATAAGTGTAACGGATATTAGGTATGCACAATATAAATATAATGACTCACCTCCACGATGCTGCTCAGGTCTATGACATACATGCGCTCTGTCTCAATGATCTCCATGACAACACGGTCCACATAGGTTAGCTTTGGGTTAGGCGCCATCGTGTCTGTGACAACAGGCGAGGTGGTCATGTGAGGTAATTTACATCTCACCAATTTGCTGGTAGGGGCGTTTTTGTTCCGCTGGTTGTTGATCACAAAGGCCTCCAGATGCCTCCGCCAGCTAGCACCAGAACCTCTGAGGTGAGGTTTCTGATTTCCAGCCTGCCTGTTGGTGCCTCCTGGTGGGCTCAGTTCCAGGTCTATGTCTTCCTCGTTCAGTGCGGGAGTTGTGGCGGAGAAGGGAAGGGCCGCCGTACTTCCAAAAAGGCTTTGACTATCAGCGGATGAACCAGAGGACAAGGTGGACACCAGGCTCACGGGACGTTCGCCCTCTCCGTTCAGTGGCTCCACACATACCTGGCTGCAATAGTCTGGGCCCAAATCTACGATATCCTTGACATGGTTGCAGGTGGAGAGGGGTGAGGACAACTGAGTAGATTCTGGGAACAACACAGAAGGTAGGTGTCAATATTTGGGAAAGGTAAACAGAAAGAAAAAACCCTGCAGGTAGAACAAAAGACAAAGGAATAATTATAGGATTAAAGGAGCAAGACACGGATTTGGTCACATTTACAGTGTCTTCCACTTGTAATGGCACCCCTGGTAAAGATGTGTACAAAAGCCTTAGAATAAACTGTTTTCTTCAGGTCTCCAACAAATGATATTTTGGGACTTTTTCACCTTCTTTATCATTCTCACGATAGCGCATGATGGCAAAATAAACCTAAGTCCTCATCCAACCTAGTTTGTCACAGTTTCAGTTGTTTTAAATGCTTAAAATATTTGCACTGACTGCAGACAAGGGCAGCTTGAGGTGAGCAATTATTTTCTTGTAGCCATTTCCAAACATACAAAGATCAACACACATCCTGCCTAACTTAAATGGCATGTTCTCTTGTCTATCCAATTTCAATGGTGACAAACAGAAACGGGGCTATGTGTCTGTTACTAATTAAACTAACTTAAGAATAGTGTACATTAAAATATGCTTCAGTTTCACTTTATATAAATTGTTAGAGGTGCCAATGAGTGATTTTAACTAGGTTTTACATTTTAACATGACATCCCATCCCCCACAGAATCAATACACTAATTAAAAGGTTTAGCTTCTAAAATTAGTTTTCTTCCCTGAAAATATGTTTAAAATAAAGGTCGGATTTTACTAAAATTATGCTCCTATAAAAAAGACATCTATTTCTAAGGCTTTTTACACATCTTTACTAGTGGTACCAATATTTTTGGAGGGCACAGTGGAAACAAAGTTGCTTTTCACCTAGTGACTTGAATCAGCTGATTTTTATCCGACTATCAACTCAATCAACAACACTCTGAGGTGCTGAAGTTGCTACTGTGAGAGGAACACTATAAGTTAGCTAGTTTTTGTTTCAGTAAGGTGTATAAAAAGAAGTCAGGGGAAGCAAAGAGATGTAAGAAGCTATTTTTTCCATAATTTATACAAAGAAATGTCAATTTTGCATTTAGGCTACTACGTGATTTTGCGTCTTTAGTATTTCGTGCTCCAGCAGTTTTGGCCATTTCCTAAGATACTTTTTTGGATACGAAAGAAGGACATTAACCTGCACCCGCCTTAGGGATGTTTTGTCAAACTGGAGAGGGAACAAATTCACCTGTAGCCAACCTCAGTAGATACCAGGAAGGCTGATTATACTATTGAAAAGTTGCTCAGTAATAACCCCTAGTGTCAGGAAGGTTTGAAAAAAAATATTCTGAAAGCTGTTTGGAAATCTGAGTTAACCACAAATGGCATTAGTGAGTCAAAGCTTTACAAAAACTGGAGATTAGAAATCACAAAAATCACAAAAATCCAATCAGATGTCATGATTGGATAATGCGAATGACTCAATAAAATGCTGCACCTCTCAAGCGGCACTCAGACACCCATGACAATAAAACAACATATCCAATAAAGTTTTTGAGTTTACATTGAAAATATATCTAAGACTCTAAGAGCTTTGTGTGTCTACTCCCAGGCTGAAACAAGGAGCCGTGTTTTACAGTAAAAGGGCTGTCACAAATCATTACTGACATGACCTAATTGCCACACTGTACAGTCTATGGAAAACCTAGCCATTTCCTCTTGTTCTCCTGAGTACTGAAGCTTGGATAAACAGACCAGGGGAAACTGATGAGAGTTAAAGAAAAAAGGCTAAGGAGAGTGTTGTTTATATGTCTTTATAGGAACTATGTCTGAATTTAAGAGATATTGAACCCGTATTGTGTTTCACACACTTCCTGGCCAGATAGGGAGTTTTCCTTAGAAGCATTTCCTAAATATATGAAATCATAGCAGTGTGAGAATGGAGCATTGAGCAGCCAATGTGCAGGGATCTGCACTTCCTTAAAGGGCAAAGAGGCCAAACCATTCTAGCAAGTTAAAGAAGTGGAGCTTTGTTCATTTAAGTTCAGACTAATAAATAAAAATCTATATGGCACAAACCGCCATTAAGCTAATCACTGAAATGCGGGTAATGCCTTGCAGATGTAGCAAACTATTTTACTACACTCAAGCGCTGACAAGCTTTCAGCATAAAGCAACCCTCGTTTGTGCATCTTTGGGTCCGCCGGCCACAACTGTCAAACAAACTTTATGTTGTTGATATAAACGAACCAAGTTTGCCATCTCGAGTTCTTTCCTGTACACAGATCTTGAAATATTTTATTTACTATTTAGTTTGAAAGAGAGAAAAATGGCCACACTCTAAGGTTTATCACGACTTAAACTCAGCTTCATGTGCAGCTGGATGAAGAGCCTTACATTAGAACACTGACTTCCTTTCACTTCATGAAGATTCACACACATACACCTCTTGGCATCCCTAATCTTTTCCATGAGTCAGTATTGAGCTAATGTTCACAGTAGAGTACTTGCTCTGCAGTCCAAACCAAAGCTTCCCAGCAGCACAGTTCCCATGCACAACCTCTCTGGGAGAAATGGATGAGTTGGCAAGCAGAAGCCAACCACTAAAGAAGACCATTTACGCTATGTGACAAGTCACATGGCTCGTGGTGTAAAGGGAGTGTAGGAGTGAGTTTCTACACTCCCTACACAGATATGAATTAAGACAAAGCATCTGCTTCTATTGATGTGTTTTGTCTTTACTTTTGGTGTAGAGCTTGGCTGAGTCTGGCATGTGAATGTTGCTTCCTCTTTCCATCACTTCCTCCCACCCAATGTTACTCTATAATAAAGCTGCAAACACTGCCAAGTTAAAAACACTAAGAGGAACAGGACATCCTAAGCTAACAATGGTCTAAAAACCATATTTAATTCAATTCAATTCAGTTTATTTATACACCGCCAATTCACAACACATGTCGTCTCAAGGCACTTCACAAAAGTCAGGTACATACATTCCAATTAGTCCTAACCATTGAACAGTGCAGTTAGATTCAGTTATTTGTTCAAATTGGATAAAAAGTTTTTCTATCTAAGGAAACCCAGCAGATTGCATCGAGTCAGACACTTGTAGCATTCACTCCTCCTGGATGAGCATGTAGAGACAGTGGACAGTCACTGGCGTTAACTTTGCAGCAATCCCTCATATTTATTTATGCACTCACATACCACTGCAAAGAATAACTGCATTATCTTTGCATGACTTGAATCACCATGCATGTCATGTATAGCGGTGGAGGTGCAAGAACACACTCCTGACTTATCTACAACTGGAGCACACCCTTGAGTTAAGGAGAAGATCGACCTCTGCTGCGGCTTTGATTGACCACTTCAGATACAGGCTCCACAGGCAGGAATTATCTGCAGCTGATACCACACAAACCGCATGTTTTGTGGTGGACCAAGCACTGCCCATGTAAAAACAAGATGCGCAAAGGAATGCAAATGACCTGGTTATCTTGGAAGAGCTGAATGCCCAGTTCTGTGCAAAGCAGTGCAAAGCATTTCCAGTCTGCTTGTTGCTTTGGAAAAAAAAAAAACATGAGGTCATCCACAGAGCCCTCTGCATCCTCTGTGACTTCCCCTTCTACAGGGTTTTTAATGCACTAAACAATAAACAATACAGTGAATAAACTACTTCCACACTGTCAAGTATGTTTTTTTATTGCTTGGTACAGTTTCACATGTGGAGACATTTAGAACTAATTTCTGAGGGATCTGCAGCCACAGTGGTAAAGAGCATTCCTGTTACTGTGCCACCTTGCTGCAAGATGTGAAGCGCTGGGTGCAGCGTGGTGCCAACCAAAGCCCTTTGGGAGACATATACTCATGAAATTACAACTACGCTGTACTTTTGCACAGCTCTTTATTTTTCTGATAGTCATCTCATAGATTCTGTGCTCCAGTTTTCTTGCTTTCTTTTGTTAGTTTAATTGTTTTTGGAACATTTATGGTATAAACAGTCTTTAGATCAATAAATGAACGCAAAATCATGTTCTTTCCAAGAAGCAATTTCTCCTTTTCATCCTTTCTGAAATAACAGCAGGAAAACTAACCTTACAAAATCATGTTTTCAACTGAATTAGATGCTGGATATGGCAGTCAACATATCGATACTTTTAGAAGTGTCAATGATATAGTTTCTGTTTTTACTTTTAAAGAACAAGATATTTGTAAAATATTGATAATTCCAGTATGAACACGTTCAAATAGGCACATACATGAGTGGCAACTTTTTTAGGAGAAATATGATTTTTGCAAATTATTTATTTTGATGATATGAGTAGGTAGGTATAAGTAAATGAGAATGAAACTCTATATGTGCGTACATGTTTATGAGGTATTTAATAAGACTGATGTACTCTTATAATAGGACAACTGATTATTTTTTATTAATTGATAAGGAAGAAAGGAGGTAGGAATAAATAAACTTGGTTTCTTCTTTTACAAACAGAATTGGGATTGCATTAAACATTAACGCAATCCTCGTATTGCTTTGAGAGAGGGTGCGATTTAAAAACAACTAATCAGTCACTTTACTAACAAATTTCAGACTCATTTTGCTTAAAATAAACAAAAAAGTATGTAAATGAGAGAAGCCTCGTTGAAAATCAAATTAAAATACAGTTTGTGAGCAAAGAACAGGAGAGCATTCATAAAACATAATATTATGATCTTCAAATTCATATGCAGCCATTTCATAAAACATTTACCCACACCAAAGCACACAGGATAGATGGCAACCCACATATACAGTGGTGTGAAAAAGTATTTGCCCCCTTACAGATTCCCTAAGTTTTTCACTTTTTTGTCTTTGTTTAATGTTGGAGATAATAAAACAAATGTTACTATAATAAGAAGATAACCTGAGTAAATACAAAAAGCAATTATTAGATGGTGATTTAATTTATTAAAAAGGGAAAAAGGCTATACAATAGCTTAGTGTGACAAACAAAAGCAAAAAAAAAAAATCTGTAGGGGGGCAAATACATTTTCATGACACAGTATAACTATTAGGCAAGTCAAGGATAAGAGCTTGCATCATATTTGAACATTTTACTGTACTGATCAGATTGCTTTTAAACCTTACTTAGACTTTAAGCCATCAGTGGTGCAAAATGAGCTAATTTTTGAAGCATAATAGTTGAAATTCCAGAAAAAAAACTTCCGACCTCTAATTGTAATTCCTTAAATTCCACTTTGTGACTGCGGGGGCATGGTTAACATTTGCAGACAAAGGTGTTTTAGGAATGGACCAACGCACACCTCCCTTCTCTTTTAGACTCTCAGACCTCCCTAGGAACACACGTGAATTCACTTCGTCTGCATAACATTATAACTGTCAATCAATCATTTGATTTTTAATATTTAATGAACTAATGTGAATCAAGTGTGTCTAGATGATTTTGTTTTTCCTTGCCTTTGACGCTGAGATAGGCTCCACTGTGACAAAGCAGGTACGGAAAACCGATGGATGGGTCTTTTTTTCCATAACTGAGAGCAGAGGGGCTCAGTGACTAATCATCTATAGGGACCCTAGTAGGTTAGGATCTGCCACTCTGTTTTTCTGTTTCAAGCCTGGGCTTATCTTTCAGTTTAGGCCCGAGAGGCACGACAGTTATCATGAAATGTGGGTCTGAGATTTCAGACTATCATAGTTATATGCATACCAAGCAAAGCCTTATCGGGCAGACTCAGAGATGAATAGAAACACTGAAAGACACAGTCCAACACCTGGTTATTAACTTTTTTGTTCCAAAAAGGCAATTGTTACAATTACAACATGGATGATCTCTGTCTGAAGTTATCGGTTAAAAAGAGACAAAGGATTATTTTATTTAAGAAATTCTTCAGCTCGCCTAAAAGCTGTCTTTGCATTCTTTGTTAATGACAGACATTCCAAAGAAACAATAATAAGTTCTTGCAATAACCCTTAGTGACTTGATCTGGCATATATCAATGTGTCTCCAGAGACTTGTCAGCAGCTGAAGTTTAACACATTACCTAACATAACGATAGGCCGCAGCTTGCAGCTGTTAGTTGCACAACACTGAGATGATACGACTTGCTTTTTTTCTGTTAGTTCATGAGCAAAACCAAGCCTCTTATGGCAGATATACCATGCAATACACGGCATAAGGGCAACACGAAATAATGTTGTCTCGGGTCTGATCGTCATGACAACTGTGCAATCGCATCCGTTCCGTGTAGCCTCAGGAATGGGAAGCTTTAAAGAACTTTTTCTCTGTGGTATAATGTGTAACATATGTTTTTTGACAGGGACTAACTTTGAAAACATAAACTAGGGTAGGTCTTTTCAAGATTACAGCACGAGTCCCAGAAAACTGAAATATTCCATGTATCAACCGATTATAATAATCTTTGCTAATGTAAAAGGATTTGTGCTCTTGCAGTTTTCTAATTGTCTTATTGCCATGTGTCACATGATCAAGCAAATTTTATTATGATTTTTTTTTTATTTTAGTAATTGCCCCTAAATCTAATAACTATTTGTTCCAACCTTTGTGACAACAACTGCTATCAACAGAAAATTTGACCCTCTTTTTAAAAACAACAATGATTTGTTTTAGTTCAGCCATGTTGGAGGGTTTTCTGTCATAAATGGCCTGTTTGAGTTCATTCTACATCATCTCAGTCAGATTTAAGAATGGACTTCGACTAGGACACTTCCAAACCTTAATTTTATCGCTTTAAAAACATTCAGTGGTGGACTTATTAGTGCTTTAGATCCTTTTCCTGCTGCATAACCAAGTGTGCTTGAGCTTAAGGTCACAAACATATGGGCAGATTTTCTCCTTGAGGATCTTCCCCTAGAGACGAGAATTTATGGTTTTATTAATTATGGCAAGTCAACCTGGACCTGAAGAACTAATAAGACAAAAAAAAGTGTACAATCGTCTACAGTATGTTTGGGTGTGTCTGTATAACATTTTTTTGTTGATGCCAATTGAAACATTTTCAGTGTTTACCTCATCTTATACAACCCAGAAAACAGAATAAATCTGTAAACCCCTTTTTTCATGCGAGTCACTCAGTAGTTAAACGCAACAAGCATGCTTTTTTTTATAGACATTCTTACAGGTTCCAACAGACCAGTACTTTCATACCTTTTTTTAAGGCGAGGAGATTCTTCCAATGAAGCGGACTCAACAAGTGGAAGGACGTTCAAGATTACAATGATTTTGTTATCGAAGTCAACCTCTTTATTACCACCCTGGACAACAGTGCCTCACATATCTTCCCAAACGTGAATGATCATTTCAAGTTATGACAGGATGATGAATGTGTCATCTCTCGGTTGAAGGAAGCAGTCCTCCCTACAGAGTGACCACCACTTCATCTGACTATAAGTTCACTTGAACTTTAGTGTCAGCAACTCACGACAGTTCGACTGTTATTTGCTTCTTGAATACACCGCTTCGGTATATAATAGACCTCACACTTGGTTCTCCATGCTGATGTGCCTCCGACATCTATGGCCCATGTGTTTTTCTATAGCAAATAAAGTATTGCAGAAAACGGACACACGTCTGCATCTATGTTCAATGCTATGCCAATTCCCTATCGAGACCTAAAAGGGTAATTTTTGTGCTATATTTTTGAACAAACTATGAAAGCCTTTGCTGTATTTCCATAATCAACCCCATATTACATACAAGATACCAGCCTTACAATTATTGTGATCTGTGATCATATTCTCCTTCAATTTTTACGTTGCCGAACAACAAAAAACAAGCATTACTGGTTTTGTATATGTATAGAAGACAACACTGTGGATGGACGATCCAGTGTAGTATAAAACATTGTTCTGCCTCAGTGCGAAAAGTAGTTAGCTCCACCTGTTATGCTCACTTGTCCTCCCCATTCCTGCTTGATTCCATTGGCCTGAGCTCACGATTCAAGAACCAGATTGTGAAACTTATAAATCTGAACCTATAGAAGGAAATCCACTAACATTATAACCTTCACACCATGACTGATTATTCCCCCGGCAGGAAACACATGGCTTCCTTTCGCTGCGGATGGTATAAATCATCTCGTGTGAACGTAGATCCACTAGTAGCATTTTTTTATTTTACCAAAGTTCCCTGGTTTGACTTTACTCAAATTATTATTTCAACTTGGCCACCTCATAGGCCTCCTTCTGTATACACACTGTGGTAAATCTTTTTAAAAAAAAAATACAAATGCGTTCTGAAGAGTAGTGAATTTAAATGTCTAAAGCACGTTTTGCCATCTTTACTGTCTTTTTTCAGCTTTTTAATGCAAGTGCATGGGTATCAATACCATAGGGTGACAATTATTTGTGACAATAAATTCTCCACAACGAGGTGATATCTCAAATTATATACATGTCATTTACATGATAGAGTTGGTTAACTATATATTCCAGTTCCCCATATCCTGTTAACATGCTGATAATGTTACACAAATGCTAATGTGAAGAATCAAAGATTTAGCTTCAAAGAATTAATGTCTACATTTGAAAACTAAGCAAAATGGAATGTTTTTAATAGCAGGACGTTTCATGTTTTATTCGGTCTACACAATGCATGTGTTGGCCAGAATGCGTACCTGCAGTTTGCCAAGCAAGTACTTTAATATGGCCACTCTCCCCAACTAAGGTAAGTCACCAAATCAAGAAAGAAGATCCATTCTGTTTCACAGTGTCTTAACAGTGCAGGCATTAAGCATTATAAGTTGGAAAACTGAGTTGGAACTTAAAAACCAAATCGTTGACAGGAATACGTACAAAAGCAGCAGGGCAAACTAAAACTTTGAGTGAGGTGTAGACTATGTGCAGCTGGCTGTAACCTAGGATGCCTCCTCCTGATCACACAGAAATATGTAGGTACGCTCAAGTTAATTGCCCGAAGTAACATCAAGGAGAAATAGGAGGAGAAAAAGGACTGGACTGTTGCTCAGTGGTCCACATTTTTCTCTTCAGATGAAAAGGAGGACAAGGAGCCGGTCTGAGGTCCTTAGAAAAGCTAACTCCTGTCTGACTATAGTCCCTCCTCCGCGTCAGGGGGTCTTGCAAACGTAAAGCTATAAATGGTGCGCGTCCGGAGATAGTTAGGCCTTCAGCCTTCACGGACCATTATCCAACAGCATGGGTCTGAACCCTGGTGATCAGAAATTGAATCCTAAGGCCTGGACTGGTTTGTTATTCCTCGACGGAATCCTGCTCACTTCAAGAGTTTTTTGTTATTAGGCTGTTTTTCATATGTACCAGATGGTTGATGTACAGCTGTGTTTGGCCTCACAAAGGGCTTTTAATGCTGTGTTAATGATTAGCCTACTGGTCTGTAAATAAACCGTTTGAGGACAACATACGGTGAATGCACACACAGATGCAAGCTGAACCTGCATTCCTCTCTTGGCGCAGTCAGGGTGTTGTGAAAACTGTTTTGGGAACTTTTTATAAGGGGCATTCTTGACAGCTCAGAGTGAAAATACAAATGTTCTTTTTCTTAAATTTGCGATTCATGGGTAACAAGTTGTTAAATGAGTTTTTCAGTTTTAGATTTTCATGGGAATGCTGTTTATACGAAAAATAAATTAAACGCAAAGAGGGTAAAAAAATTGCAGATTTCCCATTGATCCAGTGGGACAAACTCCTCAAAAAGGTCAAATCTAATCCTAGTAAACTCCTGCCAGTTTCGTCATATCCTCTGCCTTTCTTAGAAGAGCCGGCCGTGCCATAGCCTGCTATCCGTCACTGACATGTAACTGACGGCCCGTCATATGTTTTTGGTGTGACTATGAGCTCCAACTTGTACTAGAGCTCCTCGGTTCCGGCGTGTAAAGCTGCTGGGGGGTCTCTGAGTTCTGACTATGTGTGTAATACGCGACACACACTCCATTTGTTCCCTTTATTTACTCTTTTGGACAATACACACTTTCTTGTACAGGTACGTGAGAAGCACTGTAGGCGCATACCACCTAATCGGTTGTTCAGTACTTCCCCCATCGGTACTGAATCATTTCAGTAAAGACCGTAGATTTCGTCTCAGCTGAGTCCGCTGTGTGAAATGTGAAAGCTAAGACAGGACCAGTTCATTAACTTAACACTAACTTATCCCACTGTTTATCGCATGCAGAGTTATACTGAATGGGAAAGGGTTTTTCTTATGCTTTTTAGCTTTTTGTGAAATTTTCTCTATAGTCTATAACAGCCAAGTGAACAGCACTGCATCTTGCTCTAGGAAACAGCATTAATTAATGCAACACTCTAAAATGACTGTAGTATTACTATGGTCTATACGTAGCTATCTCCGATAGAGGTGTTCCTCAATACAGAACGACTGGCATTTGTGCCTACTAGCTTAGGAACTGCCTCCAAATGACTTGATGGTGTAGAGAGAAATCAGTAGATGAAGCTAGTTGCTAGTACATGCACTTAGCAGGAGGAGGTGTGCGGCTTTGATCATGGCAACATAGCTCAAGTACGAGATTTGCCTGTAGACTATAGTGGGGTAAGCACAACAGCGTGCAAGATCTCACTATTCTGACTGAATGAGATAGTTCACTGTACAAACGGCTGTGTAGGATAGATAATAAAATATGCATTGTAGGGTGCTGTCCTTTATGTGTAGGCAGTCTTGGAGGTTACTGGCGCTTCAAGAGTCTAAGTTGCCATGCAGAATGACGGGAAAGTGGTGCATTGGGTTTAGTAAGATTTTTTAAATACGATAGTCCCCCCCCGTGAGTGACGCCGGAGGTTTGTTTGCCGCCAGTAACTTCAGTGAGCTTCCGAAACAAGCGTCTCGAGTTACCTTTGATTTTATTTACTACACTGAGTTTTAATTTTTCTTAGTGTTGAAGTTAAACGTTCATCTGTATTTATGCATCGTTTTATATTCGTTGTTGCACATTTCAGTCCTTAGGGCCGTGTCATTTTGTAAATTGCATACCCATCAGTGAAAATGCGGTATGGAGAGAGTACAGGGACCATACAGCAAGTTCAAAATGGCCAGGTGACATCGAACCTATGAAATCTTTGTCGATGAGACTTTTGAGCCTCTGTTCAAGTTTAGTGGAAGATTTCGGGGTTAACGCTACAAATTGGTGTCATGGCTATTCATTCATTTATTTATGTTATTCAACTAACCTGTGAAAATGTCGTAGCTCTACAGTTGTCCAGTCTAATAGCCCCTTTACTCTGATAACTGAAATAAAATCCCAGTGCCCAACAACTGCCTTTATTAGTCTAATTACTTAATACTGTCCCGGGTAAGTCGCTTTTCGTGCTTTACATTATAAGTGCTAATTTAGATATACAACAGGCATGTTGTTTGTGAATGTGCTGTTGCTTCCCACAGAGGGTTCCTTGGTGCATGAGAAGGTCCATCTTATCAGTGCATTAACGCATGATTAGCACTTCTACTGTAAGACACAGAGTCAGGGGATAAAAGATGTGGAGTATGGATTTGTTTCGCAGTGGATGTTATAGGTTATCAACAGAAGACACGCGCTCTAAATATCTATCAAACCTTTAAAATTTATCACAGTCTCAACTATCCTCCATCTGAAAAATAAAATGAGCATGGAACACTGCTAATTTGACGCGCATACGTTGGATCACACTACACATCACATTCCCTTCAGGGAGACGTGCGATAGCATGCCCCGTGTTATCTCTGGTTTGGGCACGTCATCTGCAGAGATTCACATGCTCCCAGATTTGTGATCGCACCATTTCTCTGTTTTGATGGTGTCTCACAACGTATATGAGTTTAGTCACGAGTAAATACGGCAGCACGACACGGCATGATGTTTTTGCTGTTCATTGCTGGTGATGGATGCGTCCGGGGCGAAGCTCTATTTACCGCTATGGGAGGAGTGTGGTCAGGCTTACTACCTTTGTGTCTTTAATAGTACTCACATAAGTATTGATTGAGTAAAGTTTTGCTACATAATTAGCGTATTACCTGGCAAAAAGCGCTTGAGATGTGACAACAAAATACAGTTTCAAGACCTTGCTCGATATGTAACTCAAGCTCTTCACACTCTTTGCAACTTGTCACATAGACTGTGTGCCGGTGCAGGAAGGGGGGCCGTCGATCTGACTTTTGATTGGGCCTACGCTCAAGCCGGTGTGGGTGATATGATTACAAATGTGATACTCGTTCTTTAGTGCGTGTTGCGTATATGTATTCACGCGTGTCGGCTTCGTGTTGGCGCACGGTGAATGTTTGTGCGGCCGCCTTTGTGAGGAGTACGTACTATGGGCTTCAGGTGTTAGATCAACTGTGCGGACAAAGGCAATGAGTTACGACAGTCCCCTAATGCGAAGTTGAAGGTGTCCCTCAAACCTTGGGGGAAGCCATTCATGACGGATATTTTCTCTCTGAGACCACATCGCGGTTGTCCCTCAATCCAGCATAGCAGAAGGGACAGAATACTTGCATTCAACTGGTGGTCAAAAAGTAATGTTTCCTGACCTCGCCCCAGAACTACACATTTTGCCGTCGTAGAGTGGTGCGTCTGCGTTGGCGTATTGGCGAGGGGGGGCGGAGGAGGCAATTATGAACTAAGAAGTACATTCCTGTTTGGGTTTGCGATTTGTGGTGATTGTAAGTCTTTATTTGTAGGGTCTGCGCAACTGGATGTGACCACGCTCAGACAGGGGTTCCTTGTTTTCTAGTTTTTTTCATGGGAAATGTCCTTGTTCAGAACAAATTAAAAACAGCAAAAGGGGGTAAAAAATAGATTGGGTGCAGTGGATATTTCCCTTGGGATAGGATCCAGTGCTGGGTACACCTCAACCTCTGTGTCCTCTTAAGGATACTCCGGCCTGTTGCTCCAGCTGACCTCTATCTCCCCCCCTGGCCCTTTCCATCCCCTCCAGTCATTAGTCTTCTTATTCTTCTCAGTGTGCATCAGCGTTCGTTCCGCTGCTTCTGAAAGTAAGCTAGTGGGCTACTGCGTGATCTGTCTCTTGAAGAACTTCCCATTTCCCTTGGACCACATCTATACCACATACCCTTGCTGTCCAGGTACGTTGGTCTACATCTAACATCTGTGTAATCACAGGTCTGTGAACGCATAGATACCTCGGCAGCTGTTGCGGTGGCGCGCGGGCGGTGGGGGTGGGTGTAGATGTATAGGAGGGGGAGAGCTGAAGACAGGAACATGTCAGTAACTTAACACTAACTTGATCCACCTGTTTTATGCAGTCAGAGTTATCTGTGGGAAAGGGTTTTTTCTTACGCTTTTTTACGCTTTTGTGAAATTTTCTATACTAGTCTATAACGCCAAGTAACGCCTGGCATCTTGCTCTAGGAAACAGCATTAATTAATGCAACACTCTAAAATGACTGTAGTATTACTATGGCATAGTACTTTTCCGTAGAGTGTTTCACAGACAGGATTGTTACAAAATGTGAAATGATTGTGGTGCAGAGGAAGCTTTCAAGTGCCTTGCAGGGAGGCCTTTGATCAGCAACAACCAAAGTAGAGATAGCCTGTAACTAATGTGGGTAATCCACCGGAAGATCTCTATTAAAAGGAAGTTACTGTCAAAGGCTGTAAAATAATAAAATACATTGTAATCATGTCTTTTGTAAGGAGTTTAGGGTTCTGGGTCATACAATGACATGAAATGACGGGAATGTGATGGGTTATAAATTTAAATTACGATAGTCGTCCGTCCATAAAATAGACTTAGAAAAAGCGTTATTACCTTATAAAATGGTTTTAATTTTTCTTATGTTAATAAACTTCAGTGATTATGAATTTATTTGATGCAGAGCAAATTCCTAACAGACAATGAACGGATGGTGCATAAGGAATTATAGTTTTTTGTTCTGGCACTATTGGGCCCTTAGTTTTGTAATTGACAGAACCATTCAGGAAAAGGCGGTGGAGAGAGACAGGAAGACATACAGCAAAGTTCAAATGGCCAGGACTCGAACCTATGAAATCTGTGTCGAGGACTTTAGCCTCTGTTCAAGTTGTGAAGTGTAAGCAAAATGGTGCATGGCTTTCATTCATTTTTTTACAATAAACCTGTGAAAATGTGGCTTAC
Source organism: Crenichthys baileyi (assembly GCA_036173005.1). Lineage (NCBI taxonomy): Eukaryota > Metazoa > Chordata > Actinopteri > Cyprinodontiformes > Goodeidae > Crenichthys > Crenichthys baileyi. The sequence continues at coordinate 226,850 of JAHHUM010000645.1, forward strand.
AGTTGTATACTGCCCCTTTACTCTGATAACTGAATAAAATCCAGTGCCAACAACTGCCTTTATTAGTCTAATTATTAAACTGGGCGTGTGTAATTTAATCCTAATTTAAAACGGCTGTTTTGTGAATGTCTCCGAGGGTTGCTAGAGCACATCAGTGCATAAACAGCTTCATGAAGAACAAGTCAGGGATAAAGATGTGGAGATGTTCACAGTGGAGTTAGGTTATAAAACAATATCTAAACCTTTAAATTTATTCAATACACCATCTGAAAATAAAATGAGCATGGAACAACTGCAAATTTACCAAGACACATATCCCAGGGAGAGCCAAGATGCCCGTGTTATCTCTGGGGGAGCTGCAGAGATTCACAGCTCAGATGGAACATTCTGTTGATGGAACAACTATTAGTCATGCTCCGCACACATCCGGCCATTATGGAAAAGCAGCAAAAGGCAAGGCTTTGCTGTCATGCTGTGAGGATGCTTTTCATGGAAGTTGGTCAGACTGGTTAATAGGAATATGGATGGAGCTAAATACATGGCAAACCTAGAAGAAAAACAGGTTCAGGCTGTAAAAGACTTTCAACCTTCAACTTTCAATAGAACAATGTGTTTGTGCTATGACAAAATATAAACTTGTTTAAGGGGCATCTATACTTTCACAAGGTGTTGTGAATGATTACAAAGACTTCATTCTTCCTTAACAGGGTTCGCTGAATTTGCACCTGAGGCAGCATGTGATCAATGCTACAGTCAATTAGTTGAAGAAAAGTTCCAGGTAATGAAGTCCCCTTAACTAGCCCACTTGGTGAGACGCAGCCATCCCTGCCAACATCTATCTATGTCCGCAATCCAATGTCCACTGGTCTGGAAAAGCTGCTGTGAATGGAGATGATCCATCAGTCCACCCCCAGAACCCCCTCAAAGCTATACGTTCTGCACACGCAGCTACATTCCTGTTTGGGGTTAAGTAGGTCAGAATGGAGCCTTATCTTTGAGAGTGCTTTTTCATGCAGCCTCAGATCGGTTATTGCTTGGTAGAGCCACCATTATTCAACCGACAGCCTTGTTTTATTTGTAGGGTCTGCAGCTGGATGGTGACCACGCTCAGACAGGGGTCTTTTTTATGCAGTCCTCACCCCTGTAAACTACATCCAATCATCGCCTAACCTAGACAGCACATTGCTAACAGCTCTGCGCCTTAATTACCATCAATCCATCACTGCAAGGAGCAAGGTTGGACACACTTTAACAGCAACAGGTTTTTAGAAAAGATTTGAGCTGCAGGGGAGCTCTTTGTCTTTGTCAAGCGCGCAAGCTCTAAAGGAAATGTATTTGGTTAAGCGCTGCCTTTTGAGGAAATTGAGGAGACAAAATTTGCATGAGGGCGGCACACGTCTCCTCTTGCCAAAAAGCCTCCTCTGGCTACAGCTGAACCAAATGGACAGGCGTGGGGGGAACAAAAAGCAGTATTGACACATTGGTACTCTTCAGCCAAAGTGGAAGTCCAGAGCCAAATGAGTGCAGCAGAGGCAAGAAGAGGAGGAGATAGTGGGTTGAAGGACAGAGCAGGCAAACAGATACAAAGCAATCCTGTGTCAATGCAGCAGCTCTGCGACTGAGATTATAAACCCTCAAATAATATGTAATCTGAGCGACCCCCAGCATACAAGGTCAACACCACTGGTTACACAAACCAGCATGGCTGTCAGGGATTCTGACATGTTCTGGGTCTATGTGCTCATGTTCAGGGGGTTACAGTTGTATGAGGGGAGGTTGGCTGAGCTCCATACAGCCACACAAAGAGCCTCTCTGCCAGCAGGGAGTGTAGGAGGGGAGTTCATTACTCTTTCAGTCTGCCTCTTAAAGCCTCTACATTTCCTCTTTTCTTCCATTTCCATCATTTTTTCCCCTTCACATCTGCTGCAGAAGGTCTTTAGAGTTAACAAACTGTCCTAAGGGAACCAGATATTGTAAAGCAGCCATCAATCAAAAGTCCTTATCATAAAAATGGTCAATCTTGGGAAATCACAGTTGTACAGGTGCCAAGCAAATGGTAATTCCTACCCCTTGAACTTTGTTCACTTATTTCAAACTAAATTATTAAACATTCAACTGTATTGTCTAGTTTACTCTCTAATAAATAAGGTTTTTGTTTGCAAGCATGGTGGTGGCAGCATCATGCTGTGAGAATGCTTTAGGCAGAGACAGTGAGGCTGTCCACCAGATGAACCTTAACATAAAACATACCTAAACATATAACCAGAGCAACGATGGCGTGGCTTAATCTCTAGTTATTAAAGTGGGGTAGACAAACCACTGGTGGTACCTGGGTTACCTTTAGTGGTACTCAGAAAAAAATCTTAGTAATCATTAGGTAAATATAAAGTCTTTATAGGGTATTGCATTTACATTCAAGGTCAGAACTTGGACCTGGGGACCAGAAACCCAATTTTTATGTGTTTCAGTTCCAAGTTTAAAAACCAATGCAAGCTAATAACGATTTATTTCTCTGCATTATGGGCCTTTAAAAACTGCAGCAACATGTTCAATAAAGGAGGCTATATAGCACTGTTTATGTAAAAGACTTAATGAGATACAAAATATAAGAAGTGCACCACAACTAAGATGACGCAACAAACAAAAAAGTTCCCAAGTCCTGCTGCAATACTGTTTTAAAACCTCTCAGTATGGTGGTACTTGGAAAGCTTAGTATATACTGAGGTGTGACATACAACTATCAACTGTGAGTATAAAGCTCTTATAAGCAGATGTGTAAAGCTGGCAGGGACACATCTCAATATACTTGCAGCTGTAATTGTAGTAAAAGGTGGTTCTCTCACATAAATTTGCAATAAAATATCTTGACATGTGTGGTTATAACCTGTCAAAATGCACTGCTCTTGCAAGGCAATGTGTGTCAGAACAAATAATATTCCCCTGATCTTACCTTCCCCCATTGGGCCCTGGTGGAGAGCAGAATGGGAGTCCTCTGGCATTGCACGCAGGCCTCTGGAGTTGACAAAAGAAAACACAAATATTCAGACATGATCCAGACACTTCATTCCAGGGCGTACGGTAAATACAGAGCAACTGCTGGGTTTTCTAGTACATAATTATTTTCTCAAAGGACTCTTCTTCTCTCCGGATTGCACACAGCGAACTGTGGTCTTGTATAAAAGAGAAATTCTTCCCATTCCACCGCTCGCTGCTCTGTGTTGGCTCCGGCTCGTCACTGTGTAATGCATAGTGAGGTTGTGGTGAAGGTAAGTAAAGGAAATGCTGATATGAGCGAATGCTAATCAGTGTGTAGCATCAGGAGTTAGTCCAATTTTGACTTCAAATTAAAAACCAAGGGATTTGGCAGCTGCAAAGTAAGTGTTGCTTTAACAACAGAACCTTTATTTGGCTCAGAAACAGCCTTTAATATAATATTGGAAAGTCTTTGGAGATCAAATGAAAGTATGCTACCTACTGCTAAAGAATAAACAGATAAACATCATCAATTAAGCTTGTTTTGGTTTATTAAATTCATGCAACATTAGAACCTGTCCCAGTCATCTAAAGCAGGTGTGTGCAACCGCAAGTGGCTCTTTGGCCATTTCGCAATAATCCCTAAATATTGGCTAAAAATGATAAAGAACCACTTTATGTTTCTAGATATTGATATCATAACACAAACAGGTTTAGCGGTTTTTCGGTTTGACTTTCCTCAACAAAATGACACTAAAAGTACCAGTAATATATTTTTTAATCTATTCTCCTTGTCATCAAGTTGGAAACTATGTTTTTTTTTATATTGTTTTCCACAAATGACATCCCAATGTAGAAAATGTATCCCTCCTTATTTTGCTGTTTTTCCTTTTTTTAAAACCCAAAAATAGAAGTAAAATGGCGGTTCTTTAAAAAATTACACCATATTTCCTGTAGTAGATATTTATCAAAAATTACAAATTGTTATTTTTCTGTTTTACTTAGGCGGATTTAGGGCAAAATGTCCCTTTGGATTATAGAAGTCGCAGACCCCTGGTCTAGAGAGATCACAGGTTCACCTCATAAGGAAAGTATTCTCTAATCCCTTATGCCAGGTTGTAGCCCCTCAGATATGAGCTGTATCCCTCTGGAGCCACTGTGCTGCCACAACTTCCCCTTTTAGCCTCCTTACAGCAAATTAACGCACTGCATGAGAACTTGTCCCTTTGCGATTCCCCGTGAGCCACGAGGCCTTTTCGGATGCCACATTCTTGAGCCAGACAGAACTGAGGAGAGCAGGAATTCTTCGGGGATTAAGATGTACATTGTTCCCATTGCATCTGCTGGCCACTGTGCCGAGCTGATGGCCAGGCCAGCTGAGGCCAGCCGGGGCCAGGCGAAGCCCGCTGCCAAAAGGTTCACCAATTAAGATGTGCAGGAATGCAAGGATATAAGTCACGGAGCTGGATGTGGACATTAGGATCAGTCAAAGATCCCTCTAGCTGCAGCTCGGACTAAGGCAGATCTTGCAAACTCTGCCCACTGAAACTATTATTATTTGTTACACAACAAATCCAAAAATAAAACCTGAGGTCAGTCATGTGTAGCACACACTGTAAGATTTCTGACATGGCTTTAACATATCACACTGTGATTCTGATGGGGACTCCTGTCACACCAGACGCTGAAAGGATGCCAAACTGCACAAATTGTTGCTGCAGTAAAATCCTATCAGAGAGATAAGACAGAGATATCAGTCTAACAACGAATGAACAGCAAGGTATTTATTGGTTTAGTTTGATAAGTTTCTATTTTTTTCTGTTTCTTGAAATATTTATATGTTTTTTCTGTATCTGTTTCTTATTATTGTCTCTTTTTTGTTTATTTCTATCCATCATTTTCAGAACAGCAATTTTACTTTCCATACATTTCTTTGTTAATGAAGGGTAAAGACTATCAGCATTTCATCCAGAAAATTCTTCCCAGATTCAAATGTCTTTTGGGCCATTTGGGATTTTTGGCAGGGTGGGGGGAGATATGGGTACGTTTTTAATACTGCCAAAGGCTTTATCGCACTGCACAATTTTCCCAGAAACTTTCAGAGGTTGTCAGTTGCCTTAAGAGAGCTAAAATGGCTGTGGGTGTGCCGATCACCCTGAACAACAGACCACAGATTTAAGCTAAAATTTTTCTTACAATTCTTTCAAAATCAAAATTCTGTCTAAGACAGGTAGATAATTGCACCCACAATGATTAAATGTCAAACTTGCTTGTTTTAGATTCTTAATTCAACCTGGAAAGACTCACATAACGGAGAACAACGAGAAGACGGTTAAAGAGTTTATTAATGAAAGATTATTTCTTTGGTGCTTGGACCCCTGAGGAAGACGTGAACGCTGAGGATGAAATGAGTTTGAATAAACATCTTATGATTATGATTAGGTACGTCTTCCCCTTGGGATCCGATCCTGGTGGTGGCGTAGGCCTTGGAATGGAAGGAGTTGGGAGCCTATGGTGGAGAAGGGGTGGAGGAGGGTCAAAGCTCAGCAGAAAGGCGGTGTCTTCCATGCAGAAGGTCTTTAAAAGTGATGCCCTGGGAGATGATTGGCCGAAGAGGAGTGCGGACCTTCCGTTGACTGGAGCAGCCAGTGAGGAGTGATTGGACGAGGCGGGGTGGTGAGTCTTCCATGTTGAATTTTCGTTTAAACTCCATTTTAAAAAGTCAAAGATTGTGCAGCAGGATTTTTACCAGTGTGTATCAGTTTAATTTTGTTTGCATCCTATTGATACAAAAATGAGTAAAAATACCCGCATAAAAACTGAACAAATGTGGATTAAATAAAATTGAATAACAAAAATCTTTATTCAAAAATATTATTGCCATTGCATGTTTCCCTAACATCGTGCAACATCAATAACATCATAGTTTCAAGTTGTTATCATACCATGTTATAATTGGTATTTATTTATTATTGTCTTTATGCCAGTGATACCATTTCCAATTAGCTACTTTTTTCTTTCTTGTTAGTATGAAAAAAGCCCTAAACAGCATAAGAACCTGTTTAAAACACTTTTTCTGACATTTCTATAAAATGGCCGGTGTGATGTAAAACTGTTGCGGGTTTAAAGTTATAACTTTTTATACCCTCAGAATTCTTCATATGTTAAGCCTTAAGAGTAGAGCTTTTGACCAAGCTCAATTCATTTTTAAGACCTTGGTTGGTTTGTGAAAAATGCAGGAGAGCGACTGAAAGTTTGGCTTTGAACTTATCACGGCAACCTAACGAAAACCTTGATAATCCCACCTACATCGACCTCTTAGCTGGCCTGGCCTAATGACCAGACCACAACTGTGCTAATCTGTCTTTGGTCAATGACAGAGTAGACTGGGAATAATAGAGTCCTAGAAACACCACAGAAGTCTGGGTATCCAAACTCTCTTTCAAGCTTATCAAAGGCTCTAGGGAACACTACTAATCAGTGATATTTAAAACCATTTTAAATTGCCTTACAAGGCAACGAGTACAACTTTCAGAAAAAAGTCTAAATCTTAGGTTACCATTTGCCCGTTTTAAATGCTTGTTTTCCAAGGTAGAAGTTAGGGCCGAAATCTCAAAACCTAAAGTAAACACAACATACAGCCATGCATTCATGCCAGGCTGACCGCCTGTGTCTGAACTAAATACCATTTCACACAAATGGAGAGGTCTTGGTTCCCACAGCTGAGGACTGCATTACCCACGGCATGCCCGCATGGGAATTTTCAACTTGTTCCCTCATTAAAAGGCAGATGCCACAAAAGCCAGTCTGATGGTTTCAAACAAGAGGAAGGGAAAAGGATAATTTCTTCAGACTAACTGATAAAGTCTTTACACAGATCTAGGAATCGAGGACTGATTTTTACCTTTTAGCTAAAATAAACAGATGATTGTGGGGGAAAGATGCAAGCAGAGATTGTTCACTCAAGCAGATCAAGCAGAAACAGGGTCGTCACGGCACATTACTAGCATCTCTCAAGCAAAACATACAAGAGCATTTCTCTTAAGCCAAGATCTTCAACTTAACATATGATAGGAAAAAGTCCTATGGATCTTAATGATCATCTGGAGATGTTACCACAGCCAATGTACAGGGGTTTGACAATGAAACTGAAACACCTGTCATTGTAGTGTGGGAGGTTTCATGGCTAAATTGGACCAGCCTGGTAGCCAGTCTTTATTGATTGCACATTGCACCAGTAAGAGCAGAGTGTGAAGGTTCAATTAGCAGGGTAAGAGCACAGTTTTGCTCAAAATATTGAAATGCACACAACATTATGGTGACATACCAGAGTTCAAAAGAGGACAAACTGTTTGGTGCACGTCTTGCTGGCGCATCTGTGACCAAGACAGCAAGTCTTTGTGATGTACCCAAGAGCCACGGTATCCAGGGTAATGTCAGCATACCACCAAGAAGGACGAACCACATCCACAGGATTAACTGTGGACGCAAGAGGAAGCTGTCTGAAAGGGATGTTCGGGGCTAACCCGGATTGTATCCAAAAAACAAAAAACCACGGCTGCCCAAATCACGGCAGAATTAAATGTGCACCTCAACTCTCCTTGTTTCCACCAGAACTGTCCCGCGGGAGCTCCAAAGGGTCAATATACACGGCCGGGCTGCTATATCCCAAACCTTTGGTCACTCAGGGCCAATGCCAAAACGTCGGTTTTCAATGGTACAAGGACCCGCAAATCTTGGGCTGTGGGGACAATGTTGAAACATGTTTTTGTTCTCTGATGAGTCCACCTTTACTGTTTTCCCCACATCTGGGAGAGTTACGGTGTGGAGAAGCCCCAAAAGAAGCGAAAACACACAGACTGTTGCATGCCCAAGTGAAGCATGGGGGTGGTCAGTGAGGGGTTTTGGGCTGCCATATGATGGCATTCCCTTGGCCCAATTACTTGTGCTAGATGGGCGCGCGTCACTGCCAAGGACTACCGAACCATTCTTGAGGACCATGTGCATCCAATGGTTCAAACATTGTATCCTGAAGGCGGTGCCGTGTATCAGAATGACAATGCACCAATACACACAGCAAGACTGGTGAAAGATTGGTTTGATGAACATGAAAGTGAAGTTGAACATCTCCCATGGCCTGCACTGTCACCAGATTTAAATATTATTGAGCCACTTTGGGGTGTTTTGGAGGAGCGAGTAAGGAAACGTTTTCCTCCACCAGTATCACATAGTGACCTGGCCACTATCCTGCAAGAAGAATGGCTTAAAATCCCTCTGACCACTGTGCAGGACTTGTATATGTCATTCCCAAGACGAACCGACGCTGTACTGGCCGCAAAAGGAAGCCCTACACCATAATAATAAATTATTGTGGTCTAAAACTAGGTGTTTCAGTTTCATTGTCCAACCCCTGTAGGTTGTAACAGAAGTGAGAGCAGCAAACATGTCTACTGAAGAAAAAACCACTTCTCATACTCAGATATGTCATTTTCTCTGTCTCTCCGGGATGGTACACAGACGGCACAGACAAAAAAAAAAAAGGATGTGACCAAAACCAGGTAAAAACTCTTCTTCAGACACCTTAAAGCTCTCAACATTTGGTCATTTTACATTCGGAAACACCAGTATGTTTTATTGAGATTTTATGTGACAGACCAACACCAAGTAAAGCATAATAGTAAAAAGGGAAAGATACATAGCTTCCAATTTGTGTGCATTTGTATTAAGTCCCCCAGAGTCAATACTTTGCAGCTTTGCACGTCAAGAAAAAAGTTTTGCCTATTAATTTTTGCATTATCGCTCAAGCTCAGTCAGATTGGGTGGGCGAGTCTGAACATCATTTTTAGGTTTGGACTTTGGCTAGGCCATTTTAAAACAGGAATATACTTTGATCTAAGCCATTCCATTGTAGTTCATGCTGTATATTTATGGTTGTTGTCCTGCTGGAAGGTGAACCTGTGCCTCACTAGCAAATGTTTTGCAGCTTCTATCAGGTTTTCTACAAGTGTTGCCTTGCATTTAACTCCTTCAATCTTCCGTCATCCAATCTGACCAGCTCCTCTGTCCCTGTTGAAGAAGGGCATCCCAAAATCATTCTTTAATAGGTTTGCTGTGTCCTTTATATGCCTCATGAGAAAATGCAAACTGGAACTATTACGGATTCCTATCAACAATGGCTTTCTTCTTGCCCCTTATCTATAAAGGTCTAACTTACAAAAACTAAAAATATGGTTAATACACCCATCCATTTACTGTAACCACTTAATATGTGCAGAGTCGCAAGGGGGCTAGTCCCATCTCCTGCAGTCACTAGACAAGAGGCAGGCTAAACCCTGGACAAGTTGCCAGTACATGGGATGAATATAGAACTATACAAGCGAGTACTTTCTTATTTCTTTTATGTTGCATCCAATAAATGACTCCTTCTAATGATATATAAAAGTGGTCTTGAACAAATGTTCTGCAGGCTTTCTGAACATCTTGCAGGGGGTCCAAGACTTAAGAGATGAAACATAAATAACTACCCAACATAAAAATTAAATTTTGATCTTTAGACACTAGTAGCCTCTCATAAAGCCAAAACTCTGATTCCATTACTACTGTCAAATCTATATAAAAAACAAAGTTAACATAGTTGGAGTGACAAAATATAACTTTAGTACCAACATGCCCAAAGAGCTAATTTGGCATGAAGCAGTTTTTTTAAGTCGTTTTTTTTTTCTACTTCATTTTCATTAGATTTTTTTAAGCACAGGCTTTACCATGTAGAATTATACAATCTAGTATAATACTATATGAAAGTAGAAAATCCTGTGATTACAGTGCTATCGTTGAATATTATGATGATGATATCTATCACAATAAATCCATCATCTCTCATTCGTTTCGCTGCATCCAGCTGCCTCTGTGACCGTTAGCCTGTTGATTCAGTGTCTCCGGTGATTGGGTATTTCCGTTTAAAAACTACTTTTCAATGAAATCTTACTGAATTTTCAAAATTTTCAATTCAAATTTACAAACAGATCCAACAGTTTCACCTGCTCTTCTCTCTCAGCAGGACACCTACTGCATCATGATGCCCTAAAATTATGACATAAGTCCAAGAGCATCTTGAGACAATCACATACTGTGGGTTGGATTTCTCTGATATCATCAGTCAGGACAGATGCTTTTGTTACCGGCAAATAAATATCTAACCTGGGCAGGGGACTTTTCAGAGGTCTGAGAAACAAACTGGGATGGAACTGGTGGGGTGTTTATTTTGCATGACCCCCTTGTTACCCCGTCTAAAAGCTTTTTCTGCGAGTGCCCTCTTTTCCCACATTACTCCTGCAGTTTGTCCTCTGACATGCAGGCTTTAAGAGACCAACAGCTTTTCATTCTCTTGAGAAAACAATACGCCCTGAAGGCCACTCTTCATCTCAAATAAATCCACCAACTAAACAAAAGACCTGGGTCCAACCCTCACACAGACGCATAACAAACCTCTTATTTTCCTCCACTGCATTTCTAAGCACCCCAGCAAGAACTGATCGAGCCAAATGAACAGCCAGGGGCCATACAGCCCATATGGTGCACATATATTTCAACAGCCGAAATAGCCTTTAATGGGAGAATAATTGTTTCCCACTGCTGTGAATAGCGAAAAATAGCACTTTCCTCTCCTCTTATAAATATCCAATAAACACAATGTGCATACCTGGCATGTGAGGTTGGAAAGGGCCATTCTGTGAGCAAGTGACCAGTGAAGTTTTTAAACTTCTCAAAGTTCTGAGAGGCAGACATTCAGAAGGGAAGAGGCCCTCCATTAATGCCCTGCACAGTTTGGACAGGGGTCAGGACAGGACTGCTCGGTAAAATTAGACAACACGTCTTCAAATAGAACTCCGGTGTCCTCATTTAAAGGTACGTTACACCACATTTGAATGGCAAAAACAACGCTGGTTCTTCCGAGTGTAAGGCATGTAAAATGACACATAGCACTTGCATGCTTCTTTCAGATAAACACAATGACGGCAGGCTGTTTAAAGCTACTTTTACAGACTTTTCTGCTGCCTACACAACAAAATGTCATGGTCAGTTTTTCTGTTTGTTTTGATATTTTGTTGTCATAATTTAATAAGAACAAAATCTAACCTTCAAAAATAAGCTTCTGCATGCACATACCTCCTGTGACATCACACAAGGCATAAGGCAACTCAACTTTTAAGCATGTCCTTTGGTGTTTTTCTTGTTTATTCCTCTCAATTTGTCTGTTTTTAATCAACTTCCTCCTTCAAAACATTCTTACTAACACATTCCGTTTGGCTGTAGCAGAACGTTTGAGGAATGGGACTAAAAATCCATTTTGAAATCGGTCAAAAATTACTCTTCCACAATATTGTTTGCAAATTCCAGCAGATCAGCTCAATTCATGTGCCTTTTTTGATGCTATCAACCCAAATGCACACAAAGCAGAGCTAGCAGTAATCCTCTTCTTTCTAACATTGCATTTTGTGAAATCTTGCAGTACAACATCAAGCTGCTTTGTTGTGTTTTTTCGCTGTACTTAAAAAAAAATACACCACTAAATTGTTCTTTAATTTATGTCTAATGTCCGCCAATAAACCTTGCAGAACAGCCCTAGCTGCAGGTTGTAAAAAAGGCCTGCTGCAGCTGTCCCTCAGCACCAAACAACATCAGGGCAAAGAACGAGGCTTAGAAAAGGCTCTGTTGCAAGGTTTTAAAATTATAAGGTCTCCACAGAAGAAACTGCCCTCACATTCTGCAACACTGGTGATTTTATCACAGCTACAGGCTTCCAGCGCAGTGGAAGAAGGAACCAACGGCCAGCACTGAGATCCAAGACACACTTGTGCAGCTTCCTGTCTGGACCACCTATTCAAATGCTCTGTTCAGGCAACATTTAAAAGAAATGATGTTGAGACCTCATTGTGTGAGAGGTCAAATGAGGTCAAAGAAGCACAACGTGGAACTTTTCAGGACTAATTGATTGATTTTTGCCATCATTCTTCTTCAGCTGCTGGTTGGGGAGAGTTATTGACCTATAAGGAAGCTTGCATTTAAAACCTGACTGTCTCACTGGGGTGCTCATTTGCAATAACAATTAGGTTTGCAGTGGGAGAGTGTGTGCACCATGGGGGAGGAATGGGATGCAGGGTAGGATGATTCAGGTTATTCTGACTTCTGTAACAAAGTGGGGGGGGGTCTGTAAAAAACACGCTGCAGCATCTGTCCAAAGTCCATTTAAGTGAAAGTGTTTTCTCAGAAAGACAAACAGAACTTATCTGACTGAAACTCCAGCGCACTGCTCCCATTAAGCTTGGAGGCTGTAAAATTACATGAAGCAGAACGTCTGATTTCAAGTAAAGCAGCCACAAAGGAGGGATTCATCATCATCATAACGAGGCATGCAATAAAGGTTTTTAAGAATTTCACAACGCCAAACCGATTCATTTGGATCTTTTCCAGTTATTTGTAACGTTAAGACTTTAAGAAGTCAGTTACTAACTTTTAACATTGATGATTTGGGTATTTAACGCATGTTAACGAGTTGAAACAAAAAAAAAGGTAGAAAAAAGAGAACGGAATGTCAAAGTGTTCAGCAATAGGACAAAACTGCTGAAAGTGAATACAATACACCGTTTTGTTTAAGAAAAACAAGCGTTTAGTTAAATGAGTTTGGGAAAAGCATGTCAGTAAAGTGTATACGTACCGAATTCGCCAACTTCTTTCCTTCCAGCGACCAAAACTCCCAGTTAAATTTCTTTGCTCTGCTTGCTTTTTCGTAAAATAACCAGCTTAGTCCGTTAGTTTCTTCTTTTTACATGATACATGCCTCTCAGAGACAAACATCCCAGAGCAGGTCCGAAAATAAAACACACCAGTGCTGCATCTTTAAAGAACTGCGAAGAACTGCTGCTGCTGCTTTCACTGCCTCCCGGAAATATTGAAACCGCGCTTTACGACAGCGAAAACCAGGTCACCGAGTGGCTCCAGACGCAGAAGATAAGCTTTATATTCTACGTCTGAGCACCTCTATCTTATACATATCACAATTTTATAACTGGAAAATATCTGTTATGGTAGGTGCATGTTCTGGTAAATCTAATAGGAAAACAGCAAGGGAAAAACCAAGATAGACAAACGAAAAATGACCAGTTTGTTATATTCCCAGACAGCCAACAAATTCTTCAACTATTATGAACTGTGATTGTAGAAGGTAATATTTTTTCTGATCACTTTTCCTTATTATTTTTCACTGCAAAACAAATATAGATGAATATAAACAATTAAAATAAACAAAATTTCATTAAATTTGTATGGGAAGAAGTGTTTGAAATGTACCCATGTTTTAAACAATGTCAGTCCACCTCACCCTGTCATATATGGGCAGTGACGTCAGGGGATGAACCACATTCTTTGCTATAGATGGTCGAGATGTTGAGGGGGGCAAACAGTGAAAAAAACATAACCACATCGGTGTGTTTTTTTTATATAGGCTGAATATGGCTCACCACCCGGGGTGCAGTACGGGGTGGGTGATGGGGCAAAGTAAGCACTTTAAAAAAAAGCATTTGTCAGCTGGGCCAAACTGATGACCCATTGTGAGGTCCAGTAAAATAAATTGGAATTATAAGAAAACATGGCAGTGCAGTATGGCTGACTAATGACGCTAAAGTTAGTATCTGATTTGAGGTTCCTAAAAGCAGTCTTTTGTTCAAAATCCATAGTACCACAAATTTGAACTGGACACTGAACGTATTGTAAATTCTTTAGAACACAGCTTTACATTTTGGAAACCTTTATTCTCTTTCTTAAAAAAGCATGAACATCCAAATACATAGACAGAAAAACAAGCACTGACTGCCAAAAAAAGAAGTTAAAATCTTTTTGGATACATACCTATATTTTCAGGGTGCATAAGGAGTTGCATTCAAGGAGAAATCACCACTGGCTGGTGATTTTATGTTTTTAGTATTTTAAACATAATTCTTGGCCATCCATTTTGAGAAACAACCAAATTGATTGTATTTCTATTTTTATATTTTAAAACAAAAAAATCAAATCAGGACTTCTTTATTCTTTTGCATCACTGTTTTCTGCGGAATTACAATTTCCAAAACATGCATGGTGTTTCTCAGCTGGTTGGATTTCATCTAAAAAAGACAAGAAAACAAAACAAACACTTATCCATTAGAACTTTATGATTGGTTTCAAAATGCAATTTAAAATTGTGTTTCATTTTAAATCAGAAAGTGAAATTATCAAGTTTAATGAAAATGTCACTAGGAAAGTCCCCTAAAGTCAGAATTCTAAGAGGTTCCTTAGCAAAATCCAACATGGCTGCTTTGCACATAAATGTCAGTGATAGTTGCAGTGAAAACCTTTGTATTTGCCTTTTCTGGGATTTTTATCTCACTATGTCTTTAACACACACTACCATAACCCTCAATAGACTTGTAGCTAATTGCTGATAATACAAAATCCAGAGAAATGTGTTGCTTTTAATGTCATTTCCAGATCCAAGTTCTGACATTCAGGTAAATGGAACACAGCATAAGTAACCATCAGAACCTGATCCTGGTTCCGTGTTGTTTGCTTAAATCTGATGCACTTCTCTTTTGACATTTTTCTGGTGAAACAAACATGGATGTGCTTAAACAACTACTCTTTGGCTTTTGTTGCTTAGCAACTCTGTATCACAGTTTTTTTTGTTAATATTTTTCAAGTAAAAATTGGACTAGCTTTTATTCTTTGTACCATTAAAGACAAAGTACCAACAGTACTACTGTTCGCGAACATCTTCCTCACTGTAAAATAATTGAATTTTTTTCACATCTTGCTTTAGGTATAATTAGGTAAAACTTTAGGAAACATTTAATAATTAAAAACATTTAATATGTATGGAAAATGGTGAAGGTTTCTTCGATTTAAAGGGGAGTTTTCCTTTCCTCTGTATGAGTAATTGCTGCAATGCTAACGACTCGATGCAATTAACTGTCCACTGTCTCAACATGCTCATTTAGGAGGAGTGGTATAAGAGAAACCTGACTGAATAGTTTTAAAAAGAAGAACAAATTGGAATGTATGTAATTGAGATAGGATCTATCTATATAATTGGACTGAATTAAATATACATTTTTATATATTAAGAGGATCAGCTTTTTTTGTAAAGTGCCTTGGGACAATGTTTGTAGTAAATCAGTGCTGTATACATAAACTGATTTTTTTTTATATAAAAGAACTCCTTTCGGTTTACAGAGATGTTTCCACATCACAACAACTGGACCTCATATTTAATTTTTTTCTATAACAGTTTTGCACAAGTAGAATACATGCTAGACAATGACAGCATTTCTAGCCTGTGACTATAAATTACATTTCTGAGGGTCTGGTCAGCACAATGGGGTTGGGGGTGATTAAGGGCAGCCTCAGTTCTTCTGCCTGCAATGTTTCTGGTAAAAACAAATACAAGCTCAGACTATAATTGACACTGTAGAAAGATATTACTGGTAAACCCTAGTTCAAGTTAACCCTAGTTCAAGTTAAGCAGACCTGTGTCGCCATCTCCTGGTGAGTCTAGTAAAGAAATGTTTGACTTGACGTCAGTCAGTCATTTTCTACCGCTTATTCCATAGTGGGTCGCGGGGAAGCTGGTGCCTATCTCCAGCAGTCTATGGGCGAGAGGCGGGGTACACCCTGGACAGGTCGCCAGTGCAAACATGCAAACTCCATGCAGAAAGACCCCCGGTCGGGAATCGAACCCAGGACCTTCTTGCTGCAAGGCAACTGCGCCTTGACTTGACGTATTATATAAAAATAATCTTGTTTGTGCTTCCAGTTCCCAGCTTGACTGGCCAATGTTAGAAAAGATATTTAAAGTAATTGTAAATATCACACTCTACAATTAGTAGCAGTGTTACAATTTAATTTCCACCATGATAATTATTGTTCACCAAAACCAGTTTTATAATATATACAAATTGCCCTCTTATATTTATGCATAAATTACATAATCAGCAATGTTTTTAATCATAATCACCATGGGAATTTTTAGTTTTGTCTATCTGCTATAAATAGTCCATTGCTCAGCAAAAGAAACAAAACATGCCAACACTCTGCGGCAGAATGGGTAACATACCTATGCTTATGTTTCCATTTCTGATCACTATGGACTAACTTGTCCACCATATGCAAATAATAATAACAAAAAAACCCCCAAATTACCTATTTTTTCCCAAATTAAAAATAAACCCCAGGGGGTTTTTAAATTCCATCAATTGCCTGGGGTAGCCAAAAACGTTTACGTCTACCTTTATTAGAAAGGGCCCCGGCAAAAGTTTTCTGAGTGGTTAATATGTTACTAGCAGCAAATATCCCTGTGTCTTCATTTAGTATAAATACAGATAAGTTTTTCCAAGAGGTTGAGGCCCAAAGCTAAATTCTACCATCAACTTTGATCTCAAAAACTGAGCAGACTATGTAAATGCTATTTTATGACAACCCGCTCTCATTCCAAATTCTGTAATACCTACGTTTGTCCACAGGGCAAAACGTAGGTATTTCACAAAAAGGGCTCTGAAATAGTATCATAGCTTATGGAGAGCCGTTTCATTCAAAAATAAATAAATAAATAAATACTGAAATTTAAAAATAATTATTTTTAAATTTTCCCCTTTTGAAGTGGGGGGAGAAGGGAAACCCCGGTTTAAGATCGAACCCGGGGACCCGGTGCGGTTTGCCGCAGTAATGGGGGCGCTGGGCCGGCCCTTTTGGGGTTTTAAAGAGAGGGGCTGAGCAAAAAAGCGAAGCTCCAAATTTTACCGGTCGGTTTATTTTCCCTACCCTCCCCTTTTTATGGCCATAAACTTTGGGGTCATGACCGAAAAAAAACGAGATCCCGGTACAAGGATAAAAATGGGGCTTCGTCCGAGGGGGGCCCGGGCACTCCCTTAGAGATAGGGTGAGGACCCGGGGGCCCTTTGGGGGGAAAGCTCGGAGTGGGGACCGGCTCCTTTCCCCTACACCCGGGGAGGAGCCAGTTGAGGGGGCCCTTCGGGCATCTTACCAGAGGGCCTCCTGGCCCCCTTCCTCGGAGGTGCCCCAAGGCACGTTCCACCGGAAGGGGGGCCCAGGGGAGGGCCCAGGACCGCTGGGGGGAAAATATGCCCTTTTCGCCTTGGGCCCCCCCCGGGGGGCCCCTGGAGGGGTTTGCGGGGAGAGGGATGTCTGGGTGTCCCTCTAAAGTCGTGCCCCCGCGCCCCCCGGTTCCCGGGAAAATAAGGGGGAAGCGCCGAGTAGGGAGTATTCCTTTGGAAATGAAAAAAAAAATAATTAGTTGAAATGCTTTTTAAATCTTTTTTTTTTTAAAAAAATTTTTCCCTTTTTTTTTTTTTAAAAAAAAAAATTTTTTTAAATTTACTTAAAGTTTTTCTTCTTTTAATTTATTTCATAATGCAGTTTTATTTTGTGACACTTTTTTTGTAAAGCATTTTTACGAAATTTCAGTGTTTTTATTTTTTAAAAAAAGTTTTCTTTTTAAAGGGTTTTTTTATTTCATGTTTTTATGTTCAAATGAGGGGGGCGGGGGTTTTTATCTGCGGGCGGCGCTGGGACAGCGGACCGAGCTAAAAATTCTTTGGCTGGGGCCCGGCAAAAGGGCAGGCCGTTTGGCCTCCCCGGGAGGGCCCAGCCGGGGAAGGGAGCCAGGGGGTTCTGCGGGAATCCCGGAAGGTGCCAGACCGGCCATAGAACCCTTTGCCCCCGGAAAGTTGCCGCGTTTTTTTTTTTGGGAAGCTGTTGGGGCAAAAAGGGTCTTGGGCCACCCTTTTCAGCACGGATACACCACACAGTGTATTTATTTTCCAAATAAAGGGTTAAAAAACAGCCCCCTTTATGTTACGGGTCTATCGTTTGTTTAAAAATTTAAAAAAACCCAAATAATGACTCATCTTTTAAAAAAGTAACGGGCCTATAACAAAAAATGAAAATTCTCGTTTCCGATAATCACCCGGGTTTTTTCCAAAAAAAAACACCCGGCAACCCCCCGGGGGCCCAGGGGGTTTACTTGCTGAATTTTTTTCATTTTTGCATATTATGCAATATGAAAAATACATTTCTTTCAAAACACATTTTTGTAGATTTATTCTGCACTACACTATTGTAAATTTAAATAGATTTGGTCAATTAGATGTAGATGCTGTTTTTAATTAGGATTTTCTTTTTTTTTTTTTCCTTTACAAATTGGGCATAACTTCACCCAGAACATTTATTGGTATTTGCACTTGTGTTGTAGTCATCTCAGTGTTTTTGGCTTTTGTTTTAATGGCCTTCACTAAACTGTTCGATATGTTTATATGGAACACACTTGGTAGATGAATGAGGTAGAGTAATCGGTGACCTTTTAATAAGTCTTCAGTTCAGTTTGGTTTCGATGCAATGCAAAAGTAGGTCTTGTATGAGCAGGTCTTGGTGTATGAGATTACTTTTTTCTGATGATCAAAATTATTGGATCTCAACAAACTATTGTAGCTTCCTCTGCTCAGTGAAGTGTCCTGAATTCAGTTCAAATCAGGGCCTGAGATGTGACAGGTGCCCACAAGCACTTCCTGCACTACAATGCAAGTGTAAAGGCCACTCAATCCACAAGTTATGTGAGGCTTAAATTTACAGACATTGTTGAAAATGATGCCCAGAACACACATGAAGTTTCAAGTTATTTACACTGCATGTCCAGGGGCCTGAACGCTTGAATGACAGCCCAGGTAATGCAGATGGACTGCTACCTTAACACGTAAGCGAATTGTTTTTGAGATGGGAAACTAATATCGGTGACAGGCTTCTGCTACTAGAACACTTATAACAGGTGTCAAGTCCCTTCCATACTTGTTTCCAGAGATATGGCAGTAATAATACACTCCCATAGTAAAAATTTGCTGCAGTCTTTTGGATTTGTTTCAGCTCTGTAACTTCTAGATGGCTGCAAATTTTAAAATCAGTACTCCTACAGACACTGATCATTGGGGTAACTTTTAGTGGCTCTAGGTCAGAGGCAAACCAGACAGGCTTTGAGGAGCCACTCATTAGAATTAGGGTTATTGGTTTCTCTGGAACAGTGCTCAAGCCCCTTTGCACCTAGATGACTGACATTTACAGCACATCCTCCTCTTAGGCCTTAAATTATGTGTGTAAATTTTGATTCTGACGCGAGTCTGTCTTCTGTACATTTCCCACGCCCGCCAGGCGGACGGGGATTCGGCGCTGGGCTCTTCCCTCTTCGCTCGCCGGTACTAATATGCTTAAATTCAGCGGGTTGTCTCGTCTGATCTGAGGTCGTAGTCGAATGAGGGGGAGAAAAACACCCCACGCCCGGAGGCGAGGGGAGTCCTTCTTTTTTGCGTGGCTCCTCCCTTTCAGGAGGAGGCTCGCGGCGAGCTCTGAACAGTCCGGGTACCCGGACACGGCGAGGGGCTCGCCCGTGGAGCCGGCCCAGCCGGTCCTCCCTTAGCCCCTTCGATCCCCCGCTGGAGCGGCCCTCCTCCGCCGAAAACCTGACGCACACGTAACGCGGGCAGCACGGAGACAGAGTCCACCAGCAGCCGCGCCCGCACATGCGGGGCCCGACGGAGATGGCGACCCCTCCACAAACCTGCCACCACCTGCTAACTGGCGGAAGAGGTGGGGAGGGGATGGAGGGAGGGATCGTGGGTAGGAGGCCAGCAGGCGCCGAAGTCCTCGCCTGGCCAACCGTCTGAATGGCTTCTACTGCAGACATGACAAGAAGCCATTCACACCTCAAACCAACTCCTCTACATCCCATTCAGGAACAAATTCGACCAGTAAAGCAACCAACCCCCTACCTTCAGATCCTCTGCCTGAACTAAAGATCTCTGAGGATGATGTAAATAGCCTCTTTCAGCGCATGAAAACAAAGAAAGCTGGAGGACCTGATAACGTCTCCCCATCATGCCTGAAAGCCTGTGCAAATCAACTCGCTCCAATCTTCACCCGGATCTTCAACAAGTCACTGGAGAAGTGTGAGGTCCCCTCCTGCTTCAAACGATCCACCATCATCCCAGTGCCCAAGAAACCCACCATCCTAGGATTAAATGACTACAGGCCTGTAGCCCTGACGTCTGTGGTCATGAAATCCTTGAGCGGCTGGTGTTGAAGCACCTGAAAGACATCACAGGCCCTCTACTGGACGCCCTGCAGTTTGCTTACCGAGCAAACAGGTCGGCAGATGATGCTGTTAACTTGGGTCTACACTTCATCCTGCAACACCTCGACCGCCCAGGGACCTACGCCAGGATCCTGTTTTGTAGACTTCAGCTCGGCCTTCAACACCATCATACCAGACATCCTCCACCAGAAGCTCACTCAGCTCAACGTCCCAGCCTCCACCTGTCAGTGGATCAACAGCTTCCTGACGGACCGACAGCAGCAGGTGAGACTGGGGAGCTTTTTCTCCCGAACCAGATCAATAAGTACTGGTGCCCCCCAGGGGTGTGTTCTATCCCCACTCCTCTTCTCCCTGTACACAAATGACTGCACCTCAGCAGACTCGTCCGTGAAACTCCTTAAGTTTGCAGATGACACCACTGTCATTGGACTGATCCAGGACGGTGATGAGTCTGCATACAGACAGGAGGTGGATCGCCTGATACACTGGTGTAGTCAGAACTGCCTGGAACTAAACCCACTCAAGACTGTGGAGATGGTAGTGGACTTTCGGAAAACACCACCTCCATACACCCCCCTCACCATCCTCAACAACACCGTGTCGGCTGTGGACCACTTCAGGTTCTTAGGAACCACCATCTCTGAGGACCTGAGATGGTCTTCACACATAGAGACTGTTCGAAAGAAGGCCCAGCAGAGACTGTACTTCCTGAGGCAACTCAAGAAGTACGACCTTCCACAGGAGCTGCTGGTCATCTTCTACACTGCCATCATTCAGTCTGTCCTGTCTTCATCCATCTCAGTGTGGTTTGGTTCATCCACAAAACAGGACAGGTCCAGACTGCAACGAACAATCAGGACTGCAGAGAGAATCATCAGGGCTGACCTTCCCTCCATCCAGGACTTATACAGGTCTAGGGTCAGGAAAAGAGCTGCTAAAATCTCTGCAGACCCCACACACCCTGCACAAAAACTGTTTAGAGTTCTGCCTTCAGGCCGACGCTACAGAGCTCTGTTCACTAAAACCAGCCGCCACAGAGACAGTTTCTTCCCCCAGGCTGTTTCTCTGTTGAACATTCAATAGAGTACAAAACAACAGCAGACAGGTGTTGCAAATGCACCTTTTTATTTATATATGTGTATATTTGTACATTGTAAATATGTATATTCTGTAGTGCAAAAACAAAAACCAAAGAGCAAAGTGTACCGGAGTCAAATTCCTTGTTTGTATGTACAAACTTGGCAATAAATCAGATTCTGATTCTGATTCTGATTCTGAAGATGCGGTCCCAGAGCGGAGACCCACTCATCGCGCTTGTCATTTTTAGGCTCCAATGGGGGTGTTTACCTAGAGTGTATCCCCTCCATACCGCACTTTGTCATTTTCCGGCCGAACCACACATCCAATGGGCATGTTTACCTTGAGCGTAACCCTTCCATACCGCACTTTGAAAGTCCAAAAATTTGCTGCAGTCTTTTGGATTTGTTTCAGCTCTGTAACTTCTAGATGGCTGCAAATTTTAAAATAAAAAAAATCAGTACTCCTACAGACACTGATCATTGGTGTAACTTTTAGTGGCTCTAGGTCAAAGGCAAACCAGGCAGGCTTTGAGGAGCCACTCATTAGAATTAGGGTTATTGGTTTCTCTGGAACAGTGTTCGAGCCCCTTTGCACCTAGATGACTGACATTTACAGCACATCCTCCTCTTAGGCCTTAAATTATGTGTGTAAATTTTGATGCATATAGCTAAAGTAGAAATAGCTTTAACTAGATTTTATCCTCAATACTGCTCACAAAGCCCCGGAGAGTGTACAAGTCACAGTACCTAATTTCCCCAGTTTCACAAGGGGGTAAATTTTTTCCCTTTTAACATATATATTTGGAATGTGAATATGTTTTTCTGGCATCTTTAAGGATCACATCAGAGGTGGTTTGAAAAACCCCCCCCCCCCCCCCCCCCCCCCAGTCCTATCTGCGGCATGTGCAGTGCATGCCAATGTCTAGTTAAGATGGTAAATGAGGCATCATAACTTGGTCAAATTTGTTCCAAATGAGATTAGATTTCTGGGGTATACTCATACCTCTACCAGAAACTAATGTTTAAAAATTGGGAACCCCACATCCTTCCTGAAGCTACTTTCTGTTTGGGAGGGGATTATGAAATGATTTCACCCAATTTTTTATTTTTTTTTTTCAGAGGCCTCACAGTTCAAGTTACAGGTCTGTATCTACTGTAGAGGTCAAATGAGAGCAAATGAGCAACAGGGTCAAAAGGGCCTACAGTATGGAGCTTAATTGGGGTCATAAAGTTTGTTCAAATGAAAAAAAATTGAACCTGAAAAATAAAAGTTTGTTCAAACGAAAAAAAATTGAACCAGAAAAATAAAAGTTTGTTCAAAACAAAAAAATTGAAACCTGAAAAATAAAAGTTTGTTCAAAAGAAAAACATTTGAACCTGAAAAAGTATTTCGAACCTCCCCCAAACAAATGTGAAAACTGGAAAAAAAAGTTTTGCAACTGAAAAAAAACAGATGTGAAAATGGAAAAAAAAAAGTTATAAACTACTTTTCAGATTCAAGTTTTTTTTTCGAACTTGCAGATTTATTTTTCGGCTTCAAACTTCTGGCCCTGTTTTTGCGTGGGGGGCGGGGCCTCAGATCACGGGGGTGCGGAATCATGACTGACAGCTCAACACAACATATTCCCAGCTGTTGCATTCAGGGACCGGGGGAACTGGATATCTGTAAGACATCATCGATATTCTATATATATGTGATTGGTTTTGAAACATAACATGCTTCACCGATAGAAGCAGCTTGCGTGAATAAACGATGCGCATCTCAGAGGAGAAAATATGATCTTGACAGATTTGCACAGCATTTTAAGTCCGTGTTGGAGATTTCCCATGCCCTCAACATAAAGCAAAAGAACCACCAGACTAAGCGTCGGGAATGAAGCCAGATGCAAAACGAGCCGGTATTTTCCGAATATCCTTGCATAATTAAGCCTGGACTTGTTTTCACATAGACTGGACTCGGGTTTCGGTTTCTGGTGCATTTGTGATTAAAACATGTTTGGTCTTCATTTAGTAAAGTGACTCACAGCCAGGGGCAAACTGGCATACGGGGCAACCGGGGAAATCCCCGGTGGACCGCTGGCTTAGTGGGACAGTGGTTCACCTTAGCCCTGGCGATTAGCAAGACACACTCAATAAAGGAGTGGTTCTGCAGGTGGGGACCACAGGCCCCTTCTCAGTACTTATGCTTTCTGGCTGATGTTTTGGTCACTTTTGAATGTTGGTGGTGCTTTCACATTCGTGGTAGCATGAGACGGACTCTACAATCCACACAAGTGGCTCAGGTAGTGCAGCTCATTCAGGATGGCACATCAATGTGAGCTGCGGCAAGAAGGTTTGCTGTGTCTGTCAGCGTAGTGTCCAGAGCCTGGAGGCGCTACCAGGACACAGGCCAGTACACCAGGAGACGTGGAGGAGGCCGTAGGAGGGCAACAATCCAGCAGCAGGACCGCTACCTCCGCCTTTGTGCAAGGAGGAACAGGAGGAGCACTGCCAGAGCCCTGCAAAATGACCTCCAGCAGGCCACAAATGTGCATGTGTCTGCACAAACGGTTAGAAACCAACTCCATGAGGATGGTATGAGGGCCCGACGTCCTCAAATGGGGGTTGTGCTCACATCACAGCCCAACACCGTGCAGGACCCTTGGCATTTGCCAGAGAACACCAGGATTGGCAAATTCGCCACTAGCGCCCTGTGCTCTTCACAGATGAAAGCAGGCTCACACTGAGCACGTGACAGACGTGACATAGTCTGGAGTAACCCTGGAGAGCAATCTGCTGCCTGCAACATGCTCATCCGGGAGGAGGAAATGCTGCAAGTCACTGACTGGATGCAATCTGCTGGGTTTCCTTAGACAGAAAAACTTTTTATCCAATTTGAATAAATAACTAACTCTGACTGCACTGTTCAATGGTTAGGACTAATTGGAATGTACAGGAGTTGGACAATGAAACTGAAACACCTGGTTTTAGACCACAATAATTTATCAGTATGGTGTAGGGCCTCCGTTTGCGGCCAATACAGTGTCAATTCGTCTTGGGAATGACATATACAAGTCCTGCACAGTGGTCAGAGGGATTTTAAGCCATTCTTCTTGCAGGATAGTGGCCAGGTCACTATGTGATACTGGTGGAGGAAAACGTTTCCTTACTCGCTCCTCCAAAACACCCCAAAGTGGCTCAATAATATTTAAATCTGGTGACAGTGCAGGCCATGGGAGATGTTCAACTTCACTTTCATGTTCATCAAACCAATCTTTCACCAGTCTTGCTGTGTGTATTGGTGCATTGTCATTCTGATACACGGCACCGCCTTCAGGATACAATGTTTGAACCATTGGATGCACATGGTCCTCAAGAATGGTTCGGTAGTCCTTGGCAGTGACGCACCCATCTAGCACAAGTATTGGGCCAAGGGAATGCCATGATATGGCAGCCCAAACCATCACTGATCCACCCCCATGCGTTACTCTGGGCATGCAACAGTCTGGGTGGTACGCTTCTTTGGGGCTTCTCCACACCGTAACTCTCCCGGATGTGGGGAAAACAGTAAAGGTGGACTCATCAGAGAACAATACATGTTTCACATTGTCCACAGCCCAAGAGTTGTGCTCCTTGCACCATTGAAACCAACGTTTGGCATTGGCATGAGTGACCAAAGGTTTGGCTATAGCAGCCCGGCCGTGTATATTGACCCTGTGGAGCTCCTGACGGACAGTTCTGGTGGAAACAGGAGAGTTGAGGTGCACATTTAATTCTGCCCTGATTTGAGCAGCCGTGGTTTTATGTTTTTGTGAATTGGCGCTATATAAATAAAACTGAATTGAATTGAATTGAGTTGAATATTAAATTCAGCATGACCGGTTTGGCAGTGGGTCAGTAATGGTGTGGGGTGGCACACCATTACTGTGCCACCCCACACCATTGGGGTGGCACAGTGTGGGGTGGCACATGGAGGGCCGCACATACCATTAGGCACCGAGATGAGATCCTCAGACCCCTTGTGAGACCATATGCTGGTGCGGTTCTCCCTGGTTTCCTCCTAATGCAGGACAATGCTAGACCTCATGTGGCTGGAGTGTGTCGGCAGTTCCTGCAAGATGAAGACATTGAAGCTATGGACTGGCCCGCCCGTTCCCCAGACCTGAATCCAATTGAGCACATCTGGGACATCATGTCTCGCTCCATGCACCAACGTCATGTTGCACCAAAGACTGTCCAGGAGTTGGCGGATGCTTTAGTCCAGGTCTGGGAGGAGATCCCTCAGGAGACCATCCACCGTCTCATCAGGAGCATGTCCAGGTGTTGTAGGGAGGTCATACAGGCACGTGGAGGCCACACACAATACTGAGCCTCATTTTGACTTGTTTTAAGGACATTACATCAAAGTTGGATCTTCGTCCAGTGTGTTCTTCCACTTTAATTTTGTGTGTGACTCCAAATCCAGGCCTCCATTGGTTCATAAATTTAATTTCCATTGATGTTTTTGGGGTGTGATTTTTTTGTCAGCACATTCAACTTTGTACAAACAAAGTATTCAATGAGAATATTTCATTATTCAGATCTAGGGTGTGTTAAAGTGTTCCCGTTTTTTTTTTGGCAGGATATATATATAATATATTATATATATGTATATATATATATTATATATTTATATAAATTAATATATATATTATATATTAGTTTTAATAAGTGCCACTGTTTGTTTTTAATAAGTGCCACTGTTTGTTTTTAATAAGTGCCACTGATTGTTTTTAATAAGTGCCACTGTTTGTTTTAGTAGCCTGGGCTTTTTTTCTGATCTCCGCTCTTTATTGTCAGCTCAGCTGGCCAACGTGTTCATTTGTTACAGATCAGCTGTTCTCCACCGCGCAGCAGAGCTGATCTGCATGACTGGAGCAGAGGAGAGGTTTGTCCGAGCTACCGCACCCTCTTGGCGGTCAAACCTCTTGGAGTTCCTCCAGCAGGGGCGTTTTTAGGGTCGCAAAACATTGGGGGCTTTAGCCCAAATCCAAAATATTTAGATTTAAATAAGACAATTTATAAGTAATTTAAGGTTAAAATAACATATGACATATTGTACCAGTGTCTCGGCTGGTTTTAGACTGAATGTAAATTATTGTGAATCAAACAAAAAAGGTTTGCAATAATGTTACTTTTTTATTTTGTTAGAAGCTGAATGTAGGACAAGGAGAAACAGAGTTTAGGCCTGATGAAAAACCATTTTGCTGAAGCAAATAATGACACATTTTGAGGTATTTAGAAAAGAACTTAATCTGAATTTTTCGCTGACAAAAGTTTTTCTTAAACTCAGAGATGTTTACTATGGGCCAGATAAATGTGCTTGTTTTGTCATCTACATAAATTACCTTTTTTAAAGGTTACATTCTCATTAAAGTGTTCCACTCCTGAGGCTCCATTATCTTTGTTCTTATATTTCAAAAAAGGAAACTGGTATAAAGTTGATTTTCCTAAATCTTAGTCAAATGGTAAAATCCTAAAACACATTTATTTTATTATGCCAAGAGCTTTCGAAACATTTTATTGAAATTGTTCCTTCTTTTATGAACCTGTTCTCATTATCGCCATCTTTTCAGCTCTTCATTCCACTTCTGAAGAAATTTGGCCTGCAAAAAATTATTAATGAAACATTTTTCAACACAGTCTTTTGTTCTGCACTGAACGTGTGAGACATTAGTGCAGTTCTTAATTGCTATTTCTTTATTAATTAATTATACTGCATCTTTAAAGCCAGAGCTTTATGTTTAGAATCAGCACATAAGATATGAAAGTAAAGAGGGAGGTTTACTTTTGCACTGTCTACTATGTCTTACTGGCACCAGAAGATATTTTCCTGGTTTATTGAGCAACACTTTTTTCTCTCTACATGTAGAACTAGACTATAAGACTGGCTGCAGGCATGAGATGCAATGTGTGGATCTGAAGGACTTTTAATGTGTTCAGCTACGTTAGGATTAAATGCTTTTATTGTGACTGACGTAAAGGACCAGATATTTTCACATTATGATGCAAATCCGGCTAGAAGCTCACAGAGAAGGTTGTTGCTGTTTTCTATCACAGCCACATCATTTAACTTCACCTGTAGCTCAGGTGAGAGTCCCTCATCATGACCCTGAAGATGCTCATTAGGGAACCTTCACCTCATGTCTTGCTGGGTGAATAAGTGATTAGCTGTAACTTACAATTAGCCCATTCCGAGTCAGCATTCAGGTTTTACCGCTATCTTCATCTGGGTTATACCGCTCGGCGTCCACCTGTTCCTGAACACACACGCACCAGCCTCCCACCCTCCGGTTGGCTCCGCGGTTGCTCTGAAATGAACCCTGTTCGAGGCGCTCAGTGTAACTTTTCAGGTAATGAAGGAGGAAGGTCGACCTGGAGTAAACTGCTGTTCTGGACTTCTCCAGAATGGAGTCTGTCTCTGGCTGTGCGCGTAGTTGCGCATTCGTGGTGCCGCGAGTGCGCAAATAGCTATTTTTTGTCTTCTCCTTTTAACTAATTGTCAGGTTAGGCGGAGCGGGAGGTGATTATATGGAACACAATTTAAAAAATGTGATTGTTTTTAAATAAAAATGTGAAGTCCAATACCAATTTGTGGCTGCATCTTTTTAATACTTCTAAATTTATTCTATCAAGTCCGGGGATATTCCGAAAACATCCGGGGCTTCCGTCTAACTACGCGCCTGTCCTCCAGTCTTTGGTCCCCAGAAGCGATCACACTCTAACACTGACTCTCAAACAGTTTCTAACTTTCAGCTCCTTTTATCTAAATTAGGCAGAGGAATGATTACAGAGATCAGAGCCGAGGCTCTCGTGTCGGACCATTGACGTCTGTGAAAGGATGACGGAGAGATCGATAGAAGGTCACATGTAGTTTTATATCTGGCACTCCAATGCAATGCATGTGCCCTCCCTCAGTGATTATCAGTAGACTATGTGTCACCATTGTGATGTCTATCTGGTAGGTTGTGTAGTAGTGGGTGTCCATCCTCAATCTAAGTGTGCCGTGGCTTTCTAATCAACCCAGTTATACCAGCTGCTCCACCATCAAACCCAGTGCCCCAGCCACAGGTCATTCATGACAAACCTTGGGCCATTTATCCTTGTAATGTGTGTCGATGGGCATTCTTATCCTATTCAAACAAAAAGGAAACAGAACTTATGCTTTATATCATTATGGTATAAGTGGGAAAAACAGCTGAGTCATATAAATAAATGTCATCCCTAACAGGTTGATATGGCCGATTGACCGTGACTGTCATCAACTTTTTTCCGGTTCGTTTTTAATAGCGCCCTTAGCAACCACCATAGCAACAACTTAAACGTAGTATTCCTACTATTTTGTGGAGACCTGAAAAACTGTACGTCGAAACGAAAAAAAATAAGAATCGTTGAGATAAACTGAATGGATACTATGAAAATAATGTGTACATTTGTCGCAAGAAAAGCTATCAAAACAAAGCTAAAGCCACAATCTATCTGGAAATAAAGCAACTTCCACCGGATATCCGCCATGTTTTTTGCCCGTGCTGACGAGAAACTCAGCAGTCACGTGACCTAAAGTAAGCCCATAGAAATTCCTAGTAAAATGAAACGAAGCTATGCTACTATTTCAGAGCTCTTTTTGTGAAATGGCTACGTTTCGCCCTGTGGACAAACGTAGGTATTACACAATTTGGAATGAGAGTGGGTTGTTTATGATCCTTTAAGCTGTTAGAATATTTGCATTGAGCTGATTTTTTCCAAAGTTGTAGATAAATATTTACAAAGAAAGAAGATGGGGGAAATGCTACACTATCAATGATCTTGTTGGCTGAAACATGTACTGAGAACTTTATATGCAATGCGGTTCCAGTCAGAGCAACTGCCTTTTATGAAAGTTACACTAGTTTAAACAACTTAAATATTTCGGTTTTGGTGAACATCACTTTATTGCTCTATGACCAGTTTCTTTGAATCAAAAAGAAGTCAGTGAAAAAGTTTAAAGAGGGTTAGGGTAAAGGTCAGGGTAAGGAAAATGAATAACAATGCTTGAATAAAACCGTTGGGTAAATAACTTTAAAATCTGTCCCTGACAAAGTCACTTTGTATTTTACCAGAAGACGGAGAGATAGCTTATTACAGAAAATGTTTACCAACGCCACTCAGCCGAGGGAGCCATATGAAAAGACTTATTGGGGCCAATAAGACAAGGCGTTCAAGACATTTATTTAAAACTTCAATCAGATTTTCAAAATCATTGATAAGTCTGGGTTTACATTGTTTTTTATTTAAGTTGAACATTCAAGTACAGGTAACCCTAAATAAGATTACATCAGCTTATATTTACAAATGAATCAGAAGAATAAAATATTCAACACAGTAAAGATAAAAAATAGATAAGGTTTGTTCTAAAAAACTGAAACTTCAAAACGAAAACAAAATTTACTCTAAGAAAATAGTTTTCTTAAACTACGATTGTGTACAATATTTTGCTTGTATGTGAAATTCAATGGAATGTAACAACAGTGAGTGAAAGAAGCTTAAAACAAATGTGGGTTAAGAAACTCCAAGAAACACAAAATGATGGAGTTAAAAGTTTACAGATGAACAAGATTGCTTGGGTTTGGTTCTAAGACAAAGAAAAAGACTTCTGTTTCAAACTATAGCTTAACAGAGACCTAGGGCATCACAATGAACCCAAAGTAAGTTGATCAGTTAGAACTGTGGAAAAATAATGAAAGAGCTCATAAAATAATATTGTATTTCAATGGAAGGGTTTCTGCTGATGCTCTGCCTTGATGCTAGAAATTATTCTTCCCATTAAACATGATCTTTACCAGTTCATTTCTATAGGTTACAGCATTTAAAGCAACAAATCACATTTCAAAGACTTTCTACTCTGTGTATATCCTCTTTAAAAACACATTCACATACTGAGTAGATGGAAAAAAACTAATTTCTTCCTGAATCTGTTTGTGACACAGCTCTTAAGATGGGAGTAAAGATGAACACAGATTGATTCACATGGGTTTGGTGGTGCTATTGTAGACCAGCCGATCACTGTCCCCCATCCCCAAACTGCTGGTGGTGTTGCCAGCCGGCACCCGGATGTGTTCGTGAGTCTTACTTTTCTTTATGAAGCAGTACCCCAGGGCGCCAAGGACAAGAAGGATGGCTACACCCAGCAGAATAGCTATGACAAGGATACCTGTTCAATAATAAAAGAAATATGTAGGTTAAAACAGTTCAATATATGGATCCTCTGTGCAACTTGATGAACTGGAAAAGGGTGCTGAGTAAGCTTTGACCTCTGGCAGAAAAAACTGATGAACTTGTTTTTGTAGGTAAGACACAGAAGACAAATTATAGAAAAAACAAACTATGAACGCTTAAATGCTGCAGTGAGTGTCTGACAATTCATATCCAAAAATAGTATCTTTCAAGGTGAATTCCCACCCCCACCAAACCATTCTTACAGTATAAAAATTACATGTTTAATGTACAGCGGCCTTTCAAGTAGCCACACCCCAAACCAACTTTAGGTAAACATGAATCGGTGGTATGTGCATCAGAAGAACTTTGCAAAGTAGAGCTACAAAGATTTGTGAAACTCTCGAAAAAAAGGGAATTTAAATTAGTTTGAACCTTTTGTAAACAAACAGGTATACCTGTTAAATTGTTTGTTAGAACAAACGGTAAATCAGCCAATCACGTGGGAACAACTCTGTGCATTTAGGCATCTGGTGAAGACGACTCGCTAGGCTGAAACTGAGCATCAGAGTGGGGATTTAGAGGACTTTGAATGTGGAATGGTTGTTGGTATTTCAAGCACAACTTAAACTGTCCAAAAAAAATAAAAAAAAAATAGAGAAAATATCCAGAATGAGGAGCAAAAATGCCTTGTTAATGTCAGGAGAACGGTCAGACATGGTCAAGATTATAGAAAAGTGACTAGCTCAAAAAACCACTCTTTACAACTAAGGTATGCAAAATACAATCTCAGTAGAAGATCTCACTAAACTAAAAGATTTCAGCCACCTTGTTGAATCTATACCACGAAGAATTAAGGCAGGTCTGAAGGCAAAA
Organism: Crenichthys baileyi; assembly: GCA_036173005.1. Lineage (NCBI taxonomy): Eukaryota > Metazoa > Chordata > Actinopteri > Cyprinodontiformes > Goodeidae > Crenichthys > Crenichthys baileyi. The sequence continues at coordinate 258,173 of JAHHUM010000645.1, forward strand.
GGGGGACCAAAATGACAAGCAAGTGGTACTTAATCCAGAGGCTCGCGAGTGTATATGTTTTCTTTCACATTTTCTTGCATCCCTGTAAAGCTGTGTTTTTTTTCTGCTTGAAACAACTGAAATTGAGTTTTAGTCACATTTTTGTCATAAGATTTTCAGCAATTTAACTGGCCAAAATATGAAAATATGGAAGAATTGAGACTCAGTCTTTTACGCTATTGTATTCATAGTTTTATATTAAAAAAATAATAATAATACTGTTCAAGATGAGGGATTGCTGCAGAGTGAAACACACAATGCAATCATCTGGGCTTCCGTAGACTGTATTGCATCATAAATAGAAATAAACAGGACTGTGTGTAACTGGGTCTGAATGTGCTGTAAGGACTGGACTATATTGGAATGAATAGGATTATTCTGAAATCAATTCAAACCGAAATGGATTCTATATGTATAAGTGGATATGACTCGGACCTTATAAAGTGCTTTGAGATACTTGCTGTGAATCAGCCGTATGTAAACATATCTGAACTGAAATATTTATGGTTTCAAAGTCTGAAAGCTGCAGTAGGGAGTTCTTGGAAAATCTGAAGTTAGCCTGAAAGTCTAAACAAGCACACCTTATATGTCCCTCCTCCATTAGCACAGCTGTAGCACACCAACGATCTTGAGTGTGCGGCAGAGGGTGTGTTTCCTGGGGGTGATTGGCATTGTTAAGACATTCCTCTTGGCACCGCTCCCGGTCAGAAACAACCAGGAGCGTTGCATTTCTGCAAATGGTAGTAGGACCAGAGGACCTTGATTTTTTTTCCACAGATAATCTGTCTCATGCTGTCAGGACATCGTGACACTTAACAAAAGTGTAAAAAATGCATTTTTTAAAAATGTTACCTACTGCAGCAAGTCGTCTGTGATTTAATAAAAATGTATTCACAACTACATTGATGCTGCAAATCGCTTGTTTTTTACTCTTGTCAATAAAATATGTTGGAAAAGTGCTAAAGCTTGCTGTATTTTAATCACTCGTGTGGAAGTGGAAATATAAAACATATATGCTAAAGCCTCAATGGTTCAACACATTGACACTTTGCAATGCAAATTCTTCAAGTAATTTGCCCTCTCTAAATTGACTTTAAGACTATCAAGCAAAAAGAGAAAAAGAGGGGTTGTTTACTTGTATTGCCACCAGCCTCTCTTTTTTCAGTCTGCTCTCGGTTTTCAATGTCATCCTTTTCTGTAAAAGCAAAACACATGAAACCATATTTATTGTGGCACACAGTAAAAACAAACAAAGGAATGTCAAAACTTAAATATATTCCATGTGGTTAATTAATGAGAGCAGAGGATGACAGATTAAAGGTCTAAAAAGGCAGAAATGATATAATTTTTTTTTGCATATATAGTCATTCTTTTACAACTGGAGTGTCAATCCAACTTCAGCTTTGAAACAAACCCACCTGTCACCCCGTGGCAAACTTTCTTACAGGTATCCTCAGAATCAAATTTGTTGTTGTTTCCCCCACATCCTCCGTAGTTGAAGAGAGCGCACTTCTGTGTGCGGGGGTCATAGTACCACTTTGAGATACTGTCCCTGCAGGTTCCTGTTTCTGGGTGCTGTGTACAGCGCACTGTGATTGAAAGGAAATTTAGCAAAGTTTAAAACTGCAATAATTCAAAACAAAGGACTAAAACATGAATCTGTGAGGATAAATAAATTCAGATAATAAATTCAGGAAGAAGGTAGAAGTAGGTTAGTAAGTGAATTAGGAGGCAGAAATCAACAGCAACAATAACAAGAAAAAGGAAGTTTGAAACACCTTTCTGTTCATCCAATGGAATGTTGATCAGAATATGAAACCTTCCTTCCACTGATAAACACACAGGAGATAATTCATGTTAACAAGTATTCCAAAAAAACATTCTAAACAGCTTGTAATCAAAGCATTTATTTAAATTAGTCAATATAAGAACCAGGTCTAGTTTGCATAGCAAGCGCTTACGGTAATCGCACTTCTCTTCATCTGAATTGTCACTGCATTGCGGAGTTTCGTCGCAATGCAGTCCTGGATCCAAACAGCAGCCATTAGCACAGGTAAACTGCTCGGCTGTACATGGATCTCCACACATTTCTCCTGTGGCACATAAGCACAGAGACAATAATCAGTTGGGGCCCTCTACCAGCTAAAACAAAGTGTTAAAACAGCATTCATTGAATCCACCCACCTTGAGAAGCTGTAATAGGCAGACCTCGACCACTTGGACCACCTTTATGAAAAACAACCAAAATAAAACCAAATAAATATTATTGCTTGCTACAACCAAAACTTGCAAGTAAATATTCAGAAAGTCCTTCTTGCTCGAGTTTTTTGTGAGATAAAGGTGTCTCATGTCAAATATCAATTTGGGTGCTTTCCAATTAAACTTTATTGACCTTAATCTCTATTTTTTACAACTTTTTCAATAAATCAAGTTATTCAAATTTAACAAAAACACATTTTAAATAATTAACAATCTCACACTCAGTGTTTTAAATGTTATATGAACTAAAGGCTCCTTATTTACCCCTAATTCTCTATGATTGCTACATACTTTGTGTTTCTAAAATAATGAAAATTAAAACCACTAAAAAGAGAAGGAAGTTTGTGAAACTCAGTAAAAATTTCAGAAAAGGCAACCATGCAGTAAACTATGAGGTGGGTCTGTGTGGTACTGCAGCTAGAGCTGTTCACAAGTATTGACAGTACCTTGGAAAAGTATCTGAACAGTATTGGCATAAATCTATTTATATTCAGCTTTACTGAGTCAAGTCTTTGCAGAACCACCTTTCCTTTCAGTTACAGATTTAAGTTTCTTGAAGTAAGTCTCCCAGCTTTCCACTTCTAGAAACAAGTTGGCCTGTTTGCAGAACAGCTTAACCTCAGTCCAACTGAAAGAAGAGCATTTATGAATACAAATTTTCAAGTGGCGACACTGATTCCCAATTGGATACAAGTCTGAACTTTGCCTCGGCCATTCTAGCATAAGAAAATGTTTTGATTTAAACCATTTCATTGTAGCTCTGGCTGTATGTTTAGTGTTGCTACCCTGCTTGAAGGAGAACCTCTGTTCCCGTTACAAGTCCTTCGTAACCTCAAATAGGCTTTGTTCCAGGATTGCCCTGTATTTAGCTCCAATAATCACCCGATCAACTCTGAAAGGGCTTGCCTGTCTCCATTTAAAAAAAGCATCCCTGTAGCATCGCACCGCCAACACCATGTTTCTATCCATATTGGAGATTATGTTTTCCAGGCATTTTGGGTGTGTCAAAAAGTTAGTCTTAGTTCTCATCTGACCATCAACATGTTTGCTGTCAAACTGCAAACAGGACTTCACGTAGCTTTCTGTCCACACTGGCTTTCTTCTTGCCATTCCTCCATAAAGGCCAAATTTGTGGAGAACACAAATAATATTTGCCCAATCATCAGACACTCCTATTTGTCTGGTGTGTTCCTTTGTCCTCATGATGCCAATTGTCCAACAATCGTCTCCAACAGGCCTCCGGGGCCTTTAAAATGTAATGGGTTACGTATGGGTTAAGTAATCAGTCTCATAATTTAATCACAATCTATCAAACATGTGGGGGTGTTTTGCTGCAGGAGGAGTAGTACGTTTCACAAAATAGATGGCTCCATGAGAAAAGAACATTGTGTGAAAATATTGAAGCAATATCTCAAGATATTCATAGCCATTCTGATCTTTAAATCAATGGTTTACAGAACAAATTCAGACAGTTTGAGAGAACGAAAAAAAAAAGAATAGAGGGATTCAAATCCTTTGGTTTCATTAGTTTTACTAGCATCTGAAAATTACCTCTGCAGAAGAAGCAAAACATCTTTCTCTGGTCTGGATCTTCCACTCCCACTGCTCAATAAACCAGGCTGGGTCTGAGGAACTGCGGTTACAACAGTCCCGTGTCTTTTCTCGGCTGAAGGGGAAAAACTTAGCTCAACAAATGTTCAGACCGGCCTGAAGGCAGGAGGAAGAAACCCGGTTTTGTAAGACCCAGATTTCACATCTGAATGGACCCATCAAACGTGCTCCAAACTCAGAGCTCCCATCACCAAGTGATGCTCAATACGTCAGAGGGATGGAAAAAAAAAACAAAAAAAAAACTTTGCAGTAAATTCATAAGAAGGGGGACCGGACCGGAGGGTGTGTTCCAACTACAGGGAGATCACACTCCTCAGCCTCCCTGGTAAGGCCTACGCCAGGGTATTGGAGAGGAGAGTCCGGCCGATAGTCGAACCTCGGCTTCAGGAGGAGCAGTGTGGTTTTCGTCCCGGCCGTGGAACACTGGACCAGCTCTATACCCTCTACAGGGTACTCGAGGGCTCATGGGAGTTTGCCCAACCGGTTCACATGTGTTTTGTGGACCTGGAGAAAGAATTCGACTGTGTCCCTCGTGATGCCTTGTGGGGGGTGCTCCAGGAGTATGGAATCGGGGGCCATTTATTAGGGGCCATCCGGTCCCTGTACGAGCGGAGCAGGAGTTTGGTCCGCATTGCCGGCATTAAGTCGGACCTGTTCCCGGTGCATGTTGGACTCCGGCAGGGCTGCCCTTTGTCACCGGTCCTGTTCACAACTTTTATGGACAGGATTTCTAGATGCAGCCAAGGGCCGGAGGGGGTCTGGTTTGGGGACCAGTGGATTTCGTCTCTTCTTTTTGCAGATGACGTGGTCCTGCTGGCCCCCTCTAGCCAAGACCTACAGCATGCGCTGGGTGGTTCGCAGCAGAGTGTGAAGCGGCTGGGATGAAGATCAGCTCCTCCAAGTCAGAGGCCATGGTACTCAAACGGAAAAGGGTGGCTTGTCCTCTTCAGGTTGGAGGGGAGTTCCTGCCTCAAGTGGAGAGTTCAAGTATCTCGGGGTCTTTTTCACGAGTGAGGGAAGAATGGAGCGGGAGATCGACAGACGGATCGGTGCGGCTGCCGCAGTAATGGGGGCGCTGTGCCGGTCCGTTGTGGTGAAGAGAGAGCTGAGCCGAAAAGCGAAGCTCTCGATTTACCGGTCGGTCTACGTTCCTACCCTCACCTATGGCCATGAACTTTGGGTCATGACCGAAAGAACGAGATCCCGGATACAAGCGGCTGAAATGAGCTTCGTCCATAGGGTGGCCGGGCACTCCCTTAGAGATAGGGTGAGGAGCTCGGCCATTTGGGAGGGGCTCGGAGTAGAGCTGCTGCTCCTCCACATCGGGAGGAGCCAGTTGAGGTGGCTCGGGCATCTATACCGGATGCCTCCTGGACGCCTTCCTCGGGAGGTGTTCCAGGCACGTCCCACCGGGAGGAGGCCCAGGGGACGGCCCAGGACACGCTGGAGGGACTATGTCTCTCGGCTGGCCTGGGAACGCCTTGGGCTCCCCCCAGAGGAGCTGGAGGAGGTGTCTGGGGAGAGGGACGTCTGGGTGTCTCTGCTGAGTCTGCTGCCCCCGCGACCCGGTTCCGGATAAGCGGAAGACGACGAGTACGAGTAAATTTAAACCAAAAATAGGTGAAAGTACTAAAGCGTAAAATCCAAACAAAAACCTTTTTCAAAACTGAACTTGGCAAGTTGAACAGGCTTGCTAGGCTCTTCTGAAGGCAGACCTTGGAGAGTGTGTGGCTCTAATCAGCCATCTAATCTAATGATTTGTCTACTGTATACTTTTAAACTGGGGATGGACCAGGAGATGATATTATAACCAGTCATTGGTGAATAAAAGCCATCTCATGCCTGTAGCTGCTAAATTTCCAACATGTAATCATTCTATCGATTACAAAACACAAGCTCTCTTTCAGACTTTAACATATCAATATTTCAAGTTTACTAAATAAGGATTATTTCAAAGATTTTTCTGAATGTATAAATCAGCAAAATAAGATAATTCATATAAGACATACTTTGACACACATTCACATGCAATCAGAAAAACATACATTTTCCTTCCTTGTCAAAATTAAGCACAACTTTATGTAGCTCTATTACAAAATCCACTGAAGTTTGTGGCTGTAATGTGACAAAATGTGAATAAGGCACCACTACTAAAAGCACCGAAAGGAGTTTAACTGCTCATTAAAATCCTAACCTAATATTTATGTTAAGCATTTTGCCTAGTAAATCTTCACCATAATCATTGAAAAATGACTTTAGGGTTTGAAAAATCTTTAGATCGACTTAAGGGAGTTCTGAAACTCCTTTTCTTTACATTTTAGACAATTCAACCAACTTCTACAATGGCTTCCCTTTAGGGATTTCATGTTCAACAATGAGGAACTGTTTCTTGGCTTTGTCTTCACTCAGTAAGTGGGGTCTTCTAACTTTGCTAATCATTTTATTTTAACTGTATCTACACAACCTGTTCCCTTTTGTCAACATTTTTCTCTAGTTCTGCTTGATTTGGGCAAACCAGTTATGTCAAGTATTACTTAATATTTGGGCTTAATTGGTTATTCTTGAACCTGGCATGAAGTAAAACTGAACAAAAGATCATTTTAACATTCAGTCAATCTCAGTGAATTCCTCCAGTTATAGTAGAGTTTAATGTCACTCAAGTTTTTGTATATTCATTGTCAGGGAAAAACCTGCAGTATTTACAATTTAGATACCAATTACATGGTTATTATATTTATTAATACTTACGGGAAAATCGGATTAAAAGATTCAAGAGTAAAAGAAAACACAACTACCTGTGCCTTGACAGGCGTTTGTGCATTCCTGCTTGTCAACGTAGTTATTCTTATTCGGCAGGCAACCCCCAAAGGTGAACTGTTCACACTCTCCTGAGGCAGCGTTGTAATGCCAGCGTGGAAACGAACCCCGACACGGACCGGCTTTCTTTGGAACCATGCAGTGGTCTGGAGGGACAAAATGTAAAGACTTAGGATCAAGATTAAAATATGCACAAGTTGTTGACTGGTGCCAATACATTTTTATCAACATATTTTAAGTGATAGTAAAATATGTTTATTGAGATGTACCTGACAACAGGTACATCTCAATAAACTAGAATACTATACAAAAACAAAATTAAGGTGAAACCCGGGTATTAGGTTGATAACACACAGTGATCCATTTCTGTTAATTTAAATGATGCATCTCACAGCAAATAAAAACCTAAAATTCTGTTTCTCAGAAAAATTATATTACTTAAGATTAAAAAAAGGATTTTTAATACAGAACTGTCATGCCATCGCCCTCCTATGGGCTACACAACCACGAACAGGACTGTTGACTAGACAGTTTTCCAGCAGGCAGTCACATCCTCTAGAAGAAGGCTAGGCCACAAAAGGTAAATTTTAAAGAAAAGGGCCGTTTGAAGAGTTCCGCATGTCTAAGCACACCGATGGAAAGTTCAGTGGAAGGAAAAAGCATAGGAAGGGTGCATAAGCAACTAGAATAACTACCCATTCAAAGGTTAAAAGGAGATTACCAAGGCGTGAATTGTTAATTTCCTTTTCTAGCAGGACTCAAAAATGAGAACCTGATCCCCATTTTTTTTTACATTGATATCAGTGTCTGATTGACCAGCAAACCCACCTGACCTAAACCTTATTGAGCCATTATTCTCATACTTTGCATGTGTGTTTCTGCACATTGAATAAATATCTAGGTGAAACCCAGCAGGTACAAAAAGAATGCAGCAACAAATCAAGATGAAATATGAAAAACAGTTAAATCAGGTAAGGTCCAGTTAAAAGTAGGGGTGCACCAATTGATTGGCCGGCCTATCCATTGGCCCCGACTTTCTTAATTTTGGGTGATCAGCTAATACTTACATGGGAAACCGATCTTATCCACCGATCCTAATCTTCCTCCACAAAGGTCTAAAAATCACCCACTGTCCCTTTTTACTCTGCCGTGAGAGAGGGCTGACTGACAGACCCCCTACCAGGTCATGTCTGCATGTGCATGGTTCATAACTGTTGACAACATAAGATTGGAACACTGAAGGCGTGTTGTGACCTTATGGCGCCTAATTAACAGTGTCAGTAATAAAGAAAATTAGTATCGGGCCAAAATCAGAATTGGCAAGTCAGGCCTTTTTATGATCGGTAATCGGCCACAACTGCATCACTGCACCCCTAGTTATAAGCTTTTGTTCCGTTTAACCAAGTTGGCTCTATGACACCCACCCATCCATCTTAAACAGCAGTTGACACTGATTGTCTTGCAGGTGTACAAATTAAGACTATAGTCAACTTTACATTATGAATTATATATATAAGAAATAAGGTGAATAAAAGGTGCAGTTATACAAGTGAAGAAATTTGTTGTGTCCCTAACCCAGTTTGAAAACCCCCCCATAAAAAACATGCAAATGAAGTTGTTCACTTTTCTTGGGTAAATGTGTAATTTAACACTCTTATCTTTGTCTTATCAGTTATGAATGGTCTACTGACTCTTGTGGAGCCTTCTGGCCCAAAACTCCTCCATGCAGTTTGATTAGTCTTTATACTTCACACGTGTTTTTAGAATGGATTAGAGTACACTCAATTTTGTATCTTTCATTATAGGATGATCATGAAAACGCTGTCTGCTGCCACAGAGAAGGAGCAGACATGGATGATTTTTGAGGTATGGTCCTTAAAAGTGTAATCTAACAGTTTATTATTCTTCTTGGTGTGTAGCAGAATGATAGAAATATTTTCCCTAACAGAACAATGCTGGACAGGGTCCATCCACCTCTGGAGCACAACTTGCCCCTGTAAGAGGTTAAAGGTAGGCTCATGACTTAATATGAAAAAGAGTAGACATACAACTGAAATTGATGTTTGTCTGCCCCTAAAGCTCCCTGTAAAACAGCTGTACAAGATGTACTTACAAGAAAACACAGAAACATGTGGAATCAGAAAGGAATACCTAAAAATACAGCTGCAGAAAACACAAAATACAACCGCTGGAGCATCAGCTAAATGTGGGTAAGGTGACCACAGAGGTGGATGATTTTGTTTATTTTCTTAACAAAATATTAATGACTACTGTATTTTCACTTGCAGGCAATGATGAAATATAAGGACTATTGTCTTTAGTTCGGAAGCGATTGGTGAATCCGAAATTATTATAACAGACTGAATCTCTAACTGCTCGGCCATCTGTCATGTCAACGCCGTGGTTCACTATTAAAGCAACTATTATATCACATCCCCTTTCTGGGCAGGGTTTCAAATTCTAAAAAATGAATGACGTGAGAAATAAACGACTTTATTAGCACTTCTGGTATTTTATCATTAGTGCAGCTGTCGTTATATATTTAAAATACATACATCCATACATCCATACATACATACATACATACATACATAATTGTTAAGAAACCTCCATATTTGCCTATTGGAATTCTGAGTTTAATAATAAATAAAATTAGATAGAAACATTATTTTTCTCTTTTTTTGTAACAAAACACACTAACTGTAAAAAATACAACTCCTGTTGTGGTCATGTTTTAAAATGTATTCAGAGCACTTAGGTACATTGAACAATTGGATATTTCTGGGGATGGTTCTTGTTCTGAAATATTTAAGAACCTCTGCCATACATAATCTATAGAGTTTTGTCAAGAGGAAGATGAGAACCTGTGGTAGATTAAACCAGAGGGCGGTTATTAACGAGAAGTAGACATCTTAACACTTGAAGAGTGCCACAGCCTAATCAGCTCTTTGTTCTTGCCGTACTGATGCTGTAATTCATGAAAAGCGGGCCCAGACTACATATTTTGTTCAACATACTTACATTTTTTTAGGCCTACATAAAAATCTATTTTTAATTAGATTTTGGGGGAAACATTTTTGAAATACATCACTTTTTGTCTAATAAAACTGAATGAGTTTTTTTTTTAATCAAATCAAATCACTGAACTAAATAACTTTATTAATGATATTCTGAGATGTCTCTGAATTTGTTTTTTTTTTTTAATCATCACATTGTTAGGGGAAAGATACAGAAAAAGACTGACCTATAATATTTCTCTGAAGTCAGGTACCAGACATGAGAATCATTTCCTATGAGGTTTCAGAGTTCCGGTTTCATTATTGTGAAACTGCTCAGCACGCACCAAATCACCAAAAAAGATGAAGTGGTGTCTTCTGAATGGAAAATATGTTGGGGAATAACTGATTTAGGTTGTCTCAGTGTGGTTAATGATCCACGGCATGCGTCAGCACCCACTGAAAGAGCAACTTTGGCAGCAAAGTTCAGAGAAATACAACCACACCAAATTATTTAGGGAAGCACAAGCTACCTCTCAATTTGTGATTGCTCAAGCTAACCATCTGTCAGCTGATACCTGAATACCACCGTTGCAGGGGTGACATGTTTAATATTAGATACAATCGGGACTCTCCACTAAAGGATTTAAAAACTGTTAATAGATAACTGAGCTAAGTCTTGTGGCTAAGTCTTGTCTAGTGCTTAATAGGCCAACAAAGTGCAAAAAGTAACTTTTAGAGAAGATTAAAGACTTCAGATCACTTTTATTCAATTCACACAGCAACAGTGTTGTTGTGTAACAACTAAAAACCAGACAGACAGGTTTTGTTGAGTTGGGGGAGGAGAGATCGTATCAGAGGAGCAGTAAAAACATGCTTGACTAATATTCGCATTCCATTTTCTCATCACAACCCATTTCAGAGGCAGTGATCTGAATAATTTACAGGCATCCCATGCTAAAGATGGCATACTACCAACAGATGTTGCCCCTACCTTCATGTACAATGTCAGTTTACTGTGTAATCATCTGTTATCTCTGCTTCCTTCCTCGTTTGTTGAACGTGTCTCAGCCAGTTTCATTCCAACTAACGTGGGATGCTTCAGCCTACCACGGCAGGCAAAACACAACCAGAAAAACTGATAAATCAAGTTGCCAGCAAAACTTCCTTCTATCTTTGCACAGACAGGAAAAGTTACGGCAACAAAAGCTGAACAATTCAAGTGGAGACGCTTGCGAATTCAGAGGTTTTTAGACTTTTAAGACCACTGGGGTAGCATTCTTTAATAATCACAGGAATGTCAACATGAAATGAGACGCAAGAGGAGGAACGGCTCAACAAAGTGAGGTAACACCAACCGGAACTAAACAATTTTTCCAGGTATATGTTCTCTGAGGGTTAAGTCCTTTAAACCTGTATTTTCCGTCCTCTGAGGGCTCCAGATCCGTTCACCTCTTTGCTTATTTGTATCCCCATTTCTTACCCACTTGTTGCCATTTTCTACCTTTCACCATCCTGTGACATTTTAACATATACATATCATAGAATAGATGTCTGTTTATCTGGGTTGGCCTTTTTGGGGGGATTTGGAGACAGACATAAGATGAAATGAAAGCAAACCACAAGACAGCTTACTCTAACCAAATTTGTGCACTTTTTTCAACATAAAAAGCTATAGTTACAGAAGATTATTGAGGCACTACCTAAGAATTAAACATTTTTCAATTTCTTAATGTATTATTGTTTTTTTATAGTATATAGTGGGTTAAATGGCTAAATGTAAAGAGATTTAGGTAGGCAGAAGGAAACCACGCGTTTTAAATGCAGATATGAAACGTTTACAAGGGACATCTAAAATGCCCGAGGTTGGGACCAAACGCCCATTGGCAGTCACGTACAAAACAGCCAGAAATGCAAAGGTACAAAATGGTGAAGAGGACAAATGGCAAGCACGCCTTCTGAATGTACCAGTAGATAATAAAATGAAACAATGAAAGTATACTTTGTAATACACTTAATTTCTTTAAATAATGTTTCTGATCCCTGCTTGGATCAGCAGGCTTACATGAAATATGGCAGCCTATATAATGCCTGGAAACGGCTGTATATAGGACTCCTGAACAGGCAAAAACAGCTCTCAGGGAGGTCAGAATAAACATATTATTTATTGGGCCCATTTAACTATGGCAGGTACGAATTGACGCATTGATGCATGGACGCTTTTCCGTGGCAGACTGCTCCATTTCATACACGGGTATGAAACAAGCAAAATTACAGAGTTACAAAAAGGGCTAAGAGACGAAAACAACCAGCAATCATTTTTGCTCATTTGGACCCAAGAGGAGACACTTACGCTCAGACTCCTCAGGGGTAAGGACGAGGACAGTGAGCATGGTGGAGTCTGCCTGACCAATGGTGTCCGTGACCGTCAGCTGGAACTTGTACTTCCCAGATGTTAAATTGGACACAATGATCTGGTCAGGAAAATTTGTTTTCTACAAAAAAAAAAAAAAGGGAGGACAAAGTTGAGTTTTTAAATGGCGTTCTCAGCAATGTTGATAAAGTAAGGTACAGGTGACATTTTGAATGGCAAGATCAGGTCGGCATTGATGTTGCTTTGCTCACCTCCATGACCGCATAAGGATAATTGGTGAGCATTTTCCAGTCAAAGGATTCAATCTTCACGTCATCCCTGCTTTGGAGACCATTCAGTGTCACACTCTCCTTAGGCTGGACCACCAGGTCCTGACCTGCGTTGGCCACTGGTGGACTGTCACTTTGCTCTGTTGAGACATAAAACAAATTAAAGAAGGATGACAGATAACTTCAACTGCAACACCAGGAGATAATTAAACTGGCAGATGTAGAAAAGAACAAAATCTTCTGCAACTTCTCACTCCCTGACATGCGTGAACATGCAAAAATACTTTGTTCCCTAAATCTAATCCTCATCACAAACGGAGAGAAGGTAAAGACGGAATCTATTCAGTTTGGACAGTGGTGTGGAGAGTGTTTGCATTTTCTTCAGCTTTATTTTGACCTAGACAAAAAAAAAAAAAGTTATTTGAAACTAATGCTCACATATTACTTCAGCTTTTTTTAAGCAATATCTCATAACATTTTTCCTGAGTTATATTAAATGAATAATAAACAAGAACATAAAACGCATATCTAGAATTTTAACATAGTGGTGGAGCCTATAAAATAAAGGGCGCTAGCAAAGAAAGCACATAAGTTAGTTTCACTGCACAGGCATCAAGGGCACAGTTGACACATTAGTTATATTATGTAATCTGGTGCTCAGGTGCCCCCTTTCTAACGCCACCCTGGGCAACCACCCATGTGGCTCATATCAAGAACCACCACTGATTGTGAGCCTGTGAAAACACTCACCCCTTACAAATTGGGGCAGCGATGTCACGAGATGAAGTATTGATCCTTACTAGCAAGCTCAGCTCAAGATGGTGTCAGAATGGAAAAACAGGCCAATTAATGTTTTCTTCTGTCATCTGGTTTTGAACACAGAAAAGCAAAAACGGCACACATCCACCTTTTCCTTGCAAAATGTATGCTTCATTCTGTGACGTTTGGGTGAATTTTTAACACACACACAAAAAAAAGGCATTTGAATTTTGTTTTCAAATACAAATAATTAATTTCAAATAGAAACCGTTTGTCCTTTGTGTGGTCAAGATAGATAAGCAGATATTTAAATTTGGTTGGTTAGAAACGAAATAAGAAAAAACTAACTGGCAAAGATACAAAGAAAAAAAATCTGTCATTTTTCAGATATTTAGAAACCCACCACAGCTCAGCTTGTATGTGCTTAACCCCGAGACTTCATTGAACGTAATCACAATGCTGTGCTTTTGCTACTAAGACTTATCCCCGTCCAAAACAGCACCTGCAGTACATGATTGTTCCATACTTAGCTGCCTGCATAAGAATACATAAGCAAGTGAGAAATTCTTATGTTTCTTTGCAGGTGATTGTTTTAAAATTATATTTTACAAATAAAAAGATATATAGGATTTTACTCATCCGTTTTGACAACAAAAGAAGAAACACTGATTGCCACTCAGCTAATATTTTGTATTTTAAAACTAAAATCAAAATTTCAGTTTAGTGTTTTTCATTACTGGTTTATGATTAGAAAACCCAATCACCAAAACAAGCACCGTCTTTTCCCGTTTCTAAAGATTTCTGAGGCATTTGATGGAGCTTTGCACTTACGTGGGGTGACATCCAGTTCGAGGTAGTTCTCATAAACTGATTCCAGTATGTAATTGAAGTATCCTGACTTCCTGACGAAGCGGCAGACATATTTCCGTTTGTATAGGCAGTCAAACAGAAAGCAGGAGCTGATGGTGCCCTCCTCGGCTCCTCTCTCCATCAGGGCGACGTTGCATTTCGGCTCCTTGCAGCAGGAGACCAAGCAGTCTTTGTACATCACCACTTTCGGTGAAGAGATAAAAGTGGCCCCTTCTTTCACCGAGTCATCAGTGTCGAGCACAAAATTGTCTTTACCCTTCTCGAACTTGGACAAGCAGGTCTCACCATTATCCTGGCCAGTGGTGGAGTGTGAAAAGCCAACAAGAAGCAGGAGCGCTACAAACTGGCATTCAAAAAGTAAATTCATTGTCTCCCAGAGATTCCCTCTCAAATAAAAGCAGAAGTCTCCTGCAAGAAAAGTGAAGTAAAATAGAGAAGAGAGAACCGGTCACTCTATTTGAAAAGGAGGTTCCTTCGCGAAGGGGGCGAAACTCAAGCGTCCTTCCTTTGAACGCACAGTCCTCGTTAAAATGACGAAACTAAATAATTATTTCCTGGTTCTCACCTACAAGGTATGCTCAGCACTTCCAAATAACCTTATCCACGGAGGAAAAAAGGAATGTAACTAACAACTTTGAAACTCTAATGTCGACAAGAGCCCGAGCAACGACAGCATTTCTCAGGTGACTCACCTGTGAATCAACAGGAAGTGAAATTTCACTCCCGTGGCCGCTCCCTTCTGACTTGAGCTACAAACACGACGACGAGTGAGGAAAGCCGCGGCTGACAAATACCTGTGTCTTTAAAATTTCACACAGACTGTTTGGTAAAACAGGAGGCAGGTGGAAGGAAATTAAAACCAATGATATTATTGATACAAAAGTTATTAAGGTCCACGAAACATATTTGTTCTTTATTAATTATTGAATGTTCTTTATTTGAAATGTGTCTGATTGTTTAGTTCCTCTTTACCAGGAGCACGTTGCCATTTTTAAGCACGTTTTTGTTTTCTTCTTTTAACTTTTTACCGGGGGTTATTGCCAGACAAAAAGCTCCACAGTGGCACATCTGAAATATAGTCAGACCCAAACGTATTGGGGTTATATTGGGTCTGGAGTATGTATTAAATCAGACTAAACTTTTCATATTTTAGATCAGTTATGACTACCAAAATAATTTTCATTTGTTGAATCATAGAATAATGAGAATTTTTTTTATCACTTTTCTGAAAATCAGAAGTTTACACAGACTGAAATTACTTTCCCTAAACAATGTGGGAAAACCCAGATTCAGACAATTATATGCAAATATAAACGCTATTGGAATATCTAGCTATCATACTGTTCAGAATGGAAATGGGTTCTTTGTCCCAGGGATGAAGACGTTTTGTAATATATGTGTATCAACTCCAGAAGAACAAAAGCAAAAGACCTTTTGAAATTACTGGATTAAGCTGGTAAGAGAGCGCCATGATTTATAGTGAAACTGAACTGAAAGGCCACTCGGAGAGGAACACAAAAAGCCAGATTACAATTTGCAAATGCCTTCAGGGATAAATACTTTATTTTTTGGAGATATGCTTAGTGGTGTAGTGAAATTAAAGTGTGGGGCCATAATGACAATCATTACATTTTGAGGAAAAAGGGGGAAGCAGCAGCCCATAAGCCGCCAGAAAGGTAGCTTGTACCTTGCTCCAGCTCTGTATGAATCATTCGGACATAGAACAAACAAAGAAGCTATTCAATTTGAAACAACATACAGTTTGTTAAAAGGAGGCTGAATGTCACATAAGCCTATTGTTTTCTGTCAGCTTAGGTAGGTTGTAATCCTTCAAAATTGACAAAACGATTATTGAAGAGTTTTGAGTCTACAGGTTTCAGATCGTAATCGTGTCATCTGTTTCATTTGAAGCTATCAGCAATCATTTGTTTTCAGAATAACCTTTCTGATGCAATATAAATGGGTTGTTTTTATCAAAGTAAACTATATCTTTGACACACTTTGTATGTACATCTACAGAACTGGGATCAAATCTTGTTAATGTTACAGGATGCTAATTGAAACCTGGTCATTTAACATTTGTGCTTTCTTGCATGGTATCAAAGGGTTTTTGTGCATTGCAGTAATGTGGATGGTTTTTGTGCTCTGCAAGAGCAGCATCGTGTTCTGATAACCAAGGCTGGTTTCCTTTTCGTTCCACACCACACAGACACCAGACCTCAGCAGAGCAGACAAGTATTGGACTATAATCTTTCAGCATAAACAGCATGAAAAAGATAATAGCATAGTAGCTTAATGTTTACTAACAATGTTTACATGATGGTTCAGGTACCTTCTGCTCTCATGCATGAATGCTTCAAAAGTTAAAATCAGAAGATGTTCAACAATAAGGGTAACAAAGTACATAAATAAAAAGAAAAAATAATTAATGAAATAATACATTTAAAAAGGGAGTTTGCATGTTCTCCCCGTGCATGCGTGGGTTCTCACCGGGTACTCCGGCTTCCTCCCACAGTCCAAAGACATGCCTGTTAGGTTAATTGGTCACTCTAAATTGCCCTTAGGTGTATGAATGAGTGTGTGCATGGTTGTTTGTGTGTTTCCCTGCGATGGACTGGCGACCTGTCCAGGGTGTACCCCGCCTCCCGCCCATAGACTGCTGGAGATAGGCACCAGCTCCCCCGCGACCCGTTATGGAATAAGCGGTAGAAAATGACTGACTGACTGACTGACATTTAAAAAGAAAAAAATAAACTCCTAAGAATTGTATTACCTATAGTAAGTCTGTTATTATAACTCTTTGTTTGCATGCATGCAAATTCCAATGAAGCACATAACCAAGACTTTAAAGGTAGACAAAGGAAAGGGGGCAGAGCTGCAAGATGATGGTGGGATGAGCATACATTTTACAGAATTTGTATGTTTAAAAAAAACTACTTTGACTTTGTTGAATCCAAATTGGTTAGTCAAAGTCCAACCCACGGTTAACAGTGAGATGAATTTAGGTGAGATGAATGGCTTGACTCCTACTACTCACAGGACTTGCCCAGTCAAAGGAAGTCTGTTGTTTCAAAATCTTTAAGATGGTGACTGCTATAGGATGAACAATCAGAAGCCCTCATACTTATTGACTGCTCAGGTAAAGATGTCTAAAAGCCTTGAAATTTATTATTTTCTTTGCAGTAACATAATGTCTTGCTGAAAAAATGCAGATAAACTCAACTTTAATTTTAGTTCTGCTATTTAGTTGGAAAAATAAATCCCATGTTAAGAAATAAATGTCGCAGGTGCCAGAATAATTGTTACCCCTGCTGGTTAATACTTTGTGCAGAAAGGACTGCACTTACTCTTCTCTTATACTATTTCTCAAGGTTAATGTATGCCAAGAGGAGGATCTTTGAAGAGGCCTGATTGTACAATCACTCTAGTGATTGTGTACAGTGTACAAACACTTCTTATTTTGAGCTCACCCCACAGATTTTCTATAGGATTTATTTCTGGGGACTGAGATTGCCATGGAAGAAGGCTGATTTTGTGTCTGGTAAACCATCTCTGTGTTAATTTGGTCTATATGTTTTTTTGACTATGCCTTCATGAAGACCACTAGAAGAGGCATGTCACGCCGCCTGGTACGGCGGAGCCGGGGTCCCACCCTGGAGCTTGGCCTGGGGACAGGCAAGCGCCTTGTGGCCGGGTTACTCCTCGCGGGACCTGGCTGAGCAAAGCTCGAACGAGACACACGAGGCTATCCCCCAGTGGGCCCACTACCCGCAGGGGGAACCATGAGGGACCTGTGCAAAGAGGATCACTGGGGAGGAAGGAGCCTGAGCTTGTGTGGGAGGGTGAGAAATATCGGCTAGAAATAGTCGGGCTTACCTCCTCTGGAACTGTGGCTGTAAGGTCTGCAGTGCCTGTTGTTGTGTGGTGGACACCGGCAGTAAGGGATGCTGTCTAGCTAAAGAAGGAGTTCTATCAGCTGTGGTTGGATGTGAGACTCCTGAGGCGGCTGATGGGTACCGTGAGGCCAAGCTTGCCACAGCCCGGGCTGTTGCAGAGGCAAAAACTCGGGCATGGGAGATGTTCGGTGAAGCCATGGAGAAGGACTACCGGTCTACCTCGAAGCAATCTCGGCAAACCATCTGGCGCCTCAGGCGAGGGAAGCAGTGCTCCCCCAACACTGTTTACATTGGGGTGGGGAGCTGCTGACCTCGACGGGGAACATTATTGGGCGATGGAAGGAGTACTTCAAGGATCTCATCAATCCTGCCGTCACGCCTTCCTTGGTGGAAGCACATACTGGGGACTCGGAGTTGGACTCTTTCGTCACCCAGGCTAGAGTCACCGAGGTGGTTAAAAAGCTCCACGGTGGCAAGGCTTGCGGGGTGGATGAGATCTGTCCTGAGTACCTCAAGTCTCTGGTTGTTGTGGGGCTGTCATGGTTGACACACCTCTTCAACATTGCGTGGCGGTCGGGGACAGTGCCTCTCGACTGGCAGACTCGGGTGGTGGTCCCCCTTCATACGAACGGAGAATATGTTCCAACTACAGGGGGATCACACTCCTCAGCCTCCCTGGTAAGGCCTATGCCAGGGTATTGGAGAGGAGAGTCCGGCTGATAGTCGAACCTCGGCTTCAGGAGGAGCAGTGTGGTTTTCGTCCCGGCCGTGGAACACTGGACCAGCTCTATACCCTCTACAGGGTACTCGAGGGTTCATGGGAGTTTGCCCAACAGGTCCACATGTGTTTTGTGGACCTGGAGAAGCCATTCCACCGTGTCCCCCATGGTGCCCTGTGGGGGGGCCTCCAGGAGTACAAAGTTGGTAGCCCTTTATTAGGGGCCATCCGGTCTCTGTACAAGCGGAGCAAGAGTTTGGTCCACATTGCTGGCACTAAGTCGGACCTGTTACCGGTGCATGTTGGATTCCGGCAGGGCTGCCCTTTGTCATCGATCCTATACATAACTTTTATGGACAGGATTTCTAGATGCAGCCAAGGGCCGGAGGGGGTCTGGTTTGGGGACCAGTGGATTTCGTCTCTTCTTTTTGCAGATGACGTGGTCCTGCTTGCCCCCTCTAGCCAAGACCTACAGCATGCACTGGGGCGGTTCGCAGCTGAGTGTGAAGTGGCTTTGATGAGGATCAGCTACTCCAATTCCGAGGCCATAGTTCTCGACTGGAAAAGGGTGGCTTGCCCTCTTCCGGTTGGAGGGGAGATCCTGTGTCAAGTGAAGGAGTTCAAGTATGTTGTTCACGAGTGAGGGGAGAATGGAGCGGGAGATCGACAGATGGATCGGTCCAGCTGCCGCTGTAATGAGGACGCTGTGCCGGTCTGTTGTGGTGAAGAGAGAGCTGAGCTGTAAAACAAAGCTGCCGATTTACTGGTCAGTCTACGTTCTTACCCTCACCTATGGGCATGAACTTTGGGTCATGACCGGAAGATCGAGATCCCGGATACAAGCAGCTGAAATGAGCTTCCTCCGTAGGGTGGCCGGGCACTCCCTTAGAGATAGGGTGAGGAGCTCGTTCATCTGGGAGGAGCTCGGAATAGAGCCGCTGCTCCTCCACATTGAGAGGAGTCAGTTGAGGGGGCTTGGGCATCTGTATCAGATGCTTCCTGGACGCCTCCCTCGGGAGGTGTTCCAGGCACGTCCCACTGGGAGGCGGCCCAGGGGACGTGCCTGGACCTGCTAGAGTAAAAGTACCATGACTGTTTTTTTTGTTTCCTGGCAGAGCTTAATTTCATGAATGACAAATAAATGCCAAATACTATGCACTCTAAAAAAGCTTCTCAGGGTGTTTGGCAGAAAAGCAGGCCCAGAGGATCACACATTCTCTGTCGTACTTGACTATGGTCATGCGGTGCTTTCCCACATGGTCATTGTTTGTTTCAGCTCAATCAGTCAGATCCCTGTGTCTTATCTGACCAAAACACCAGGCTCTAGTTAAAGCCTCAGTAGAGTTTAGCAAACACCACAGGCCTATGTTTGCTTAGAGAGAAAACTGGCATGACTAACGATTGCTGCGGAGACTTGATAATACCACCATGTGACTGTTTGTTGCAGTTCTGTAAAAGTAAGGTCTTGAGTATTTTCATTACCTCCCTTATCCTCCTCCTCCTCGCTGTGTTTGGTGGCAAAATAAACTCGGGTCCTCTTTCTGCCTTGTTTGTCACAGTTGCAGTTGTTTTAACCTTATTATTTCTCTGACTATAGCTTTGGGAAAGTTCAGGTAAGTATTGTTGAATGGCATGTTCTCTTGTCTTTTCCATCTTAAAGAGTGACTTAACTGGTCTCCATATGTCTAATCATATTTGTACCACAGAGAAACAGAAACTCAGATTGTATTTGTTTTTAAACTTTATAATCTCATCATGAACTCCTTGGCAATTTTATTAGAAACACCTGTTCAGTTGCTTGTGAACACAGATATCAAATCCATCAACCAAAGGCAGCAAAGCAATGCATGTAGAAGTGCTAAAGACAATTTCCTGAAGTTCAAACTGAGCAACAGGATGTTAAGGAAAGGGTATTTAAGTAATTTTGAACGACCTACTTGAGTATTGTTGTGGACCATGTTCATCCGTTTACAACCAAAGTGTGCCCATCTTCTGATTATGATATGATTATTTACCATGTCACAAGCTATAAATAATATGTAAAACTCTCCTCTTTCTCTGTGTGGACCTTTCAGGCTGTGTATCATTGATCCAGCAGGTGGCAGTGTTATCCCATCAGCAGCTACAGACATTTTAAGGGTGTACAACTCATTTATTTGGGAACATTCTCTCTGAAATACAGTTCAATCATTAAATTATAGGTTATTCTGGCAGAACATATAATCCCGTTTTGATGGTGTGGAGATACAGAGCTTGTCTATGCAATTGGTCACCATGTTTCAGCATGAAATGAGTCATGTAGCCACAGGTGAACCGCTGCAGAGAAGCAGGAAGTGGCTTTCTGTATGATGAAATGTAGGTTTTCTGTTAAAGAGATTGACTGTAATCCTTTGTTATAGCAATCTCAAGCAGAGCAAACCCAAATGGGGTAACTCAGCTTCTCACAGCAAAAGTTTACCTATTTTAACCTCACAGTGGAGCAGCTTGTTGACTTTAAACGCTTTTGTTTATTTTTTCTCACTGTGTTGAGACACAAAGCCAGGTTGAAGGCGAGAATACCTAACAGGGGCCTTCAATGATGTTTTATTTTAAGCAGGTTCACCATGCAGAACCACACAGCACAGCATGCGATGAATGAGTGTGTTTGCTTGGAAAGGTGAGTAGCTAGAAGCACTTAATAATTCAGTGTTTGTAACAGACGGTGCATCAGAGGGTGAACACTGGCAGCTATGAAAGATAGATACTCAATAAACCAAATACCCATTATTCATATTGTTATGTGATCTGTGGAAACTCTGGAGTCTGTTATCTGCCTTATCTCATATGCATTAACTTTAACTCCTTTGACTTTACAAACAATGCTGATTTCAGGAATTGGGTTTGACATTTGGCTCTAATTTGGCACCCATGAGTGCCGAACTCTTCCCAATGCATTATGTAAGAGTGTGTAACTGAGGATGTCAATTTGACTTGCCTTATTAAACATACACCTGATAATGGCTGTCATATAAAGGACAAAGAAATTACCACAGTAGAGGAACCCTGGCTCACCTGTCAGGGAGGGACCTGACTATTGTTAGAAATATAGTGTTGTGAAAAAGTGTTCATTTATTAAGGAAAAAAAAGTTAACCAACCTGACTCTGGGTGAAAAAATACTGGTCTTCTTTAGTAAAGCATTATTTCAATTTCACTAGCCACACCCAGCCCTGACTCGCAGAATCAAGAACTAACTTAAGTAGAACCTGCCTGACAACATAAAGTAGGCTAAAATATCTCAAAAGGAAACAGATCATGCCCTGATCTAAAAAAAATTAATAAAGGAGTCACTGGCATCCGTCTGTCTAGAAAGGGATATAAAACCATTCCTAAGGGTTTGTGTCATAATGTGGGTTGTGGTAGCACCAAAATGCAAAGAAGTACTCCAGGAAGGTAAGCAAGTTTTAATTCTAGCCCATACGGAGTCCAGACAGCAGGGTTACATGACCAGAACACCTGACCAGCATGACAGCAAGACATGGAAGACACATCAGAGAACCAGCAGGGAACAAAGGCAACTAAGGAACTTATGGGCAGAACAGCAGGGGGAACCAATGAACGACGAGACCAGATTATCAGAAAGAACAAGGAACATGTGGGACACAGACTGCAGGGAGACAGAGCAAATCCCAAACACAGGCTCAGACACTGGCTGGGCATGACACTTTGGGACTCCAGCAAACCTTCCTTGGAGGGGCCAGGCAACCAAAATTACTCCAAAAGCTTACCAACAACTCATCCGAGAGGTCACAAAAGAACCCAGAACAACAGCTAAAGCACTGCAGCTCTTATTTGCTTCAGATAAAGTGACCAGGGAAAAAATGACATCTATGGTAAAGTTCCCTGGCGAAAACCACTGCTGACCATGAAGGACACAAAGCCCTGTCTCCCAATTCCTTAAAACACATCTTGATGATCCTCAAGACATTTGGGGAAATATTGCATGAACTGGGGAGGCTGTAGGAGCCGTTACTTCTGACATAAAACTCAGAAAAAGAACATCATATCAACAGTCAAACATGGTGGTGGTAGTGTGATGCTCTGGGTCTGCATTGCCTCTTCAGGACCTGGAGGACTTGCCATAATTAATGAAACAATTAATTCTGGTAGGCAGCAGAAAATCCTCAAGCTGAATGCGGAATGACCTTAAGCTAAGGCAACAGGACAATGAATTGCTAAAAAAAATGGCCAACGAAACAAAATTAAGGTTTGGAGTGGCCGTGTCAAAGTATGGGCTTGAATCCAACCGATATCTAAAACATTTATGTGTTACAAAAAAGAAAAAAACAGAAGAAATATGTAAGATGGAAAATACTTTTTCACAGCACTTTAGGAGGACTGACAAGCCCTCGCTTTTTCAATTTCAAGGCAATAAATACTTTAGATACTATAACAAAGGATGTGCTGGAATGTGTTTTATGTGCAATTATCTGTGAAACTGGAACAAAACTGCAGATTGTTAGTAGCTTTTTATGTTTGTACGTGGGTGCACATATATTCAGCCAAAGTGATCATCTCTAGATGATTGCCCTTTCAACCTTTAATCTCTTTTTTTTTATTGCTGCAATTGACCTTTGTTCTTCCACCTGCCATAAGGAACGAAGAGGACAAAAAGCAATTACACACCTTACAAAGTGTGCGCGCGCGCACACACACACACGCAAACACACATTTAGAGTCATATCTCATTACCATCATCCTGATAGTGCATCTAGTGGGTGTTGCAATAGGAGGAGGTGGAGGGAGAGAGAGCAAGAGAGCGAGCTTCAGAGAGAATGAGCGTGAGGGAGGACAAGGACAGGCAGGGAACCAGAACAGGCATTAAAGAGGTAGAAGAAAAGAGGACCAGCGTGTGGGAACAGCAGCCCATCAGAATTGGAGCTTTAAACATATAGGGGAGAGGGGTCAGTGTGTGTGGAGTGCGGCATAGCCCGTGGGTCTGTCTGTGTGATCCACGGTTCTCCTGAGGCCGTGGCAGCCATGGCGTCAGAGCCAGGCACCCAGTCAAGGGTGATGTTCCAGGCGTCGGACAAGACAGAAGACCCAGCGCACCGTAAGCTGGGCAAGCTGACAGTTAAGTACAACCGCAAGGACCTGCAGAGGAGGCTGGACATTGAGGAGTGGATCGACGGGCAGCTGCACCTGCTGTTTGACTGTGAGGTAGGAGGACAAGGCTGTCTCACTCTGAAGCTGTTCACGATTCTGCATGTATGAAAAGGAGGTGAGGGGAAGGGAGGCACAAAACTGCGTATAGGCTCCTGCTGTGGGTTATCCATCGTGTGTGGATTGTGAAGTGGGTGGGAGGCAAGAGGCTCTACTCCCTGACTACAGTTTCTAGTTCAGCAGCACTCACGTGTCACCAGCCTGACTGCAGCTTTCAGCTGGATCCGTGCACTCAGGTCCTTTAATATAGTGATAAGAGCCCTGAGAGAAGTAATTCATAAATATTTACAAACATGTTGCAATCTTCATAAAACACATGACATTACTCATTTGGATACTAAATGGATAAACGCAGGCGTTGAATTTTGATGCAAATTGTGAACTTTACATTTCTGAGGCAAACATTTTAATTTCATCTGTGATAAATTACTATGTACAGGTGCATTTGAATAAATACAAGCATATTAGAACATTATTTTGGATTATTATGGTTTACAGCTAATGAAAACTGAAACTTGCCCAATGAAAAAAATACAGAAACGTTATGTTATGCCCTACACAATCATGGGGAAGGCTGCTATCCTGCAGATGGTATTTCGGGTAATGCACAAAAGGCCATTGGTAAAGAAGCTGTCTGTTTACAGAATTCTGTACACAAGTGATGAAATGGAAAGTTTAGTGGCAGGAAAACTGTGGTGAAGTGGTGCACAAGCAACAGGGATCACCAAGAGCACCTTTAGGGAATTGTCGAGTAAAGCCTGTTTGGGGAAGACTTACAAGGTGTGGACTGCAGCTGGAGTCAGTGCTTGAAGAGCCACCACACAGAAGTATCCAGGACATGGCCTACAACTGTTGCATTCTTTTCCTATAAGCTAGTCCTTAGCACATGCATTTCATTTGGAAAGTCCCAGAGTTTAGAGAAAAAAGTTGAGAGGCACAGAATCCAAACTACTCGAGGTCCAGTGTGAAGCTTCCACATCCGGTAACAATTAGAGAAGCCATGTCATCTGCTGCCGTTGGCCTATTATGTTTTCTCAAGTTCAAGCCACCTGCTTAACTGACCAACAAATTCCCCACCATCTAGAGAATCTATGAGGTTTTGTCAGGATGAAGATGAGAGACTTCAGTAACAACGTAGATGACATAAAGGCTGCTAATAAAGCAACCCAGCCTACTCAACACATCAGCAGTGCCACAGGATGATTGATTTCATCCCAAAGAAGCCCTGATCAAGTATTGAGTGCATACATTGCAAAGTACATGGACATAAATTTGAGTAGGCAGACATTTCTGTGTTAAAAATCTTTCTTTTATTGGTCTAATGTACTGGGGATTAAGAAAATACATCAACAAACTTGTAGGCGCAGGAATACAGGCTTTATAACACAAATCCTGTGCTGTGGGATACAATCCAATTATGTCAGAGGCTCCATATCGACTTGCTTGGCACTCTGTAAGGGGAAACCATGGCAACAGATGTCTCCTCTCCCACATGAGGCTGCTTGGCACGGTACAATTAGGGTTGCCCGTTAGGGAGCATGAGCTTCCTGATGACGGCGGCTATCGGAAGACAAGATCTCCTCCCTTTCAACTCAGAGATGGTGAAAACAAATTGTTTCTCATTTTATTTTCAAACCTTGTAAGCAGATAGGTGGTTGTAAATGGCATGCAGCCACCTCCCAGTCTGGCATCGTCCAGGCATTGGCCAGGGAGCTCTCTACTATTGCTGCAGAGGGAGATAAAATCATGCTGAGTCGCTGGTTAGCAACAAAGGTATCTTAGTAAACTTTTGTCTATAAAAACTTATAAATGTATTTTTGCTGGGGAATAAAAAATGACATGCACCAGACGAAAACCAGATCTAAATTCTGTTTACTGTTTTGATCATGTCAGAAACTTGCTGGTATCTATACTGGTGTCTTTCATGCTCCGGTTGCAACATTATCAAACATAAGAAGCAGCACATAAACTTCGATGGAGCAGATTTATGTTTTATATCAGCAATGTAAAGTATAAATGGTGATAAGGTAATAAGATGTGGCAACAACAAAATAAATGTCAACCCCTGCATCTGGAAAATGCTCGCCTTCGGTATATTTTTCCTAATACTAATAAACAATCTTTGCCCAATGACAAATTAGCACCTAACTTTCCAACATTTCGCATGAGCAACTTGTACAGAACTGGTTGTGGCTTGTCCGTGTGCACTGCGTGGCGTAATGAATTTTGCATGGGGCTCAGGGGAAGGTTACTGTTGGTTGTCGGAGTCTTCCGCATGGAAGCATTTACCATCAGTCCCCTGTGTCACAGCCTAAATTATTTATCTGCATTTCTAATTCAAACAACTGCATCCTGAGTCTGGAGTAGACCCCTTCAATGCACACTTCACACCTTCTAAAAAGTTGTAAACTACATTAAAAAATTTTTGAAAGGTAGTTTTATACTCAATCAACCTTAGGACTCAGATCTGTATTTTTTTGGAAAAAATGCACTGTAAGGTAATGCAATGATATAAGGAAGCAATCATACACAAGGAACACATTTAATCACATTACAACCACAATATTCTCTGTATTTTGTTCGGAATTTATGTGATGAAAGAACCCAAAGTAGTAGAAAATTCTTAAATGGAAAGAAATGATACATGCTTTTCATTTTACCAACATCTGAAATCTGCGGTTTTCATTTTCATTCACCACATGTGAAGATCACTTTTCAAGTCTAGTCACAGATTCTCAAAGGGATTCAGCTCTATACTTTGAGTAAGCTTCTTAAATAATTAATAAATATGCTTTAATCTAAACCATTCCATTGTAGCTAGATGTATGTTTAGAGAAGTTGTCCTTCTAGAAGTCGAACTTCAGCCCTAGTTTTTTAAGTCTTTTAAAGCTCAAACTATTTTTTTCCCAGGATTTCCCCGTTTTTAGCTTTATCCATTTTGCCATCAACTCTGTTCAGCTTTCCTGACTCTACAAAAGAAAGACATCCCCACACCATGATGCTGCCACCAACATTAGTCAAAATAATAATAGTGTTTTCAGGATGATGTTCACTGTTAGTTTGGTTCTCCACATTTTTAAATTGGCCAAAAAGTTCCATTTTATTTTCACTTTACCTTCATCAACTTGTTTGCTTTGTCTTGTGGAAAACTGCAAAACCTCTTACAGCTTACGGCTTTGTCTTTCTGCTCTCGGTGGAGGAGGAGGCTTTTTCTCTTTCTCCCGCATCCTCCCATATCTGCCCTGCTTTAGCTCTGTGTCTTGTCTTTCTTTTTGGAGCCTCTCTTTGCATATCTTCCAAATTCTGAGTTATGGATTTTGTCAATTGGTCAATTGTTTATTTACTGGACTTATTATGGTTTTATTGGATTTACTTATGCACAACCATTGACTAATATGCACACATTTCCGTCTCTACATACACATTGTTTTTGACAGCGTCTTACCCCATATAATTAACACTGATAAATATCAACCACAAGTATCTGTTTCAATGCTTTTAACAAAGTTTTTGGGATTAATTTGGCAGTGATAAATACTGTTTGTTTTACAAGGATCTCACTTTCTCAGAGAAACTGTATGGATAAAAAAACTTTGGACCCATTTCCTTTAGACAATATTGCCAAACGTTAATTAAAAAGCAACAAAACTCTAAAATATGTATGGATGATCTGCTAATTGTGATTTTTCACCCACACAGTAAAGATTGGCAAGTTGACCAATTTGTAACTGCTAATTTCTGAAACTGCAGTCCTCCAGGACCTGTTTTAATATTCATGAATTTGGAAATTGGTGCCAGTGTTCATTTTAAGTTCAATGTTTTAACTTAAAAAAATGCTGCAATGTCGTTGCCTGGAGGCCTCATTAATATGCAACATTTCGCTATCACAGTAACTCTCGACAACTGAAAACTCTGACTGCATATGACATAAACCTTTTAAGTTAGAGGAAGGTTTGTTATAATTTGTGAAAAGCATCATTCTTTAACATTTAGTGATGTGCTGCATTGACTGGCTTTCTGACGCAGAGAGACATCAGGGTGAAGATGGTGAAATGAAGTATCAAAGCCATTTAACATTGCTTTTTAAAGTATTACAACTAGGTTTCAGATTTATCCTTAAATTTAGATTTAATTTGTTGTGCATAAAAAATTATTTAAGTACATAAGAATGTAATTAAGCTCAGCTTGTGGCCTTTGTTGCACAGCAAAATGAAGCATGGACCAAAAGTTCACCCTTAGATTTATCCTGCAGAGTTCAGCAGAATCACAGAGGGTCCAAACTTGCAGCACGTATCTATTAGAGGGGCCACGGGGGACACTGAACAGGGCCAATCTTTTTCACCACTCAGCACTTCCACATTGATTACCTTCCTTCCTCGTGTAGAGAGCTGTGCAAGCCTAATCGTTCTCAACCAAGAAAATCCCCCATCCGGAAAATGTTCCCTCTAAAACGAGGCCACACTTGTGAGTGTGCTCCTGCTGACTTCAGATATCATAGCTCTATGAACTCTGCTGATTGCACTCT
Source organism: Crenichthys baileyi (assembly GCA_036173005.1). Taxonomy (NCBI): domain Eukaryota; kingdom Metazoa; phylum Chordata; class Actinopteri; order Cyprinodontiformes; family Goodeidae; genus Crenichthys; species Crenichthys baileyi. Next base: position 286,506 of record JAHHUM010000645.1, read on the forward strand.
TCATTCTCTGGTGGAGCGGGGACATATTACAAGCTGTATTTGCCTTAGATGAGAAAAGAATTTGCCAAGAACATTAAGTTGGCATTAAAGTTTATACCTTAAAATGCATTCTTGGTTAGTTATTTGACAAACAATTTGATGGATTTAATAAAAAAAATAAAACATATATTGTGCTTAATACTGGATTTTATTCAGGGTTATCAGAATACTAATGCACACCACTCTTTTCAGATTTGTATTTGTAAAAAAAACTGAAAACCATGTGTCATTTTTCTTCAACTTCACAACTATGCGCTCCATAGTGTTGGTCTATCACATTCAATCCAGGTAAAATATGTTAAAGTTTTTGGATTGTAATGTGAAAATTTGAAAAGGTTTGAGAGGGCAGGAACACTTCTGTCAGGAACTGTATAACAAAACCAGCTGAGGTGTAATATGGAGCAAAAGAGGGGGGGAATAATCTCTCAGTAATGGTTGAACTACATAGTAAACGGTCACCCATCCATGAAAACTGCTGCTGATTTGTGTAAACAATGGCCTACTAGAGCCCTTCTGCCTCGGTGCTCCCGTTCACTGCTCATTAATCATCATTTTGAAAAGGAAAATAAAATTTAAATGGGCTTATGCCTAGGAGTTATGAATGATTTAACTCCGTGGTGTAGACATCTTAACCACTGCCTGTAAAAGGACGGCACAGGACTTTTATAGATTTTTCCATTCCTTGTCCAGTTCAAGGTTATTGTAGAGGCTGGAGCTGTGCTGCCTGTCAGGTTAGGTCACCAGTTTATTCACAAGGCCAACGTGGACCTATAAGCAAGACAACAATGCACTGGTTCAATTTAGACTAATCAAGTAGCCAAGCTGGCCTAATTCTGGACTGTATGAGAACATGAAAACTCTACACAAAAATGCTCCAACCAAGGATTTGGTATGGGGATCATCACACCTGCATGTTTCATATTGTCAGACTACTGCTTTATACAGAAATTCAAATGTAGGTAACATCATAACAGAAAAAAAAACTTTCATGAACTTTTATTTCTCTCACAGGAGGAAGAAATTCCAGAGTTAGAAATAGACATAGACGAACTCCTTGAACTGCCTGACGAAGGACAAAGAACTCGACTCGAGGTACGCATTATAAATGTTTAAATATTTCTGTGTCCAGGTATTAAAAGTGTAAAGCAATGTTTTTTAATCTGATTGCAAAGTATTGGACTTTTTTTCCTTCAATTATTCACTAAGGAAACACTTCAGGGCTCCTGTTTCTTCATTCCTTGCTTCCCAGTAATGCTAAGCCTGCAAAAACTTTTCTGGTTAATTTTAACAGGCTCTCCAGGGGCGTACGAGGTCTGCATTACACAAATAAGTGTTTTGTAGGGTCATAATATCAAATAGAAGCAGCTCAAATGCAGAGATTGTCAATTGTGTCTTGGCATGGCTGCTTTGGCAAACAGTATGGTGCGTCTGGTTGCCATGCAGTATCAAGGCAGATTTGCTCCACAAGAGCAGGAGAAGGCAACATTTCCCCCATTGCATAATATACAGGGGTTGGACAATGAAACTGAAACACCTGTCATTTTAGTGTGGGAGGTTTCATGGCTAAATTGGACCAGCCTGGAAGCCAGTCTTCATTGATTGCACATTGCACCAGTAAGAGCAGAGTGTGAAGGTTCAATTAGCAGGGTAAGAGCACAGTTTTGCTCAAAATACTGAAATAAACACAACATTATGGGTGACATACAAGAGTTCAAAAGAGGACAAATTGTTGGTGCACGTCTTGCTGGCGCATCTGTGACCAAGACATCAAGTCTTTGTGATGTATCAAGAGCCACGGTATCCAGGGTAATGTCAGCATACCACCAAGAAGGACGAACCACATCCAACAGGATTAACTGTGGACGCAAGAGGAAGCTGTCTGAAAGGGATGTTCGGGTGCTAAACCCGGATTGTATCCAAAAAACATAAAACCACGGCTGCCCAAATCACGGTAGAATTAAATGTGCACCTCAGCTCTCCTGTTTCCACCAGGACTGTCCGTCGGGAGCTCCACAGGGTCAATATACACGGCCGGGCTGCTATAGCCAAACCTTTGGTCTCTCATGCCAATGCCAAACGTCGGTTTCAATGGTGCAAGGAGCACAAATCTTGGGCTGGGGACAATGTGAAACATGTATTGTTCTCTGATGAGTCCACCTTTACTGTTTTCCCCACATCCGAGAGGGTTACGGTGTGGAGAAGCCCCAAAGAAGCAGACCACCCAGACTGTTGCATGCCCAGAGTGAAGCATGGGGGTGGATCAGTGATGGTTTGGGCTGCCATATCATGGCATTCCCTTGGCCCAATACTTGTGCTAGATGGGCGCGTCACTGCCAAGGACTACCGAACCATTCTTGAGGACCATGTGCATCCAATGGTTCAAACATTGTATCCTGAAGGCGGTGCCGTGTATCAGGATGACAATCCACCAATACACACAGCAAGACTGGTGAAAGATTGGTTTGATAAACATGAAAGTGAAGTTGAACATCTCCCATGGCCTGCACAATATTATTGAGCCACTTTGGGGTGTTTTGGAGGAGCGAGTCAGGAAACTTTTCCTCCACCAGTATCACATAGTGACCTGGCCACTATCCTGCAAGAAGAATGGCTTAAAATCCCTCTGACCACTGTGCAGGACTTGTATATGTCATTCCCAAGACGAATTGACGCTGTATTGGCCGCAAAAGGAGGCCCTACACCATACTAATAAATTATTGTGGTCTAAAACCAGGTGTTTCAGTTTCATTGTCCAACCCCTGTAGCTTGTTGAATAAAATGCAGCCCAAAAGCAGGGATGAATTTGGAGGGATTCGTTCTAAGAGCAGATTTGTTAAACTATTTGTGTTTATACAATTTAAATAACATAGAATTAAAAATAAATTCAGCAAATTTGCAAATCTTTTGTTTGGCCTAACCATTGTTGATTGCTTAACTCTCGCTAAAGTCACACTACCTCTTTATGCCATACTTAACAACAGTTTTTCTGACACCAGGTAAATTCTAAGTATTAGATGCTTACTGGGAACCAGTGTTGGAACATCTGCAGTGAAAAAGCAATAAAGATCATTTTTATATCAAACAGTGTTTGCTGGAAGTTTTTTTCCTTGGTATTGTTCAGGGTTTTACAATTATTTAGTTTTTATGAAACCTTAATTTTGTTACGCTATATTTTAAACATGACATAAAAGCAGAGGCACCTCTGGAGGGGTGGGGGGCTACTGAAAATTGCTGTTCTATGACAGACAAAATCAATGAATCTACAAAAATCTGCCCTAAATAAATACATAAATATGGCAAATCATCTTCTCTAATTTTAAATTCCCGTCTATATAAAATATTCTGTTTATAAGACTGTCCAGCTGGGCCTGATTGGCTCATCATGTTTACATGGGTGTCCATTGCCCTCCTACCCCCACCTTTGGTGGCACCCCTGCTTGAAAGACACCAAAGGTAATTTTATCCTGAACTAACGAGCTAATTTCTTTTCTTTTTTCTCTTTGCCAGGAGTTACTGCAGGAATGCGGAAAGCCAAAAGAGGTAAGGAGACAAAAAAGCTCCAGTTCCACATCAGAAGGCAGGGAATTTTAAAACATTAAGGAATTGCAATTTATTTATGAGGACATTCATACTGTCTAAAAATTGACATATAGAATAAAAATCTCCTCTCTCGATCTTCCTCACAGGATTTTATCAACGGGCTGCTCTACAGGATAAAAGGTCTACGTAAAATGTCAGGCCCCTTGAAGAAATAATTATAGGTCAAATTAAGAATCAAGACAGCGTGGAGCCTCTTCTTCCCCACAGGTTAACCGTCTGAATGCCTGTAAGTGTGAATGACACATCAGGGGGACTTTTCCTGATTTCTTCCCTCTTTCCCGAGGCAGAATGGATTTTATTCACAATTTATGGACTCTTGCAAACTCCTTTAAAAAATATCAATAATGTAAAACTGATAAACATGACACAACTATTACCCAGATGGACTCTTTTTTGTGTAGGAGTTAAGAGTGTACATTTTCAGTTTCTTTTTTATGTACATAAGCATTTTGTTCATGTAACAGTGTCGTTGGAATAAAATGGGAACTTTTCAAAACAAGGTTTTTTGCGCAAATATTCAAATTCATAACACAGTGATTAACCAGTGGGTTTTATTAGATATTAATTATGCAACTACAGGTTCAATTTTAATTGAGTATTACTGAAAAGTTGATTTATCTCACTACTTCAATTCAAGTAGACAAATATTTTATAGATTCCATACAGAGATGTATTTCAAGTGTTTGTTTCTGTTAATTTTGAGGATTATGACTTACAGCTAATGAAAACCCCAAATTCAGTTTCTATAGAAATAAGAAATACAAGACAAAGCAAAGACTGCAGCTTCAGAAATTGCAGTGGCACGGCAGTAGTCAGCCCGTGGTACTGCCAAGATGTCAAGAAAGCCAATCCTGGTTTAAAAGCAGCTTTAGTTCATTTGTATTGCTGTGTTTGGGTTCAGCCATCTTCCTCTTTATAATGCCCCAAAGATTCTCTATGTGATTTGGGGTCAGCTGAGTTTGCAGGCCAATCAAGCATTAAACAAGGTACTACCACAAGTCCTGACTGTGGATAGTTCACTGGACCTCAAGCAACCTCTCTACTCTTCTTTAGCACTTTTTCCTTCCACTCAACTTTCAATTAACCTGCTTGGATACAGTACTCTTTGAATATCCAGCAATTTGCTGTAAGCCATTATCATTAAAAATAATAGAAATGAATGTTTGAAATATATCACCCTGTGCGAAACAGCTCTATATAACATGAGATTCACTTTTTGAATTTAATTACTAAAATAAATTATATTGCCAATAAAATTCTAATTATTGGAAATGCACAGATACATTACTAAATTTACAGCACTAACAAAACCACTATGCTAACAAAATCGCTTTTCACTACACCCTGCAGTACTTTGTCTGGACACAGCTGAAAGAATACCCCTCAGCGTTCTGTTTTCTGACATGAATTTTTCATCAGAGTGATGGAAACAATGGAGGCGTCGACATGTCAGGTCTAGGAGTAAACACACTAAAATCAGCCGCAGGATGTTCCATTAAGCACCCATTACACCCATCCATTTCCTTTCTGGTGTGGTGGGGTGGTGCATGACATGACCAGAAAAGGCAAACATGGCCACCAATAATGAAGAAAGCCCCCAGAGGAGAGTGTGATGATGGCTTCCCTTCAGTTTGCTGTGCAATAATGGACAGTAAAAAACTGCAATTTGGTCCTCTCACTGTCATTGACTGAGGTCTTTCTGTTGACGGCTCCACTACAGCAACTTGTCTGACTGACTCATTCTTCGCTGACAAAGAATCCATACATACAGCACAAACAGGACCTGCCAGGCAGACAGTTTTCTCAAATAATGACAAGTGTTTAAAAAAAGCTTTGTTAAAAATAACCATAACGATGGTGACAAAGACAGACTGTTTAGCCTCATTTAGAAGCGAATTATGAGAACAAGAAAGTCAGTGCTCATGTCAGAAATACAGCCAAACAAAGACAAGAACAAAGGGAACAAAGGCCTCAGTGATTCTTTTACACCGACTCATCTGTGCTTCTCCTGCATGGAGCTGACAGCAGTCTGTGAGTCCCGGGTGAGCTCATAATCTGTCTGCTAGCTGTTTCTGCTGAAAAAAATTAAAAATACACAAATAGTGACTAGTGCAAAGTACACTTAAGATGAGGCTTTGTTGTCATGAAAACGTAGGACAGCTTCAAACACACCTATGATGCTTTCTATTCACTTTGACAGTTCCAAGCTGTTCTTTGTTTAGCAAATTCAACCCGAAATGCCCTTTTTGCACATTCTAAAAAGATAGGGTTCAGATATTACATGTATTGCTTTGCAGTTATTTAAAGATTGTGTCTAATTTTAGTCTAACCGCTGCTAGAAGTCTTACAAAGTATTTTTAATCCATTTTGCCTTGCAAATTTATTCAAACCCCTCAAACGTTTTCACATTTTGTCACGTCACAACCACAAACCTCGATGTCTGTTAGTTCATCAGCCAAGAATGCTGAATGGTATGGCACAGCTGCAACCTACCAAGACATGGTCATCCACCTAAAGAGTCAGGCCAGAAGCAGCCAGAGGCCCATCGTAACTCCAGAGGAGCTGCAGAGATCCACAACTCAGGTGGAAGACTCTATTACCACGACAACTATGAGGTGGTCTGGACAAATCTGGCCTTTCTGAGAGAAATACAAAAAAAAAACCAAAAACAAAAGTTGTCCAATTAGCAGTTTGTTACAAGCCATATAGAGGAAACAGGAAATGTGGGAGAAACTGATCTTGTCAAATTAACGAAAATTAAGTACTGGATGAACATTTAAATAATTATACACTCTAAACATGCCATCACCACGGTGAGACATGGTGGTGGCAGTATCATACTATGGGGATCCAAAACTAAACTAAACTAAACACAAAGTTAGAGACACAACGGAAAAGTTTAGATCAAAACCTATTAGAGACACTCTCCGACCAATCTGGGGCTGAATACAAATGGCCAAAGCAAAGGTACTTTATAATTATGTGCTACTTTGTGTTGGTTTATCTCATAAAATCCCAATAAAATACAATCAAGTTTCTGGTTGTGACATGTCTAATGAGTAAAAACTTCAGAGGGCATTTATTATTACGTTTAATAGGCACAGTGGGTTAATCTGTTATGAAGAGCTCTGGTTTCCAGTAGTGTTTACATGTTCTAAGAAGCTGCTTTAGATAACCACAATACATCCAATGAGACTAAAGAGCAGGTCCTACAGTCAGGAAAGGTCAGAGATTAATAAGACAAACATCTTTAGCATTATGTCTTCCTCTTCTTCTTTGGAGCAGTGTAGCTGCTGGTGTGATGCTCCTTCCTGTCATATTTATCATGGCCCTCCCTAAGGAGATAACAGAGAGCAGATTTATAATTCATCATAGTAAATACTTTATATTCATGCTGCTTACAGTATTGTAGCAAGCTGCGCACAATTTATATGGGTCGTGGTATGCATTCCAAATCGTTTTTCTTGGGACCGAGTGACGATTTTGCAAGCGAGGCCCCACTTTGAGTTATGAACTAGAATCCGCAGGGTATTTATGAGGATTAATGAATATTATGTTACCGAAAGCAGCGGCTGCAGTACAGGTCTCCATCACAGGTGTGGCAGCGGAGGGTGGCGTTATGGTTACAGATGCAGCACCATGGAAGTTCTTCGTCGTCGCTGTCTGACGGCTGATGTGCGGCAGCGACCGGAGAAGTCCTGCTCTTCAGTGCGGGAGTCTTTAAAACACATCAGAGTGGGTTAAATTTTAGGCACCCAAATAAGGTAAAACAATCAATGTGCTGGTTGGGTCTTATTCATTACTGGTTTTTTAGAGGTTTTCTTTTTTTCTCTGTTCTTGGGTCCGCTTGGTTCTACAGGTATGTTGTATCCACTGGCTTCATCAAGTGCAGCTTCTTCTGAGAGCTGGAACCAAAGTCAGGAGGATTAAAACTTCAGAACATGTCTGTTTTTCAAATCACAAATTATGCAAATGGACAAATAGCAGCCTCTTGTGGCCATAAATAGTTCTAAATACTACACATTAGTTTTAAAGGTTTGGAAGCAAATTTATTTTTTAAAAATTCATCTATAGTTTTAAAATGCCATTAAATGCCTGACCTGTTTCAGAACTCTCCTCACAGCTTCTTCCTCAGTCTCTTCTTCACTGTCAGGTTGTTTGAAATCTTCTGCTGTGACTAAACATGAAGCAAAACAGTTGCTTTATCTGACACGCATACAAACAATTCTCTCATATCCAGAAAGATTGTATTGCATCGTCTTGTTTTGTTTTTTTTAAATTCTGCCATAAACTGATGGAAGAAAGATAAGATTGTAAGGCCCTTTGCTCCAAACACCTTTATCTGGGTCCTGGCCCTTCAGCTGTGCCAGCCTCTTGGCCATGTGGAGGATCTGATCCTGGGAATGGTGCTCATTTCTCAGTTCCTGCATGGCTTCTTCAAGCAGCCGGTCCTTCTCTGCTTCCTGCTGCCTGGCTGCTCCCTGGTTGTCCTCCAGGTTCTCGTCTGAAGCAGCACCCTCACCTTTGTTGAGATCATTCATATCTACACCTTTAAAAGGGAAAAGTGCAAAAATGTTTTGTTTTATTTATATATATATATATATATATGATATATATATATATAATATATATATATATATATATATATATATATATATATGTATTATAACACACACGCACACAGGGGTTGGACAATGAAACTGAAACACCTGCTTTTAGACCACAATAATTTATTAGTATGGTGTAGGGCCTCCTTTTGCGGCCAATACAGCGTCAATTCGTCTTGGGAATGACATATACAAGTCCTGCACAGTGGTCAGAGGGATTTTAAGCCATTCTTCTTGCAGGATATTGGCCAGGTCACTACGTGATACTGGTGAGGAAAACGTTTCCTGACTCGCTCCTCCAAAACACCCCAAAGTGGCTCAATAATATTTAGATCTGGTGACTGTGCAGGCCATGGGAGATGTTCAACTTCACTTTCATGTTCATCAACCCAATCTTTCACCAGTCTTGCTGTGTGTATTGGTGCATTGTCATCCTGATACACGGCACCACCTTCAGGATACAATGTTTGAACCATTGGATGCACATGGTCCTCAAGAATGGTTCGGTAGTCCTTGGCAGTGACGCACCCATCTAGCACAAGTATTGGGCCAAGGGAATGCCATGATATGGCAGCCCAAACCATCACTGATCCACCCCCATGCTTCACTCTGGGCATGCAACAGTCTGGGTGGTACGCTTCTTGGGGCTTCTCCACACTGTAACTCTCCCGGATGTGGGGGAAAACAATAAAGGTGGACTCATCAGAGAACAATACATGTTTCACATTGTCCACAGCCCAAGATTTGCGCTCCTTGCACCATTGAAACCAACGTTTGGCATTGGCATGAGTGACCAAAGGTTTGGCTATAGCAGCCCAGCCGTGTATATTGACCCTGTGGAGCTCCCGACGGACAGTTCTGGTGGAAACAGGAGAGTTGAGGTGCACATTTAATTCTGCCGTGATTTGGGCAGCCGTGTTTTATGTTTTTTTGGATACAATCTGGTTAGTACCCGAACATCCCTTTCAGACGGCTTCCTCTTGCGTCCACAGTTAATCCTGTTGGATGTGGTTCGTCCTTCTTGGTGGTATGCTGACATTACCCTGGATACGGTGGCTCTTGATACATCACAAAGACTTGCTGTCTTGGTCACAGATGCGCCAGCAAGACGTGCACCAACAATTTGTCCTCTTTTGAACTCTGGTATGTCACCCATAATGTTGTGTGCATTTCAATATTTTGAGCAAAACTGTGCTCTTACCCTGCTAATTGAACCTTCACCCTCTACTCTTACTGCTGCAATGTGCAATCAATGAAGACTGGCTACCAGGCTGGTCCAATTTAGTCATGAAACCTCCCACACTAAAATGACAGGTGTTTCAGTTTCATTGTCCAACCCCTGTATATATATGTAGCCATATCATTACTTATAGTGCCAGTCAGAAGTTTACATATACCTTAGTTAGCCTGAATTTTATGTCTAGTTTGGCCTATTAATGCCACATCGTGAATGCTTATTTTTAGTGCAGATAGATCATATGACATAAAGCTCCAGTGAGATGAAAAGATAAGAATTGGAAGCACAGTGCTAAATCGTTTTTTTAACTATACACAGAGGCTCATGCTGTAAGTATATTTACCTCCACTAATATTTGGATAATTGTCTGTTAGCAAGTTGCATAGAAACCATTAGTTTCAGGTGTAATTCTGGCTCTACTATTCCTTTTATATGAAATAGCAGAGCTCATTTAAACCAGCAGGCGTCCTGACATTGACCTGATTTCCAAGTATAACTTACAAATTTTCAATATGGTTGAGGTTGGGGCAATTCCAGAAGCTCAATGCTTGCCGTCTTCATCTACTCCAAAACAAATTTTGAAGTGTGTTCGGGATCACAGTTCTGTTCGAACTCCCGACTATGTTTACGTTTCCACCATTTAGCTGTTGGTTTAAAATCCTCCCTTGTTATTAGAATAATACTTCTACCACCGTGCTGTGGTACATTTATGCAAATTAGAGGGGATTAATGTATTAATGTACATATTTAATCTTGTATGTATTATTTTGACCCTGTGTGTATTTGAAAAAACTTCCACTACGAATTGAAACTTGTCCGACCCAGCTCTTGTTCATCATAATCAATAAAGTTGTACGTAGTATGATCAATTCTACTCTGAAAGAAATGGTTTAAATATATAATTCAAACCATAAAATGAATATGATGTACATCTTTATGATGAGTGCATTTCAACAACTGACCTGTACTGTTAATATAACCTTTAAGAGACAAGTAATAACTTACTATCTGGGCTTGATTTTTGGTCATCAATGGCAACTTCTTCTGTCATCTGAGTAATCAAATCATTGGCTTGTTCAGTCTGAGTCCGAGTGTCAGGAGGCTGGTGTACCTGCATGTGTGAACACATAAGCGCTTACGAAATATTTCCTTTCCTTACCAAGCCTTATACTCGAGTCTTACACACAATTAGGAAGGGAACTCACTGGTCGAGGAGCTTGAGATGGAGGTGGCTGACCTCGCAGAGCTGCCAGACGATCCTCTATCTCCTCTGCAGAAGACGCTGGCTGGCTGGGAGCTTTCAGGGCAGCAAGACGTGACTCAATCTCCTTTTCAGAAGGGATAGACTCTGAAGAGGTTAAAAATGTATTAAATACTTTTTTTTTAAATACCTAATATAGTAGTGCTAGACATGGACTGATTATTGATCTCAGGGGATATCAAAGTTTAAAAAAATTAAGGGCCTTTCCTATGATATAAAGAAGACGCTGTGTTCCAGCCCAGAAAGAGTTACATTTTCATTTGACGGCGGCATAATTTCTAGGTGGTTTGATATTAAAATAACGTTGGATATGTTGTGTTAATTCTCTGCTTATGCTGGATTTTTCACAAAATTAGATTTTAAAAATGGTACATAATCAGAATTTATATAGCACTTTACTAATCACACTCACTATGATACTACTGTTCTTTTTTTCCCCCTAACTGTGACCTATGAATTATGCAGGCAAAAAGCAGGCTACATAAAGAAGATAATCAACTGAAACATGGTGCTCATCTCGGGTCCTGTGTCAGATTTTTGTGGGCTCTTTTTTGCCAAAATCTAGTTTTTAAGATCTGACTCTACTTTTGTGCTCCACTTGTCTACACTGCTCTTTTTTAAAGCTGTAAAGGTCAGATACTATTCATTTGAGTGTAATTTACCTCAGTTTATTGTGTCAATTCATAACAAATGTGACTTCAATGCACCTTAAAAGAAAAACAGGTCAATTTTATGCACAGAAGTGGGGACTGGATAAGTAATAAAGTAAGAAAAGAAAAAGCAGTCAAAAAAACTTTACTTCAAGAGAGACCAAGAGAGTCTAACTCTTTGAAAGGAGATGTTTAAAAATGTACACATTTCTTCTTTTGTATTTTTCAATACATATTTTATCTTGGGCTTTTTCGTTCAATATTTATCTTTTTACTCATGTGCTCTAACAGGAGAAAGTTTTCACTGTGTTCATAAATAAAACAGAAAACATTTCAGATCCTTTCAATACGACGAGCTGGAAAAAAACAAATCCTCCCAAACTGATTTCTTGAAGGATGCAGCTCAACTCTCAGCAACCTGACCATAGAGCTAAGACACTCAGAGAACAATCACCACCTGCATGTGCGTGGTCGTGCTGCAGCAGTGTGGTGGGTGTGCGAATCTCTTGTTTTATAACAGTCGAGAGTGCCAGATTTTCTGATGAATTACACTAAAAAGAACCACAAAAGCAATGCAAACAAACCAACTTGTTTTCTTAAGTATATATATAAAATTCTAATAGAATTTTAGGGGCTTAATGGTGGTTTCTCATAAATATGCATCCTTCCTTAATGAGATTTAATTGTAAATTCAGAAATACTTTATTAATCCAAAAGAAAATTAAATAATCCGGGGTTATTCAAAAAACATCCGGTACTTCAGCCCCGAATGGCCAGGTCTAATGTTGCCTATAGCATAAAGCATTTAAAGAGATGCCAGAGAAGATGTTGCTATGAGCAGAGTTTTCTTCTGTGGCATGGGGCACAGATTAATGCAGCACTGGCCCTCCTTCACCTGTTGCAGACCACTGCTGGTCAGCTGGCTAAAGAAAGGCTCCTATACTTTTACCTCACTTACAAGAGAAACAAATTGGCTGTTTTGAAATAAAACCCACACAAAATATTAAATCCCAGGCTAATAGAGTTTAAAGGTCATACTTGCAGGTTTTGCATGCGTTTTTGAAAGGTCGGATGGCATTTAAAGCCCTTCACGTCCACATTTAATTTAGTTAACAAGGTTCTAAAGTTTTGAGAGATTGGTGGCCATATTGTGATGAAGGAAAAAATAGGAGTAAGGAAAATGTGGAGTAATTCTGTTCTGATATTGTCGTCACAATGTTCAACAATGTCCTAATAATGTGCAGCTCTTTGAGAAATCTTTCCGTTTGCATCAAAAAATTGACCAAAAACAACTGTTCGTAAGCTACAAACAGCATGTTTGTAAAGAAGTCAGTTTTAGGCTGGCTACCTGAGCAGATAGCCAGACTAATTAACCGCCTAGTATCAGTTTATCATGCTTGTGTTACTCTATAATCAACAGCTTTGATATAGATGGTAGATGCTATAAGAACTGATTGCATTACTGGGTTTAGTGTCCTCCTTTAGCTTTTGAAGCCTCTCAGCAATAGCGTGGTCTTCTTTGCTAAGCCCTTTGGTTGGTAGATGGACCGGTTTGCCGTTTCTGCTACCTCCATGCACACCAGGCTGTGTGGACTGCGCTTGCTGTTTGGCTTCGAGTGCAGCGACCCGTCTGCAAAAAACATGAACTGTAAAGGTTATGAAATTCATGTTAATAATAAGAATTTTGTCTTTTTCCAAAAATCTAGTCATATACAAACTTTTTGTAGTTTTCTGGAGGGGACCATCTTCCAGCATTGTTTGAAGATTCCCCTCTAACAATGAAGAGAGTGAAATATTAGCGTCCGAAAGAACGCACTTGTGTAGGGGAGGTGAGAGGAGGTTTACCTTGTGAGGTTACCATGACATTGCTTGCAGACCTTCTGCTGGGTGTTACCACAGCGAGGCACGACAGCACTGAGAGTTAAACAGCTGGAGCAAAAGGACCGTCCACAGTTCTTACAGCCCAGCTAAGAGGACAATTTTGTGGAAATTACACGTTCAATGTTACCTTAACACACTTTAATGAGTATGGGTATGGTGATATTAGCTCTTCTGGGTCCCTGTTTTTTGAGTTATTTATTATTGTTTTGCCAGTTTAATTATTTTTATACCATTTCATTGCCTGGTGTTGAAATCCTTTCACAATTTCAGGTTTCATTACTTTCCATTGGTTGAAGATCTTTTTTTGTGCACTCTAAATTTACCAATTAGCATATGTTTCATATATTTACCCATCTATTTTATGCTTTAGCAAAAAAAAGATCATAATTCTGCCGTTTCTAAAAAAAAATACATAAGAGAGAGAATTTAACCCCTAGATTTGTTACGTATCGCAAAGACTGTGGTTAATCATGGCACATATTTCTAAAAATGTAGGGATACATAATATTTCTATGGGAATCTTTTAACAAACATTTTTGTGTCTCAGGGACCCAGAGAGAGCACATAATGAAGAGTCTCCCAATGGTTGAAAAGCTGTAGCTTACCTCCTTCTTGAAGAGGCTAAACTTTGATGCACAGCCGTAACAACGACTGTCCATGGCGCCGCCTCCTGAGTAATGCCTTACAGTTACAAATGTTTGCCTATCGGGTGAGGGCGTGAGGAAGTACACCTATATCGGACAGGAAATTGCAAAATTAGCTATATATTTTGGGGTCTTCAAAGCTGTCATTATCAAAACAGGAAGCAGACCGGAAACTGTAATCTTACTTCAGGTTCTGTTTCCTGTTTGGGATTCGTCCAATCAGCGTTCTCCGCGGCCGTTGTTCAAAACACATGAAGAGCTCGCTGGTTTAACGGCGTCACAGCGCTATACACAAGCTGGAAATCTGCTGAAAGAAGCTACGACGGATTAAAAGGGTATAAAAACAAGCTCATTATCTGTTTACTTGTTTCACTTTAGGTTTTTTTTTTCGGGCAAAATTAGCAAATAATGTAACCATTTACAACGTTTATTGAGCCAAAGCTAGTGTGAGTCTCTCATGCCGTTGCGGCTAGCTAGCTAAGTGATTTGTAAGATACGTTTTTAAACACCAATTTGTTTCTTTCTAACAGTATATCTTGCATAGGAAATATCTTTACAAGTTGGTATTTTAATATTAATGTTAACGGTAAATCTACGTTTCCTCCAGTCAATTTAAAATGTAAAAAAAAAACCCGTTGAAGTAGCATCAATTGTCATTATAAAAAAGTAATCACGTAGGTCAGTTTGCAGAAGATTCCTCCCTTTTATGTTCCAGAGGTGCAGAACAATTATCAGGCTGGACACGTTGTTGTTTGATTATTAATTATCTCGGGTAGAGGGTTTGCAGTGTTGTCCTACATGCTCACTTAACTTATGCAGCATTATTTTTTACACGGAGCTTTAGGCACAGAGAGCCGGGGAGTCTTCCTGATCACTGTGGTCAAGCCAGCCCTCACTGGGTTTTGTAGGTCACGCTAACACAATGCATTACGGCAGTAGCCCGAAGAAGACATTTCAAAATAAAAGCAGGATGCTTTATGTTTATCTGCTGGAGTGGGTTGATGTCATTCTTGCTGCTTTGTGTTCTAATTTTAGTTGTCAGACCCGACTCTGAAAATGGAGATATATTATTACTTTTTCAGAATCAGAATAAGCTTTATTGCCAAGTTTGTACAGACAAACAAAGAATTTGAATCCGGTACATTTTCTCTCAATAATAAAGAATATTTCTTTTAAATGTACATGTATATATACAATTGACTTTATGATGCAGTATAACGTGACATCAGTCAAAAGCCTAAATAGTTTTTGTGCAGAGATGTTTTCTGCCTTTACCTGACCCTAGACCTGTGTAAGTCCTGGATAGAGGGAAAGTCAGCCCTGATGATTCACGCTGCAGCCTTAATTGTTCATTTTTCACTGTTTTATATGGCTGTTGGTGTGTTCATCATTTGTGTCCATTTATTTTACATTAGATTCAATAAATATATATTTAAAAAAACAGTTTTTGGTCAATACTTTTACCTTATCATGACAGTGCAACACCTCCAGATGTTGCTCACCAAAGTTCATCAACATCTGATGTGGAATTTCTAAATTAAAGTCCATCAAAATCTCTAATTTTTGTCAATT
The DNA here is from genome assembly GCA_036173005.1 of Crenichthys baileyi. Classification (NCBI taxonomy): domain Eukaryota; kingdom Metazoa; phylum Chordata; class Actinopteri; order Cyprinodontiformes; family Goodeidae; genus Crenichthys; species Crenichthys baileyi. The sequence goes on from JAHHUM010000645.1 coordinate 301,997, forward strand.
TTCAGTGAATTTCAATGGACACTAACTGATGAACAAATTAACAAGTGTATATAAAACAGTGAAAAAAATTATGTATCTCCACATTCACAGACAGACCTGAAAAATAAAATTAGAACACAGAGCAGCTAAAATAACAGCAGCCCACCAGATAGCTACAGGAAAAACTGGATATGCATCATTTTGTGTTTAAAAAATTGAACTAAAGTAGCTGTCTTTGTTGGACACATGTACAATGCCTTACAGAAAGTATTCACACCCCTTGAACCTTTCAACATTTTTGTCACTTTACAACCAAAACCAAAGTACTACAGCAGGCCCACCTGTGGCTGAAAGAAATGAATAAAAAATAAAGACTTTGGAATGGCCTAGTCAAAGTTTGTACTTAAATTCAATTGTGATGATGTAACGTGACATTATCAGGGTGTTTATGCTTGAAAACGCTGCAGTTTGTCTAAATTAAAACAATTCTGCTAAGAAGTGTCTGAAATTCTTTCATGGCAATAAGAAAGACTCGTTGCCAGTTCTCACAAAAACGTGATGGCTGTTGGTATTTAGAGTGCAATTATTTTTTCCACATAGGCCCAGTTCTTTCCCTTAATTTGTGTGATATCGAATTTGTTTGGTCTAAAAGTGTGACAAAAAGGCAAAAACGGACCAAATCTGTTTTTACACCACTGTATTAAACATGCTGAATTATTTTCATAAACTTTGTTTCAATAAATGTAATTAATATTGGCTATAAAAGTAAAAATGTGCAGCAGGTTTGTAGTTTGGGATTCATATAAAATCAAGTAAAACAAGATGATGCCCGTTTAATGTATTAAAGCATATGCCCTTTACCTTTTTATGTGATGTTTATTAAATCAAAACAAATTCTTTTCCTTTTAATTCGTTTGATGAAAATATAGAACAACAAAATCTGATTTTCAGTATCTGACCTGCTAATTAACCCTCATAGCCAAATATGGGAAAACAAGCAGTTTTCAGTCACTGCCAGATTGACTGGTGTATAACTAGTTTCATATCGTGAACAACCTCAGCGTTGCCTTTCCAAACTACCCAGTTGTCCAGGTGAACAACCAGCAATCTGTGGTCCTGTCACTAAACAGTTTCAAAAATTGATTTGATAGGGAGCTAATTGTGACTTTAAAAGAGTAAAGATGTGTACCATTGGAATGTAACAAATGCATCATTGCAAAATAGATTTTCTCATAGTCGTAAGAATATCTCAATAATTATGAGTACTGAAAGCATCATCAAGCAGCTGGTATAATGTGTGTGTTGTAGGCATCAAGACTTTATGTCAACAATGGCAGAAGGAGGAGATGTGGATTGGGAGCTCAGCAAAGAAAACATCCAGCCACTGAGGCGTGGCAGAGATATATCAGCTTTACATCAAGCTCTTAGCCAACGAGAAGAAGGACCCACCTCTGCAGTCAACCAGCAGAAACAGTAGGGATCATCTCTCTACCTTTTAGAGTTAAAGTGGAAAAATTGTTCGTTTTTCACTTTATCAAACTCGGTTTCATTTCTTTTCTGTTTCTTCAGGATGTTTGAGTCTGAACTTCGAATGTATGATGGAGATGATCCACTTAGCGTTTGGGATAGGTGAGTGATATAAATGAGCAACATGTTTTCGTAGATATTGCTCCTAAATCTCAAACTTCTGTTCACATCATGGTGTGGTTCCACAGGTATATTAAGTGGACAGAGCAAACCTTCCCTCAGGGAGGAAAAGAAAGCAACCTTTCAACATTGTTGGAGCGGGCTGTGACCAGATTCACAGATGAAAAAATGTACCACAATGACCCTCGCTATGTTGAACTCTGGATCAAATTTGTATGTACCCTTTTTTTTTTAAACTTTAGACCTATTTAAGTATTCTGATAAACAAATCCAGAGGAGGTGAAATATGCAAAATGTTTTTGTGTGTCGCCAGGCGGAGAACTGCCCAGAGCCCCTCGACATTTACAGGTATATGCAAGCACAAGGAATAGGAGTGACACAGGCGTCGCTCTACATTGCTTGGTCGGAAGAGTACGAGAATCAGGGCAATTATCAGAAAGCGGATCTCGTCTATCAGGAGGCGTTCAAGAAGTGTGCTGAGCCGCATGATAGGCTTCTTCAGTTTCACAAGTAAAGATCTCTAATCATAAATACAGTTCTCAGTTTTACTTTGCCCTCTTTGAACAGTTTTATAATAAAAACGTGTACATTTATAGGGCTCTGCAGGCTCGTGTGTCCCGGCAGGTGTTTTTAAAATTGGAAAATGGCAGCAGTGATGAGGAACCAAAACAACCTGAAAGAGTTTCTCTAGCCCACCTTAAACATAGAGGGAAGAAGAAGGCTATCGCTCCTGTCAACAGGACTGGGACTGCAATCAAGAGTAAGTTCATACATGTGTTGTAAAATCCTTAGCTAATATTACACCTATAGTTGTTGCATTCTTTATTGTTGATGGGTTCCTGGGCAGGGGTTACTGGAGGCCTGCAGACACACGGTGTTCCTGTCCTCGGCAACGTCTCAAACAGTCAGCTGCTGATTTTTGATGAGAACAAAGCTGAAGCTGCTGGACCCTCAGAACCTACTCTGGAGCCTTGGGTAGCTCCTCCCACATCAAGGGCAAAAGAAAATGAGCAGAACCCTGCGAAATGGTGTGATGTGAAGGTATGAGAAAACATGTCTCTTTCTCATGTAAATCTGCACATTGTTGTCTACTAAGGAAGGTGTGTATTTTTCATTTATTATAAATGTCACAGATGCCCCAGAAAACAAAATTTGGACATGCAGTCATGCCTCCACCACCTCCAAAGCCCACCTTCCAGCCATTTGTTGAGGAGTCTGACCAGCCTCCAACAATGTGAGTTTCTACAAGAGTCTTTTTAAAAAATATATATTTGGGATCATAACAGGTTAGATCGATATCAGATATAATATTGGTAAATTGAGATAATTTGTTCTGTTTAAAGTGGGGGAAAAGTGGAATACAAAAGTGTGCGAGTCTCGAAATGCTTTGTTCTGTATTTTATACAAATAATATAATAATATAGTATGAAAGACAAAAATCACAGATACATTTTAGTAAAGTATATTATTTCTACAAAGTAAATTTGTTTCAGAAACTGAATTTTGAAAGTGTTACTCATACAGACTCATCATACACAGATTCAAATATTTTAAACATTTCGTTGATAGTGGCTTTCAGCTAATGAAAACTTTAAGTTCACTTCCTCAGAAAACTATATTACATAAAACTCGTGCCACGCCACAAAAAAAGCATTTTGTGTATTTTGCAGATCGCTCTAAGATATCCGTGAGTTTCTTTTGTTTTTCTTCCCCCTCCCCCAGGACGCCGTGTAAGATCAACCCGGCAGTGAACTCCGTTCTTTCAGCACGGAAGCCGAGAACAGAAGAAACCCCTTTGAAAAGACTCCAAGAGCAGCAGCATAAGAAAGCAGAAGCAGGAAAACTGCAGGAGCAGAGCATGTACTGTAAAGAGCTGCTGCTCAGCGGCGCCACCGAATTCTGCTTTGAGGAACTGCGAGCCGAACACTTCTTTAAAAAGATGGCACAGGAGTCACAGAAGGCCGGAGGGGAGGGCTGTCAAGCTGCTGCTGCTGCTGCTGCTGCTAATTGATACTTTCAACTAAAGAATTTGCCATAATTCTTGTATCACGTCGAAATTGTTTATGTATAGTTTATTTTTCTGGTGTAAATATTGTGTTTTTGGGGCGAAAAGGCTTTTCGAAAAACTTTAAAGTTCAGAACACCCCACTGTAGACGTGTAGTTACAATCCTACACATGAAAATGCAAATTAAAAATTACGGTAAAAATGAAAACAGGAGGAAACGGTGCATTTTTAGAGTTGTTTGAGACTGTCGAATACTCTTGTTTGTTCCTGCTTTCTTCTCTTGCTCTTCTTCCATATAAGCATTTCTCTGTTCTTTAGAACAGTGACTTTTACATGTGCACAGCTTTTTATGTTTTTACTTTTTTTGTGCGTTCAGTATTTCTTAAAAGTTGTATTGTGACCCTTCCATGACACTCAATTTTAGATTCAGTGAAGCAGTATGGCTGATCTTTACTCACTGATGTCTAATAAACCTGTTAAGGCAGATCTGACTGATTCATTACTGGTTAAATTCGCTCTTTGCAAGTATAGATGAACCGAGGCTTTCAGATGCTGGAAATGCTTCTGTTCATCAAGACAGAGATGTTTGGCACATAATCCTTCTCACTCGGGTAATCCCTTCAGATTAAAGTAAACGACACGAATATGATTCTGCAAACCGAAAATCTATGCTTCATTGTCTTTAAGTGCTCTGATGAAAAGTTCAACCTCTTCTGGGTGCACTGCATTCAGATCTGGGCCAAGCAATGACAGTACAAGGTTCCCAAACAGTGGTCAATTTTCCCAGTTTGTGAGGTTTGTTGCTACATGCAACATTTACCAGAAGGTTCCAAAAGTTAAACCTGTTAACCTGTTTAAGCTGCACTTGCAGAGCCACTCAGAAAAACAGCTGAAGAAATCTATGATTAGTACTGTTTTGTGGAAGCATATATGCAAATAAAGTTTACTAGAATTACTATGTAATTTGATTATTCTTTAATATATGAATATGAAGTTTTACTAAAATGTCAGTTTATATTATCCAATATTTTTAACTCATTAATTAGCTTCTAAATTACAGCTTCTATCTTCAGTGAGATCCTGTTTTCTTTGGCGACAGTAACAAAATGTAGCAATGTTTTCTCAGTTTATTGCCTTAATGTGCAGGCACTTTCACCCAAAAATTACATGCAAGACTCGAGCTAAATCTCCACCTTCAGATTTGATTTAATTTCATTTTTTGTACATAATCTCAGCTGTTATGTAAAACATGCTCATTGGGTCATATTTGAGATGAAGAATAATGTCTGCTTGCAAAATAAATAAAATTTGGTTGGCTGATGTCAGATTTGTAGCTGGAAGAGAAATCATCCAAGGCTGTAATTGTGGATGGAGGTGAGTGGCTTTGCCCAAATAGTCTCATTTAAAGATGTAATTACACACACAGAACTCACACTAAGAGGAGAAACTATCTCACACATGCGACATGGTCCACAAGCCCTGCAAATGTTTTCTCACAAAGGGAGAACTGGAAGTTTATGTGATCAGCCTACAGAAAGAAGGGCAGACCTCAAAGGTTTCTTAGAGAACTGAAACAGCATCATGAAGACCAAGCAACACAGCAGACAAGTCAGACATAAGAACACATGGATGTCCACGTAAACTGACAGACCAGGCTTGGAGATAATTAGTTAGAGTAGCCAGGAGGCCCAGGTAACTAACAGAGCTACAGATATCCACAGCTCAGGAAATCTATTTGTGTGCTCCACAAATTTGACCTTTATGCAAGAGTTGCCAACGAAATTTGTCGTTGAAAGAAAGACTAAATAAGTCCTGTTTGAAGGTTGACACAAGGAATGTAATCTACAGCAAACATGACAGAAGGTGCTCTGGTCAGATGAGAACACTTTCTGAACTTCTGTGCTACGTGCCAAAGGCCATAAGTGGCAAATAATGAACATCACACACCAACCCCTTTGTAAAGTATGGTGGTGGCAGACTCCTACATTCGGGATGGTTTCGTTCATCAGTGATGGTAAACCTATTCCAAGATGATGGAAAGATTGATAGGACTAAAAACAACTCAAAGACTTGAGACCAGGGTGAAGTTTTACCTTTCAGCAGGACATTGACCCTAAACGTACAGCCTGAGCCTCACTGGAATAGTTTAGATCAAACTGACTGGGGGGATGAATACAAATACATGCCACATTTGAAACATTTTAAAAATCATGTGATCTTTTCTTCCTCTTCACACTTCCAGTATGCACTACTTTGTGTTGGTCGATCACATACAATTTTATTAAAATACACTCATGTATATCATCATTTATCATCATTTAAAGTGGCAAGTTATAAAAAGTTGCAACGTGTATTCATACATTTGCAAATCTCTGCATATGCATTATGTAGCAACAGGTTTCATCAAATATTCCTTTCTTACATAATCATTTAATTTATTTTAAATTATTTTACCACTGTAGCATATCTTAATGTGTTTTGTAATTCTCTACATGGAAATGAACCACGAATAAAATGTGAAGAGATATAAGGCAAACATTTTGCTGCAGAAAGTGTAGAGAGTAAAATTTACATTAAACATAAACTTTGTTTAGATTTTTTCTATAGCTGCCTTATTTTTTACAGAGTAAAAATAAACTTTTAGGGAAATGTTGGAAGACAGTGACAAGAAACTACATTTACTGATAAGCAGCAGCTTCATAGGCTGAATTGTGATAGGCCACAGGGTAATTCCTACAGATTTCCCCTAAACAAAAGAGTGGATTGAAATGCAAATATTTGAAGGAGCATTCCTGGAGCAGCTTTTGACCTTTCATTTTAATGAGAATTAAGTTTAAGACTAGCATTGTCATTCTAAATTCTGTTTCCTACTGTTCATCCAAATCAGGTCAACGTTTCCAGTAGGGTCTCTTGTTAAAGATGGTAAATAAATTAAATAACTCCTCAAGATTAGGAGTATTTTTAGTGACAATATCTTTCCTTTATGTCTTGCATCTGACCTGAATAATTTGACTGCACCCTAATATGCCCACTAACACGCATTTAAGGAAAAAAAATATTATGAATGAGTGTTACTGAATAAGTATGTCATCTTTATCACAACTTTTACATATTCACACACAGATGCTACTGAATAGTTTTACTACTGCTTACGTCTTTGAATTAAAAATAAATTAAAGAAAAATATTTAACTGAGTTGTAAAAGTGTTCATAGTCTTTAAATATTTTGTTGAAATTTTACCTAATAGACCAGCACAGGGATGATACTTGCATACAAATAACAAAATTCTGAATAGTGTGTCAAGAAATTTATTCACACTCCCTGAGTGAATACCTGATGGAAACACCTTTGGTTTAAATTACAGGTGCAAGCCCTTGCACATCTAGATAATGACATCTTTGCTCATTTCTATTTGAAAAATTTGTATAATTCAGTCAGATTGTATGGACAGCATCTTAGACCATCAATTTTCTAGTCTTGGCACATATTCTCAATTGGACTTCGGTATTGACTTTGACAGGTCCATTCTAACACATGAATATTCTTAAATCTAGACAATTTCACAGCAGCATGTAGCAGATGCTGCATGTTTAGGGTCACTGTACAGCCTCCTTAAATCTTATTTTAATTAATTTTATGTTAATGTATCTCCAGGTGCTTCAATTTGTCACTTTGCTGCTTGGGCACTTGAATTTCACTGAAGGACAATAAAGAATATTTCTGTTTTTCTAATTTATTCTATTGTCCTGCTGGAAGGTGAGCCTTCGCCTCAGTATCTTGTCTTTTGCAGCTTTGTACTGGCTCTCTTCCATTATTATCGTGTATTTAATCCTGGTGCAGAAAAGCAGGTATAATAATAATGAAGCTGCCACCACCATGTTTCACCATGGGTGTTCAGGGCGATGTGCATTGTTAGTTTTCTGCCTCACACAGAGTTTTGCATGCAGGCCAAATGTTCTTCTTCAACACGTTTGCTGTTACCCTTATGGCTTATGACAGGCAGCAAACGTGACTTTCTTTCAACATTAGCTTTCTTCTTGTCACTCTCCCATAAATTTGTTCATGACTAATGTTTGTTTGTTTGAAAGATTCTTCTACCTGAGTTGTGAATCTTTGCAACTCCCCCAGAGTTCCCATAGGACACTTTCTGCTTTTATAGTTTCAGATAGTTATTTCTAAAAATAATAATAATAATAATTCATGTCTCCATGTCTCCAAAAGTTCAAGGGGGTTGAATTATTTTCTACGGTACTGTGTCTGTGGCAAAATAGCTGACACATTAGGGGTAAAAGACGGCTAGGGGACAAAGCCTCTCATACCTCCTACAGGCAAATCTGTCATTGTTATGCAGATTGCCTGACTGTAGGCTTTCTCAGTTGACTTTTTTTTTTTTTTTCAGAGAACCATCATTATTTTAGTTGCTTTACAGGGCCCTTTAATATCAAACTACATGTATGACCCAAATCCAGTAGTTTCTGCATGACTTGACCCTAATACATTTTTCTGCTTTCAGGCTTGTCCTCGCTGCTGTGTAAATTATTCAGGAAGTATTGTGTTAAAAAAGGAATGTTTTACTTGGGAGATGATTGTATGTAGGACTTGGGCATTTCATTGCAGAGTGTAACAATTTCATTGCTTGCTATGTATATGACAATAAACATCTTAACATTGTACATAAAAGAGGTTGTAATTTATTTTAATGATGGAAGGAGGTTTGGCCGATCAAATAGCCAAAACATTTTACTCCAATGCCATCTGCCATCCCTGACCCTGCCATCCTAGGCATAATGCGTTGAAATGAACAGCAGCTTACTGGGTGAAAACATCACCCTCTTGTTCTCATGTCACTCATGTTATGTGTGAAGGGGACAGAAGAACAGAGATGGAGGGTGGGGGTGGAGAACGAAAGGTATCCCAGGTGATGAGGTGAAGAAGAGCTCACCTTTCCTCACTGTTACCGGAAACCAAAAATACACACACACAAACAGAGCTATCAGTTCTTTTGCAGACCAATCAGGGAGTGGGAGGCGGCAGAGAAGGAGGGAAGTGATAAAGAGAGAGGGAGGTGGGAGGGTGTGTGTAGAAAGCCAGGGAGCTTGAGAGGGAGAGGAAAAGAAGAAAAGGAGGAGGAGGGAGGCTGGATGGAAGGAGCTTCATGATGGGGCCGTGATATTCTCTCTTCACGGAGGTTTGCCTTTTCCTTTATTATGACTTTGTCCCAGCTTTGTGCAGCGTCCGCGGGAGGAACCGCCGGTGCATGGTGCAGCACTCAGCCAGGGAGCCGGAGATGAATCAGCCCCAACAAAGAGCCTTTGAGATGGCAACGTGTGCTTCTGCCTGGAGGGAGGAACGCATCAGGCTTTCCCAGGCAAGCGGCAGCCTGCAGCGCGCTCTGGCTTGAGAGCCAGTCCTTCCTTGTCGCTGAGTGTGTGAGTGAGGGAGAGAGAAGGATGGATCTGCTGTGTGTGTGTGTATATGAGTGTGAATGTAAGGAAGCAAGTGCATAATTGTGCTTCCAATCCTTCCTGGAGGACTGAGGCTCTCTTCTTCACTGGGCAGCAAGGTAAGAAGGAATGAGTGATATCGTCTTTTCTCTAACAATAATTTATCCCTCCAGAGAGCCAGTTACCCTCTTTCCCCACAAAAAGGAGAGGGGGGTAAATGTGGGAAAAGAGAGGAGGGGGAGGGAAAAAAAGGGAAATGAGAGTTAACGTGATTGAGAAGGAGCAATCTTGTGCATGGCATCATTGAAGCTTCAGCTGTGGTGGAGGGAGAAGGAGGTGGAGAGGCTGTGAGCAGAATGTATCACAACCAGGTGCAGATGGGGATGGAGCAAAAAAGGAGGACAACTGAGGAGGTTGTTTGATGTATCCAGTGACGGGTCTCAAAAGAGGAGCGTTCACCTTCTGCTCACCCCTCCTCCTTAAAAACCCCAACACCCCATCCTCTTTCTCCTTCTGACGCTGCTCTCAACCTCTAATAAGGATATGACACACACAGTGACCCTAAGTGTGCTAGAAATATATGATTAAAGCTTCACCAAAACGTTGACACCTTCTGAAACATGCTGACATGTTACATGTGTTCAGAACATTTAGAAAACCTATTATACAAGAGCTTGCATCAATATGGGGGGCGATGTTTGAACTGTGCTCTGTTTATATTCAGATTGAAGAAACAAGAGCAGATCTGAGGGCTGCAGAAAGTAGCAGAGTCTCTCTGTCAGTGTCTTTATTAGATGCTAAGTGTGGGACAGAAATCAATCTAGGGCTAAGATGTTTTAAGAAAGGGTATGGAGTTTAGTTTCAGTCTTCCTGACAGACTCACAGCCACAAGTTACTCTTGGACCTTGAAAAAAGTTCATGCCACTTGAACTTTTCACGCTTCAGATCACAACCACAAACTTCAGAGTATTGGACTGAATGTGATAGATCGATACAAGGCATTGCATAATTGTGCAGTTAAATGTAAATTATGCATGTTTTTTAAAACATTTTATAAATTAAAATAGAAAAAGTGTGTCATGCATTTATGTTCAACCTCCCTGAGTCAGATATTTAATTGTACCTAGAACCTTTGCTGCAATTAAAGGTCTTTTGGGTTATGTTTCTACCAGTGTTGCACATCTAGAGATTGAAATTGTGAAGCGTTGTCATAAATTGGATTTTGGTCTGGACTTTGACTGGGATATTCTAACACATCAGTATGTCTTGATCTGAACCATTTCACTGTGTGTTTAGGATTATTGTGTTTTTTTTGTCCCTGACCAGCTTTCTTGTTAAAAAGCATCCCTACAGCATGATGCTGCTACCACCAAAGTAATTTTTTGTCTTATCATCTTCATCCAGTGTGTCCCCCTAAACGTGTTGTAGCAAACTGCAAGCAGGACTTCCGTTGGCTGTCCTTCATCAATAGCTGTTTTCTTGCGACTCTTCCATAAAGGCTAGATCTGTAGCATGCCCCACTACAATGTGTTCTGGTAGCAGATGGCTGTGAATCTCTGCAGCTCCTCCAGAGCTTCCACAAACCCCTTGGCTGCTTCTCTTATTAATGCTTTCCCTGCTCAATTTAAGTGGAAGGTTGCTCTGGTAGGTTTGCAGTTGTTCTATACTCTTTCGATTTTCAGGTGATGAAATGAACAGTGCTCAGTGAGATCTTGAGAGCTTAGAGAGCTCTAAACATCTAGAGATATTTCCTAACCTAACCGTCATTTAAACTTAGTTTTTTTGTCGTTTTCCTTGGTCTTCATGATTTTATTTGTTCACTGATCTTCACCAAAAACCCTCTGAAGCCTTCAAAGAACAGCTGTATGTATACTGAGATTAAATTACAAACAGCTGTACTTATTTACTAATTAGTTGTCTTTTGGTTGAAATGGATTTAATATAGGGGTTTGGGATAAAGGGGGAATATGAATGCAAACCACATTTTTTCAGATTTTTGTTTGTGAAAACTGTTGGCAACAACATAACGCTTTTGTTCCACTTTACAATTACACTCCATTTTATTTGTTTTTCACATAAAATACAAATAAAATCCTCTGAAGTTTCTGGTCGTAATGTGACGCAATGTGTAAAACGTTCAAGGCGTTTGGATACCTTTCTAACACAAAATATGTGATAAACGTTTATAACCCTACTTATTATCTGTGCATGCACATTCCCACAAACAGAAGGCAGGATATTCTTTGTGACATAGAGATCAAAATGAGCTCCAGGATTTTGTCAGCTCTGGTGATGATGAAACTTGAGGTAAAGACTGTGCAGTTGTGTCTCAGGTGTCTCATTGATATGCAAGAAGGAGAAGGGAAAGGGGTAGAGGAGGAGACAAAGAAGGCTTGTTGAATCTGTGTACAGACATAGCTTTGCATCTGCCTCTCTGAGGGTGATGTGAACCCACCAACGTCCTCTGATTTTGTCTGACGGTTGCATCATACTTCTCGTTTTGCTTTATTTTCTGTGGGAGCCACAGTTAAAATGCAAACAGACAGGCCAAGCAGAAGCGGCCTGGCAGTGGTTAAGATGGTTTTCAAAAATGTTTCCTGACAAGGAGCATTAGCAGCTTAACATCACCAATGGTCATGATATAGCTTGGATAAAAAAAAGAATGCTGTTGGTCCAAATTAGTACTTCATGATTTAACTCTCCTCTTTGCATTGAATTTAGCACCCATGATGTTCAGCAGTGGAGGGCAGCAGCCTTGGTGCAGATTGATGCCATAAAGCTTTAAAGCTGCTCTCAGCTTCATCCCTTGGAGAGACTTGCTGAAGACTTGGCTGAAAAAAAACATAAATCAAAGCTTTCAAAATCTCCTGCACGTACAGTAAAGCTTGCACCAAGTCCCAGTGCATCAATAAATTAGACCCTGGAGAGAAGAGTGGAGCTCATACTATTGGTCCAAAGTGATCATACGTCTCTATCAACGCAGCATCGAACCATTCAAAACACAAATATGAACCAGGATTATCATCCGTTATAGAGTTTTGGTATATGCTGTACTGAACATGTTTTTACTGTGCATGGAGAACCGATTTAGCTGTGTTTGTTTGTTTTTTTTGTAATTTGTCAGCGTACAGAAAATATCTTACAAACACCTTGTGACACTAAATGTGTTGTTACAATGAAAGCTGCATCTTTCACAGCCCATTTATGTCCACAATGCTGGCTGCAGAGATGAGCAAAGTATTTTCTTGTCCATATTCTCATCCAGGGGAATCAGTCCCATTATGTCAGATGGCAGAATGATATATGCACTCTGTGTTGATGTTTTTTGCTATGGCCTGTTTACTGCAGAGGAGCTGATGGAGAAAAATGAGTACATCCTTAGAGGCAAAGGGGTTGCTATGAAGATTCTACGATGCAAAAGCGTCGATATTAACAGAAAAACTATGCACGTTCCTGTGCATATGCCTTTGAACACACGGCAGCCCACATGGAGTTGGGAAGAGACATTGGATTTTACTAAATCATTCTCATCCTCAGGCCTTCATTTGCTCTGTTGGAGCCTGTGACTATAGCAGACGAGCTTTCTGGGGCGCTTGGTATCCCAGAATTGCAGAGCTACGAGACTCCAGAAAATTCAAAGCTTAATTAATTTGGAAGATGTCAAATTTTTGCCCTAGTTTTTGTCAATTACCTTTTTCTCAAAAAGAAAACCAGACAAGAAGTGGGACTATGAAATAATAAAACTTTGGGGAAAAAGACCAGTCCCATCCAACCTGACACCTCAGTATTAAATCCAATCAGATCTCATTTTAGTCATATGCAAAGTGGGATGAGTCCTAGAAACAGCCATTAAGGCTTGACCTAAGGTTGTTTAAAATACTAAAAGTAAATCTATTTCTCTGAATAACATGACTTTACTTCCATTCCATGAGATAAATACTTCACCTAGGTCAAGGATTGGCACCTTGTGGCTCTTTGGGCCCTTCACAGTGGCTCCGAATAGCTTAAACTGAGCATCGTGTTCAAATGCAAAGGTATTCATAAAATGACAAAAAGTTTTGGCAAGTGTTTTTAGTCAGTATCTGCACAAAATTTTGTGATTTTATTTTAGTACTTGAAAATGGCAATTTTTCAAAATAAAATGACTCTCTGGCTTGCACAAAAGGACAGGAGATTACCATGGACTGAAGACATGAGGTATTTGGCCAGATGTTCTTAGGAGAAATACAGAAAAATAAGAGATACCAAAATCTGAGAACATTTTCTTTCAAACACAAATTTCCAGGGTGAATGAAAAATAATTTATGGAATAAGTGTTATTTGGTAATATTTGGTCAGGGCTCCTTTTGCATCAATATGACATGGGATGGGACTATTAGCCCGTGGGTTTGCTGAAGTATTGAGGAAGCCCATATGGCTTTAATAGCAACTTGTGGTCATCTGCATTATGGGGTCTGGTGTCTTTTTTCTTGCTCTTGACAATACACCTTAGGTTCCATGTGGGGTTTAGATCAGACCAGCTTTCTGGCCATACAGCAAAAGGCAAAACATGGTCATTGAACCAGGTATTAGTTACTCATTTTTACTCATTGTTATTTATTGTTAGATTTAGCTTTGTTTTTTATACTTAGTTTTCTTTTACTTAAGTATTAGGATTCTTAACCAGGACCTGAGACCGAATTTCGTACCTTAACATGTAAATGTGAGCTGGTATGACAATAAAAATCCTTGAAGCCTTGAATCCTTTTGGCAATGTGGACAATTGCCAAGTCCTGCTAAAAAATAAAATCTTCACCTTTTTCTGCTACACTTTTTTCTTTCCACTCAACATTTCAGTTACTAGATGCTTTGATACAGCACTCTGTGAACAGACAGCATTTTCAGCAGCGACCTTTTGTGGTTTATCCTCCTTGTGGAGGGTATCAATGGCTGTCTGCTAGACGACTGTCAAGTTTAGTACCTGTCCGGACAGCCCAGATCTGCCATCCTCAAAGTCATGCATGTTAGAGAATACCTGCCATTCTCCAGCATTCAACATATTTATTGCACTCTATCATGCACGATATGCAGCATCAGCCCACTAACATGAAATAGGAATGAAAAATCATGTTATTTTTTGTTGTTGAATGCAGTGAATTTCATCACAGGCGATTTGTTGTCCTTCAACAGCCATCCCATGTCTCTAGAGGAGACTTCAAAGAGAAATGAGATGTAAATCTTACAACAGTCCCATTGTGGTGTCCAGTCACGTCCTGCATCCCGTATCTTTTTATGCCCTCACATGAATCTGTGTGCGTTAGAAAACTCAAGAAAAACAAGACTATTGAAGACCTCCCTGGTGCCCCCCTCCTTTAGAGACAGGCTCATTAAACTCAAAGGGCAAAACGGTCATCGTAATGAAGCTGATAGGAGAGCTCTCCACACTGCATCACACAGTCCAAAAACAACAGTTAAGGACTTCTCTGAAATGCATTGAGAAAAACAAAAAGAAGATTACCTCATCTCCCACCATCACCCACTCTCACCTCACTATTTGACATGAATCCTGCACAAAATAAACTCGTGTGTGTTGCTGGCGAGGAGGGGGGAAGATCAGTTCTAAAATTAGATCACTGAAAAACTGAACCAAAAATACTAAGCCGGCAAGCACAGTCACCTGCACATTTGCTGCTTTTCTCTACATGCATGCCAGCATGAAGAAAAAAGCAGAAATCAGGGCAAATAGGGAAGACAAAATCATTTAACTTAGCTGGGAGCACTAACGTTGAGCAAATCCAATATCTCTCCTATCTTTCAACCCCCTCCCACTCAACCACAACTCGCGCTCGGGGTGATTTGAACATGAGAGGAAAGAGAGTGTACCCCCTCCTCTTCTGTCATGATGTATGCAGGAAACATGGATTGCATCGTTGAACTTATGCATGGCATAAAAGGCCAAGCTGCTGAAGAAACTCCAGTCTGGGGTAACGTTGTGATTGCATGTTCGTCTGAGGTTTGAGGTTGGGTTGGGAATAAGTAATGACACTCTAGAGAAAAAAAAGGTGTGTGTGCATGTTTTTCCCTCCCAATTTTAGTACTTTGTGGTCTTTTAGACACATTTTGATTCATTAAGTTCTGTTCTTTTCATCTCGAGGTGAAATCAGATATTTATATATACTCTCTGACATTAAAACAAAAAAACGTTTCCCATCTCATAGGTCAGTTTTCTGATTTTACTTCGTTCAAATTCAGATGTTTGCATACAATTCCTTACTATTGCCATTTAAACTGTATGATTTGGGTCATTTTGGGTTTCATTCAACAACTCTAACAATAGTCGCTGGAATTTTGGCCCATTCCTCCTGACAGAATTGCTGTAACTGAGTCAGGTTTGAAGACCAGGTTGCTCAGACACACCTTTTCAGTTGTGCCAACAAAGTTTTTGTTACTGAGGTCAGGGCTTTGTGATGGCGACTCAAAAACTTTTACTGAGATGTTGTATCGCCATCTATTGCCATCTATTTTGAGAGATGCACCAGCCTCTCATGGAGCAAAACACCCTCACAACATAATGCTACCACCCCCATACTTCACAGTTGGGATGTTGTTCTCAAGATTGCACTTTTTGTTTAATCGGACCATAGGACATACTAAAGTTAAAGTATTCGTCCCTGAGTGGACTTGCAAACTATTATCTGGCTTTTAATTATATTGATTTTGGATGAATTGATTATTCCTCTCAGAGACAGAACCTGTCTCCTTCCAGATTAGTATTACATAGCACTTTGGCAACTTTGGATTCAAAGTTTTAGAAATACTGTAAAAACAATCCTAACATAGCAACATTTTTAGGATGACCTCATCCTCTCCAGCTCTTCACACTCCTGACAGCAGCCTGCTGAGTACTGCCTCTGCACTTTGATAGCTCCAAGACAAGCCACTGAGGCATTGGGTCAAGTACCAGCAGTTTTGAAAAGGATGTGACCCGAAAGCCAAATTGTGCTCTGTGTACGTTTGCCTCAGCGCATACACAGTATCCTGGAAATCAATAGGATACTGTTATCAAGACCGTCATGGGCTCAGCAGTCTGAGAGGTCATAATAAGGCTAACTGCATGTGATTAAACCTTGTAAATCAATAACTGCATCAACTTTTGATGTCATTTTGTCATGCTGGCAATAAATGTGTGCATGTGTGTGTCTGTTGTTAAAGTTGTAAGTTTTATTTACCTTTCTGATTATTAGATACTTTAATTATGTCTTATTCACTTCCAGTTTGTACTGACAATTACTTGGTGAGGTACCATATAAACATCTTCTCCACTTGCTTCTGTATCATCATTTTTGCTGGCAAGAGAAGACCGTACTCTGCATTTTTCTTCCAAGTAAATCATGATTGATCTGCTTTTAAAGTAATTCATGAATGTAAAACTGTGTAAATATTAGTTGGATCAGTGCCAGTATCTAAGCAGCTATCTGCAGTGCTGATCAAAAGTTGACATACACGCTTCATCGAAAATGTGCAGCCGTCTACATGGATAATCAAAATGGCAAAGATGGAACTGTGGGGTCACAATGCCAAAATTAGGTTTGTAAGAGTCAAGGTCTGGCTTTCAAACCAGAGAAAACTAAATCAACTGTCAAGCATGTTGGTGGCATTATCATGCTGAGGGTCTTGTTTTGCTGTCAGTCTTACTGTTGCATCACACAAAGTAGGTGAGATGTTTTGGCATAGTCAAAGCGGGCTAACGTGAAGCCTCTGGAATTTACCTCAACTCCAATAAATATTTATGTACTATGTGTCAGGAAACAAAACTGTTTAAATTAACTACCATTTGTAATCATAAGAGTAGTCAAATATCCAGCCCTTTTATGCTAGGACCTTGGTGAAGACTTGGAAAAACCCAGTGATTTCTCTGTAACTTCCTAAGGGACATTTAACCAAATATTAGTGAAGGTTTATGTATATGTTTGAATTTTTAACCTGTGTGGACATGATTATGAACTATGAATTCAAACATGTGCTTCCAGTTCTTTATTTATTTCTTTATTTAACTTATACCATCCTGAAAAAGAACAGTCCAAATGCATTAAAACCCCGAAATAAATATGACATATGTACAGAACAGAAATGGTTTTGGCATAGGCAAATGATGAAGTTGTAAACTTCTGGGTGACACCGTAAGTAGATGGCTTCATGCTTTGCAAAAATAAAATGAAGTAATCTTCAGTTTTGCAGCTTGTTATTGGAAAAAGAGCCACCACAAGTTGTTAATGGCCTGTATGTGACTGCAGGAAACTTTTAGGTCTGCCTATAATTTCAGCCCCAACTGTTCTCTCCCTGCAACATAATGTCCCTGTCAGATAGGATTAAGGGCTTTCCCAGCACCATGTTATGTACATAAGGAGAGGGTCATACGTTTATGCAGCACTTAGCATATTAGCCGGGCAACTGAATCTTCTGTGGAGAGGGACACGTCTCTCCAGGTACCCCTTTCCTGCACTGAAGTAGAGCTTAGCTCATGTGACCGGTGGGCTTGACCTCAATGTGATGCAGCAGGGCGGGTGGCATGGGTTAGTTAGCAGCACATCTCCTAACAGGCATCGTTTACACCGTTTAGAGCCGTGCTGGTCTCAGGGATGGAGGTGGAGGGAGGAAAGGCTGGCGAGCGTGATTGCTGCTGAGTCACAGAGGGTTGCAAAACTAATTTTCTCAGCTCCCACAACTTCACAGTGCATGATGGGAGATTATCAGCTAAAATCAGGGCACCTTGAAGGCCTCTGTTTTTACCACATTATTGCTGGTTAAATTCTACCTGGACATGGAATGCATGCATGTATGTCCACATCATGTTGACACAAGGCTGTTGTGCTGGCTTATTAGTTGGAGTGATATTTATTGTTCTTGTTAGCTTGTAAACATTTTGTAGTTTGATTTAGTGGTGGCTCCTTGCAGAACTGACTTAAAGCGGGATACCTCTGATGGTCTCCATGTGTTCAATTCAATTCAATTTAATTCAGTTTTATTTATATAGTGCCAATTCAAAACACACGTCGTTTCAGGGCACTTTACAAAGTCAATTCAATTGAATTTCATGTCAGATACAAACATTCCAATTAATCCTATCAAACAGTGCAGTCAGATTCAGTTTATTATTCAAATTGGTTAAACGTTTTTGCATCAAGTCAGTGACCTGCAGCATTCACTCCTCCTGGATGAGCATGTGGTGACAGTGGACAGTTGCTTGCATTGACTTTGCAATAATCACTGATACTGAGCATGTATGTAGCGACAGTGGAGAGGAAAACTTCCTTTTAACAGGAATAAACAGCCGAACCACGCTCACTGGCCATCTGCCATGACTGACTGGAGTCATCCTTTGGAAATTGTGCTGTGTGGCAATTCACTCTGGATGCGTTTTCGTATTTAGGATCCTTTCATGCATCCGACCACAGCTTCATCATTAACCCCCCATTGAAACTCACGAGTGGTCTATGTCATCCGTTAAAAATAGACTTGATCCCTAACTCTGATGGATGACAGAGGAGGGCTCTATGTCATGTTGCAGCGTGAATTACCTCATTGACTAGAATGGCTTCTATTTGCGATGGAGAGAAAAATGCGCGCATGACAGAGTCGGTGAGTATTAGGGATCAGAGAAAGAAGTTAGATGCATCAACAGCTGCATCAAGAGTCAAAAGGGTCAACAAAATAAATAAGATATTGAATAAATAATTGTACAGTCAAAAGTTTTAGACACACTTTCTCTTTAAATGGTTTTATTTATGTTTATGACTATTTACATTGTACTTAAATTCTCACTGAATTCATCAGAACTGTAAATGAACACATATGGAATTATGTAGTAAACAAAAAATTATAAAATAACTTTAAATATGTTTTATGTTTTAGATTCCTTAAAGTAGCCGCCCTTTGCTGTGGTGACTGAAATATTAACCTTAGGCCGTCTCTCAATGAACCTCTGGGAAGCTCTTAGCAATAACCTTTTGTGGCCAACCATCTTTTTGAAAGCAAGTAGACTTCCGCTTGATTGTGTGGGGCATAACATAACAAGTTTGTATTAAAAAATCCATTTGTTACTGGTATAATGTCATGTTCAAATTGTCTGAAAATCTTAAAAATGTATTAGATGTAAGCCATTATTATCAAACTTAAGTAAACACTTAAAATAAACCATTCTGTGTGTAATAAACCTGTATAATTTATGGGCTCCATTTTTTTATTGAATTACTGAAATAAATACTATGTTACTATTCTAATGCAATGAGATGCACCTAGTGTGTAAATTTACAGTCATATTTAATAAGTTAGAATATACGTTCTGATGAGGCTCATTTGTCAGATTAAAACTACCTTTTGAAAATAACCACAATTAAGCTTTGAATTATTTCTATTTCAATTCTGTGTTAAAAGGTTGTTGTTTTTTTTTTGTTCTGATGTAATATTCTAAATTTGAACATTGTGTTTTAATTAGCTGTAGAGTTGAAAATCATCTCTTGTGATCTTACTGATCTAAGCAGTTTGTTTGTTGGCTTCTATTGTTGAGGTTTACATATTTATTGGTTGATCATTAATAATAACCCTTTTAGGTTTATACCTAAAACTCACCAACTGAAATCAAGAGAAAAAGAAAAAGTTTCTCAAGTATAGTCAGTCGTTTGAAGAAGGGGTTTTCCAGCCAACAGACTGCAGAGGACATCTGCTTTCATTGCCAGCTAGGACGTCCTCTAAAATATAATCTGCATAAAACAGCATTAATATTAACATATGACTAAGGTGTGTGCAATTATCTCTCAGTACAGTTGGGCTAAGAAAATGAGCTGCAAGGTAATTCAATTATTTTCCTCCATTTATAAATAAAGCAAAGCTGAAGACACAGTACACCTGAGTTCGTAGCTCAGCACATTCATCCAAAGATTAGCTACCTTATTGTAATCAAGGGCAACACAAGCTACTAATTAGGCTAGGATATGGAAGGCTTATAGAGGAGTTTAAAGATATCCTTACATAGTATGTTTGTATTTGTATAAGCATGTGTATGGGATGAAACATGAGCTTGTGTGTTGCCCCCTTAATGCACTGAAAGCCTGTGGGCGTTGGCCAGTATGGACATGTGCTAGTTTATGAAAGGGCAGGGAGAATGAATATGCCCTAATTGACCAGATATCCTTCATTAAACATGTGCTCACAAATCCATCCACTCTCCCCGGAGCTGTTTTCACTCTAAGAAGCTTGTGACAGCCTTTAAGGCAATAGAAATGTAGGACATTCACATGTCTCAGATGCAAGACATTAACAGAACAGCTTTCAGAGAAGCCATTTGAATTACCTCCATGTGGTGGAGATTTTATTTGAATACACCTGAGCAGAAAATAGAGAATAAAGGGTAGTGGAGACAAGTTTTTTTCATCATACAGGCAGGAGTGATTTGCTTATATTCAAAGGACATGATTACAGTTATTTAATCATGTGCTGCATGCAATGAGAGGTGTAGTTTCTTCAAAGATGACTGCTTCTCTCTCTTCAGGGACATCCTGAAGCAGGCAGGCTGCCTCTCATTTGGACCTGAGGATGTTCCGCAAGAAGAAAAAGAAGAGGCCTGAGATATCAGCGCCCAAAAACTTTGAGCACCGTGTTCACACCTCGTTTGATGCAAAGCGCGGCTGCTTTGTCGGTCTGCCGACACAATGGCAAAGCCTGATAGAAAACCTAAGAAGGCCCAGACCTATGGTGGACCCCTCCCGGATCACAGAGGTGGAGCTGAGGCCAAAAAAGGTATGCCATACCTTGATTTTATGTAAAAAAGTCTCTCAACCTTTACCCTTTTTATCCAAACATATATTGTTTATTAAATTGTTTTGTTGGTAGCTGTGTCACTGCAAAAGGGTATTTTCAGTACAGCAGAGGGATTGTGGTGTCTCAGACAATCCCATAATACTCTGATGACAAGGTGGAATGACTGGTCCCCTCCCTGTGTTTTTGCTTCCTTGTCTATCACAAGGCTGTGCTAATGACCCTGCTGTGTACACTGGCTGAACAATGTTGAAATACTCACGGGGGCCGTAAGATTTATTACCACATGCAGGCAATTAATAACAGTATAAGATGCTCTACCACAGACGTCAAGCAAATAATAAAGGAACGAAAAGTGCAGGTACAGCAAAGGAAATGTTTGTGAGTGATCTGGCCTGCAAATCTCAGGATTTCTGCACTTCACAAAGTGTATGGGTTGATACTTTCATAGGCCTCCAGAAAAATAAAAAGCACTGCGATTTGGTGGCGATTAGTGCTGTGCAACATGAGAACCACTGTGTCAGCATTTAGGTCAGACTTATAGTTTTTACCTGCCTCATCAATATCAGTGCAAGAACCCTTTGAGTGCAGAATCCCCAAAACAAGACACATCACAAATTACAGCAGTTTGTCACATTGCAACCACAAACTTCAATGCATTTCATTGGGATTTTACGTCAGCCCAACACAAACTAGTGCATAATTGTGAAGTGGAAGGAAAATAATGAGGTTTTCAAGCATTTTTGCAAATATGAGTCTTACAAGTGTGGTGTGCATTTCCACAAATGAATAAACTGTTGAGAAAAAGTACTGGGCCCATTACAGATTTCTTCTGTTTTAAATTTTTTTGCCACACTTGAAAAGTTTAAGATCAAATAACAAATTTTAATATCAGTAACTAAATAATGACTCCATTTATTAGAGGAAATGGCTGCAAAAACCAACCTGGCCCTATGTGAAAAGTAATTCTCCCCTAAACCCAATAAACTGGTTCTGCCACCCTTGGGGCCAACAACTACTAACAAACATTCACAAAAACTGTCAATAGGTCTTTAAAATCCCTGTGGGGGAATTTCGGGCTACTGTTCTTTGCAAAATTGTTTTAATTTAGCCAGACTGGAAGGTTTAAGTCATAAACAGCCGGATGAACACCATGCTACAGTATCTTAATCATGCATTTAAGGACAGACTAACCAAAACCTATACTTTGTTGTGTTTGACAAGGTGGACCTTGTCTCTTAGGCTTTTCTGCTAGAGAGCAGAATTCATGGTTCCATCTATTACGGCAGGTCGTCCAGGTCTTGAAGAAGAAAAGCAGATTCAGGTTATCACACTACAAACACCATGTTTGGTATGATGTTCTCTTTCTGTAATGCTGTGTTAGTTTTATGACAGATTTAATGGGACACATCCATCCAAAAGGTGACTCTCCCATAGATGCCATTTCTGCCCAGTTTTATTGTTGAAACATAAACACTGACCGAATCTGCAGCAAGTTCTTTTGTGATCTCCTGGATTACATTTATCACTGTTTCATGTTTTTTTTAATTTTTATTAATGGATAATGCCTCTTACTGTGGTTTACTGGAGTCCCAACACCCAAGAAATTTCTTTATATATTTTTACACTTTTTACATCAGGGAAAGCTGTGTTGCTTTTTGAGATTTCTCACCTACTTCATGTTGTAAGACAGGCCCTTTTAAAGTGATTTATTGGTTAACTAGGTTTGACAGCATTCAGGCCCTGAAGGGAAATGAAACCAAAAAACGTGGTTAATCGCAGGTAATCAAGGTTTAACGTGAGGGAAAATACATCTTCACATCGGGCTCGTTTGGTTTGAATAACTTTTTTCCCTTAACAAATTAAATTCTGATTTGAAAACTTTTGTAACACAGCAATGTCCACTTTGTTTTAAACCATTGTAACTGAATGTATGTTCAGAGTTACTTTCCTGCAATAAGGTGAACCTCCTCTCCAGTCTAAAGTCTTTTGCAGCCTCTAACAGGTTTTCTTGAAGGGTTGCCCTGTATTCAGCTCTATCTAGCTTCTCCATCCCTGCATAAAAAGCATCCCCAAAACTTAAATTCGCTACCACCATGGTGTATTCAGAGTGATGTGCAGTGTGATGTTACGCCACTCATAGCATTTTGCATCACATCCAGAAAGCCACCTAATATGAACATCTTCTTCCAAGCCATGTTGCTCTATCCTTCACGGTTTGTGGCATCTGCAAAAATAACTTTCAGCAATGGCTTACTTCTCTCCCTTCTTCCATAAGGACCAGATTTGTAGAATGCTCCACTAACAACTGTCCTACTGAAAGGGTTTTCCCACCTGAGCTGTGGACCTCATAAGCTCCTCTACAGTTACCACGGGTCATTCAGTCATGGCTTGGAAGGTTTCCAGTTGTGCCATACTCTTTTCACTTTTAGATAAAGGATTTAACAGTGTTTTGTTCATCAGATGTTCAAAGCTTGGAACCAACCCCTGCTTTAAATGTCTCTGCAACTTTACCCTTTCCCTGGTTGTTGCGTTCCTTGGTTATCATGTTGCTGTTTTTTAGCTAATGTTCCCTAACAAACCTCTGACAGAACTAAATTATACACAGATGAACTCTGTTTAGTAATTAGGTGACTTCAAAAGGCAGATGGTTGAAGTGGACTTAATTTAGGGGTATCACCTTGAAGGGGGTGAATGCATCACAATGTTTTTTATTTTTATTTGTGCAAGGAAATAGATATCTATGAAAAAGAATCCTTTCCCTTCAACTTCCCGATTATGAGCTACTTTGTTTTCATCTATCATATAAAATCAAGTTAAAATACATTAAATACATTTGTGATAATAATGTGATCAGGTTTATGGGTATGAATACTTTGCAAGGCACTATAATAAAGAAAAAAAGAAGGAATTATGGTTATTCTTTCTGTTTTAATGGAAAAAGATCAAATGCCACCAAGGCCATTATCACAAGCCATCATCCACTTTGATAGATGCTACAGAAGGTGAAATGTGGACTGACCTCCACCCCATCTGTGAAAACAATGGCTTTGAGGCAGAGAAACAGGAGAGGCTGTTGACTGACTGTAAAGTGAACATGACTCTTCTGTGAGACTGACTAATAAGCCATCAAGCCACTCACTGCATTTACTTTTCTGGCTAAGCAGCTGAGGTTTGCCTGATGATTTTATGTCGGGGCAAGTTTAGCCCCTTTGCAAGTTTGCCAACTATTCATACCTCTTTAAAAGTCTGAAAAGCAGTAATCTGTACTTTATGAAAACACTTAGTACCTTGCAAAAATAATTCTTACCCCTTAAACTGCTTAACATTTTGTACCTACACAGTTTAAAGGAATTTTATTTGAAAGCAAAGACAAATTAGTGCATATTTGTGAAATGAGGCAGAAAAATATGGGGCTCCAGCGTGGTGCAGTTGGTAGCACCATTGCCTTGCAGGGAGAAGGTTCTGAGTTCAACTCCAGGCCTTGAGTCTTTCTGCAACGGAGTTTGCATGCATGGGTTCTCTGGGGACTCCGGCTTCCTCCCACAGTCCAAAAGCCTGACTGTTGGGTTAATTGGTCTCTCTAAATTGCCCTTATGTATTAATGGGTGTGTGCATAGTTGTTTGTCCTGTGTGTCTCTGTGTTGCCTTGCAATGGACTAGCAACCTGTCCAAGGTGTACCCTGCCTCTCACCTGTAGACTGCTGGAGATAGGCACCAGCTGCCCCCGTGACCCTGTATGGAAGAAGCAGGTACAGAAAATGGATGGATGAAAATTATGTTTTCTGTATTTTCTACAAGTCAAATACCCCTAAATAAAATCCAGTGTTATTAATTGCCTTTCGAAATCTCCTGATTAGTAAACAAAATCTACCTCAGAACAAATCCAGCTGTTCTGTGAAGGCCTCAGAGGTTTTAATGAACCAACAGCATCATAAAGACCAAGACACCCAACCTACCAAGACACCGGAACTGACAAGTCGGGCAAGCGGAGCATTAACCAGAGAGGAGCTGCAGAGATCCACAGGTCAGGTGGGAGAATCTGCTAACAGGACAACTATTAGTTTGCACTCCCCAAATTTTTACTTTATGGAACAGTTGGATGAAGAAAACCCAAAAGAAGTTTTCTTTAAATTTTGCCACAAGCCGTGTAAGGGACATGACAAACAGATGTCAGATGAAAGCATAGCTGAACTTTTTGCCCTACAAAAGCAGTGTGTAGATGAAACTAACATACAAACAAGCACATCACACTGAAAATGACTGCCCCACAGTGAAACATGATAGTGGAAGCATCATCATCTCTGTAGGCTGTAATCTTTCACAGGGACAGAAATGCTTGTCAGACATGATGGAAAGATGGATGGAGGACAATCCTGGAAGTAAACCCATTAGGTGTTGCAAAATACTTGAAACTAGTAGGAGGTTCATCTTTCAGCAGGACATCAATCCTAAACCTACAGCCAGAGCTACACTGGGATAGTTTGGAAGGCGTTAGAACTGGGACTTTAGACCTAAATCCAATTAATAACATGTAGCAAGGCTTAAAACTTGAAGTTCACAGGTGCTCTTTATCATATCTGAGCTTTGCAGAAAGTAAATGGGGGTTCTTCAAAGTATTGGCTGCTGCTCAAAAGTGCACGTTGAACGTTTGCTATTTTTTTTGTAAAGAATTTTGAAAACTGATTACTTTTTCTTACACTTTAACATTGTGCTCTACTTTGTGTTGGTCTCACATAAAAGTCCCAATAAAATGCATTTTTGTGGTTGCAATGAGACAAAATGTGAAAACATTCAATCCGCAGGAATGCATTTTCAGGATGGATTAGGAGCTGCTGTAAAACCTGTGTTTGGTTGTCATATTTGTCACAGACTGTCAAAATAAGCCACCAGGGAAAGGAACTTAAGTCACTGTCTTTGAAAAATGACAAAGATGTCCTTTATATATTTCCACCTCTAAATTTAACTTGCCTCAGAGCAGTTATTATGCCTCTTTTGTCATCCTTTTAGCTCTGAAATCTCTCTGTAATGTAATCATGTCATGCAGACTGTGATACGGATAAACACCTTTTCTCTTCCAGACCATTGTGCGCGGGAGCATGATTGGTCATGGAGAATACATCTCTGCCATGATCAATGACATGAGCCGCCTCTCAGTGACCAGCTCCAACTCTTTGCGGAAGAGTAGCCCCTCAGCCAGGAAGAGGGCTCAGTCTTTGGGAAGGCTGGGAGAGGTTAATGAAGGGGATGGTTACCAGTACGAGGGCCTGACCCAGGATGACGATGATGAGATGGATGACTGTCAGGATCACTGGAGGGACAAGGGCAGGAACATTCACAGTGAAACCAACACCCCCTACTTGGGGATGAAGAAGAGCATCACTCTGCAGCCCAATGGAATCTTGCCAAAAGCCAAATCCACCTATGAGGTCGGTGTCAGCTCAGTGGAGGGACCTTTGCAACCTCCTCCACCCCAGAACATCTCAGCACCAAGTCATGAATCGTATATGAGCGGAGAGGTGGGAAGTCCTCAAGAAAGGCTAATATGGAAAAGAGATTTCCAGCTTCCCAGAGGAATGCCACCAAATCAGAGACCTGCAGCATGTTTTTACAGCCCTGCTGTGACTCTCCAGCAACTCCACGGAGATCAAGGGACCATTGGAACGGAGCTCCGACCCAATGTACCCATGTACATGCACCCACAGAACAGCCCAGGGAGGCCATTCTCCTCATATGACCTAAAAGTAAGCACATCTATGCAGCAACGATAAATTTTTCATGGATCACATAATTTATGCATATTTATGATGCTGTATGTATATATCAGGATTTTATGCAAGTGGTCTGAATGCATTAAGATGTTCCTTTTCTTGAAATAATTAAGAGCCATTCTAATGGTTAGCTTGAGGAGCCTAAACCAGGCCGCATACTTAACCTTTAAAACCCTACAAAAGCAATAATGACCATATAAAAATCAGCTTTTTATTGACATTTCCATAGGAGGATTTAAAAAAACAACAAAACAAAAATTTAAATATCATGTTTTTTTCTTTAATGATTCATAAAGCTTGTATTTATCATTATTTTGCAACCAAAAAGATATTTTATATGCCTTAAAAACATATGGTGCATCTAAAGCTTGCTGCAAGAAATAATGGTGATAAAAATCTGATGGCGAGGAGGACTACCAGCCTTACAGACTTAGAGACACATAAGCTCCAAGTCTGTTCCAAGTCTGTTTTATTTATGAATAAATAAATGAAAAAATAAAACAGGCTTTTTTTAAACTGATACTGTTATACATTGTACTATTTTTTTGAGAGATGTTGGAAGCAAACTTCTAAGTTGAAGAATAACAAATTCAAATCTAAAGCTGCCTGGAGCATGAATAGTTTTGGGCTTAACTATAGATGTTTATTGGATGCTATAAAAACGTTTGATTTCGTAAACATTTTTCATGTCATTAGTGATACATTAGAGATTTGAGATCATGTAATTATTACAACCAAAATGAAGCACTTTGTATACATCATGGAAACAGATGACATACAGCAGTTATCACCTTTACACCTTTTTTAAAGTCTATCACTTTTTTCCATGCATTTTGCATTTGTATAGAGAATATGATGAGGTAGAGGTCTCAGAAATGCTTTTATCAAAAATGGTACACCCAGGGCTAAGCCCCTTTTGCTAAATATGATTGTGACTTTATATGGGTTTATTTATTTGAGTCCAGTGTTAAGAAATTAAATGTGGGCTTAAGTGCTTGTGAAGTTGTAAATGCTGCCATGTTCTTCTTGGGACTCTTAAGGCCATGTAGTAGCATCTCATATCAGGTAAAGTGGATGCAGAATGAAAGTGGAGGACCTGATTTATATTCAGGTTTAAAGTGGGCAGTGATCCCGAGGCAGGCGGCCAACACCCTTTCAGCTTTCTCCCCTCTCTTGTCATGCAGGCAGAGTCATCAGTGAGATACCACTCCGGTTTCCTGCCGACTGGCACCAGCAGTCCTCTTGTAGGAGGCATTAGACCTCAGCGGATGGTGCGTTCTTCGGCAAGCTACACTCTAGGCTTGTCTCCAAATATGGGGCTGAGGCCCAGTATACCAGACCCCTTCCTCAGGCTCTCTGGATGCCCCAACCCCCCTTACCCCCGGCAGGACAGCCCATCCCAACCTCGACCTTCACCCACAGGCTCATTAGCCACCAGTCCTCCAGGAACCTGCTCTCCTGCTTTTAGACCACCTCAACATCCTGCCCCCCGGCCGCCTCCTGACCCACCTAAGGTGACGCATGAACAATTCAAAGCAGCCCTGCAGATGGTGGTGGATAAGGGCGATCCACGGACTTATTTGGAGAACTTTGCGAAGATCGGTGAGGGCTCAACAGGGGTGGTGTGTATCGCTACAGAAAAGCACACTGGAAGACAAGTTGCTGTGAAAATGATGGACCTGCGGCGGCAGCAGAGGAGGGAGTTGCTCTTCAATGAGGTACAGAGATCTAGTTAGATCCCACAAATGAATCTGATTTAAATTTACAGATATTGATACCTCAAACCTTTTTTACATTTCGTCATGTTACAGCCCAAGCTTCAATATTTTTTTTGGTTTTTTTTATGTGACAGATCCAAACGTAGGCGTACATAATTGTAAAGTGGAAGGGAAATAAGAAATGGTTTTCAAAATATTTTACAAAAAAAATCTGAAAGATATGGCATATGTATTCAGTCCCATTTACTCTGAGACAAGGTAAGCAATTACCTTCAGAAGACACCTAAACAGAGCCCTTCTGTGTGCATTATGAAAACCAAGGAGCACACCAGAAAGGTTAGGGATAAAGTTGTGGAGATGTTTTAAGCAGGGTAATCGTTTAAGGCAACATCTTACAGGTCATCTAAAAATGGAAAGAGCATGGCATAAGTGCAAATCTACCAAGACAAGACTGTTTACCCAACTGAGAAGCCAATCAAGGACAACATTAACCAGAAAAGCAGCCAATAGGGTCATAGTAACAGCAGAGGAGCTGCAGAGATCCACAGCACAGATGGGAGACTGTGTAGACAGTTCAGAGATTATTTTTCACTTTTAAATCTGGTCTTAATGACAGAGTGGCAAAAAAAAGGCCAGAAAAGTCATGTTTTCCATGTTGTATTGTCAGATTTTAACTTATATCTGCAACAGAAGTGCATTATGTGGAAGTCATGCATGGAAGAAAAGGGAAAATCAGACCTGGCAAAGAGACTGCAGCATACATGGTGTCATCCACTTTCATTGATCTATTTCATTGAAGTACCCCAGTGCAGCTTATTTGAACACTTCATAATTACTGAACATTGCAGCTGCAGCCTTTATACTACAAAAAATAAAATATGTTTTGAGCATTATGATAGTTCTACATATTTTTGTGCTTCAGGTGGTAATCATGAGGGACTATCAACACAAGAACGTGGTGGAGATGTTTAAGTCTGCCCTGGTGGAGGAGGAGCTGTGGGTCATCATGGAGTACCTGCAAGGAGGAGCACTAACCAACATCGTGTCTGAAACCAGGTACAACAGCATCAAAATCTGCAGGTTCCTCTTTAAAATCCAGATCGTCTTCAGTGACCTAATCAGCCACAAGGGGGTGGTGTGGTATTGACTGGAGAGTGATCAGTGTTAATCCCAATAGCATGTTTACTGCTATTTAGTTTGCTCTCCACTTTTGCTGCTTTAGCTCCACTTTATCTGGGGAAAGTAATTTGAGACTTTCTCTACTGCTTTTATATTGCAACACACATGCACACACATACACACACACACACACACACACACACACACACCAAGAAATGTAATTGTTAGTGTTTTTTCCTATCACCTGAT
This sequence comes from Crenichthys baileyi, assembly GCA_036173005.1. Lineage (NCBI taxonomy): Eukaryota > Metazoa > Chordata > Actinopteri > Cyprinodontiformes > Goodeidae > Crenichthys > Crenichthys baileyi. Next base: position 331,724 of record JAHHUM010000645.1, read on the forward strand.
GACTGTGGGATGCTCCTGAATTAGTTCAGTTGAAAGGGCATGCAAAGGCATGCAAATGTTTCTCTGAGGTCATTTGACATAAAAACTGCCACCTGATTGGGTTGGTGTATTGGCAGAACAATTATAAAGAAGAGTGAGATTTTTTTCTGTTTCTCCTGGACGCTCACTGGTGGAAACAAAGTTTTAAACAATTACTATCCATGTTAAAGAAAACAGCAATCTGTTAACTTTGCTGGTTGCCTGACTTTTTTTGCTACATGAAAATGGCTGTGTGTTTCCTGCCTCCTGCAGCGCCTTGCAAAAGTATTCATGCCCTTTGAACTACAGGGGTTGGACAATGAAACTGAAACACCTGATTTTAGACCACGATAATTTATTAGTATGGTGTAGGGCCTCCTTTTGCGGCCAATACAGCGTCAATTCGTCTTGGGAATGACATATACAAGTCCTGCACAGTGGTCAGAGGGATTTTAAGCCATTCTTCTTGCAGGATAGTGGCCAGGTCACTATGTGATACTGGTGGAAGAAAACGTTTCCTGACTCGCTCCTCCAAAACACCCCAAAGTGGCTCAATAATATTCACATCTGGTGACTGTGCAGGCCATGGACGATGTTCAACTTCACTTTCATGTTCATCAAACCAATCTTTCACCAGTCTTGCTGTGTGTATTGGTGCATTGTCATCCTGATGCACGGCACCGCCTTCAGGATACAATGTTTGAACCATTGGATGCACATGGTCCTCAAGAATGGTTCGGTAGTCCTTGGCAGTGATGCGCCCATCTAGCACAAGTATTGGGCCAAGGGAATGCCATGATATGGCAGCCCAAACCATCACTGATCCACCCCCGTGCTTCACTCTGGGCATGCAACAGTCTGGGTGGTACGCTTCTTTGGGGCTTCTCCACACCATAACTCTCCCGGATGTGGGGAACAACGTAAGGTGGACTCATCAGAGAACAATACATGTTTCACATTGTCCACAGCTCAAGATTTGCGCTCCTTGCACCATTGAAACCGACGTTTGGCATTGGCATGAGTGACCAAAGGTTTGGCTATAGCAGCCCAGCCGTGTATATTGACCCTGTGGAGCTCCCGACGGACAGTTCTGGTGGAAACAGGAGAGTTGAGGTGCACATTTAATTCTGCCGTGATTTGGGCAGCCGTGGTTTTATGTTTTTTGGATACAATCCGGGTTAGCACCCGAACATCCCTTTCAGACAGCTTCCTCTTGCGTCCACAGTTGTTGGATGTGGTTCGTCCTTCTTGGTGGTATGCTGACATTACCCTGGATACCGTGGCTCTTGATACATCACAAAGACTTGCTGTCTTGGTCACAGATGCGCCAGCAAGACGTGCACCAACAATTTGTCCTCTTTTGAACTCTGGTATGTCACCCATAATGTGTGCATTTCAATATTTTGAGCAAAACTGTGCTCTTACCCTGCTAAATGAACCTTCACACTCTGCTCTTACTGGTGCAATGTGCAATCAATGAAGACTGGCTACCAGGCTGGTCCAATTTAGCCATGAAACCTCCCACACTAAAATGACAGGTGTTTCAGTTTCATTGTCCAACCCCTGTATTTTACTGTGACTATACAACCAAAAACCTTGACGCATTTTATATTTTATTGGGATGGTATGTGACAGACCAATACAAAGTAGTGCATAATGCTGTAGAGGAAGGAAAGTGATACATAGTTTTTAACTATATTTACCAATAAGAATCTGAAAAGTGTGTAAATCCACTGCAAAGCTTCAATACTTTTAGCAAATGTCTCCACCATCTTAGCACATCTTGTGACTGAAAGTCATGTCCCAGATCTTGATTTGGATTTAGGTTTGGACTGTAACACATATATATCCTTTGATCTAAATTATTCTTTAAAGTTAAAGCCTTGTCCTACTGAACTTTGAACCAGCTTTTTATCAACTCTTACCCCCCCTGTCAACAGACCTGTCCCACCTGAGCTGTGACTCTGCAGCTCCTCCAGAGTGACCATGGCCCTCCCTGCTGATACTACAATTAATGCTCACCTTTGTGTTTATTTCAGTTCAGGTGAATGGCCATGTCCACCTGAACTATTTTGCAGTTGTACCATACTCGTCCCATTTTCAGATGATTAAACGGTGTTCTGTGAAATGTTTAAAGCTTGGGCTATTGTTTCATAAATTAATCCTGCTTTAAACTACCTCACAACTTTAACCCTGACCTATTTGCTGTGTTCCTTGATCTTCATGGTCCGGTTTGCTCCCGAATGATCTCTAACAAACCTCTGAGGCCTTCACAGAACAGCTGTATTTAGAATGAGAGGAGAAATCTAAAGAATTGTTTGTGCTATATTTATTCAGGGGTAAAAAAAAACTAATTTACAAAACTCTTTAGGGACTTTCATAAAAAATATTGTAAACTATATTTTATTTTTTGTTTGACTTTATGCTATCTATGTGTTGACCCATCACCCAAAATTCCAGGAAAACACCTCACTTTTTGGACAAAAGGTGGAAACGTTCCAGGTGTATGAATACTATTTCAAGGCTTTATATATGTTTGTGTTGCACTTGTGAAATATCAAAGCCACATTATCTCCGATGAGGAAGGAGTATGTTCATTCGTCATTCTGCTTGTGTGGGAGTTGTTGTTCTGAACCTTGCACCTTTTATCATCGCTTTCAACGCTCAGTGATTCATGAATTTTCAGCTCTCTGGGCTGTTGTAGACAATAATGGGAACATGTGAAATGCCAATGTAAAGTCAGCCTTTATGTGTGTAAAACTTTCGTCCTTCAGGCTGAGTGAGGAGCAGATTGCCACAGTGTGTGAAGCTGTTCTGCAAGCCCTGGCCTATCTCCATTCACAGGGCGTAATTCACAGAGACATCAAGAGTGACTCTATCCTTCTCACATTAGACGGAAGGGTATGACACATCATCCCCCAAGCCCCCTCCTTTTGATTTCTCTGTTTGTAAATGTGTTATTTTATCGGGCTCCCTCCAGGTGAAGCTGTCAGACTTTGGTTTCTGTGCCCAGATCAGTAAGGACATCCCTAAGAGGAAGTCTCTAGTAGGGACACCTTACTGGATGGCTCCTGAGGTCATATCCAAATCACCATATGGCACGGAGGTAAGGAGAAAACCACTAATAATCTCGGTTAACATGCCAACCTGTGCTATAAGAGCTGTTACACTGTTTACTTTTGTTGCCACCAGGTTGATGTATGGTCGATGGGTATCATGGTGGTGGAGATGGTCGACGGAGAGCCCCCATACTTCAGTGAAACACCTGTAGCAGCAATGAAGAGGCTTAGAGATGAGCCGGCTCCGACAGTGCGAATTGTCAGCCAGGTATTAGAACAGACAAATACACTTACATAATGATTGTTCTTTAGTCAAATATTAATATTTCATATATACAGTACTGTGGAAAAGTTTAAACCAATCTTTCGTCATGCTTTGCCTCTTTTCGTTTAATAGGTCTTGATCAGTATTTTTCCAGGCTTTCTAAATGTTGTTCTTAGCTTTTATTTAGATTTGGGCAGGTTTTTCACTCATTCTCCAGTTTGGTTTCTTGACAGAAAAATATAAAGACATTGGAGATGCACACAACACTACAATAAAGCTTCATACATCTCTGGTATATAAATTGGAAATGTTTAGTTTCTTGTAAAAAATATTCATACTCTTTGAGCTTTTTCCCATTGTGTCATGCAACAATGTTACACTTCAAAGTATTATATTCTGATTAACAGACCAACACAAAATAGTGTAAAATTCCAAAGTAGAAGGGAAATTCTTTTTTACAAAAATAAGTTTGAAAAGTGTAACTTACACATGTATTTAGTTCCCTTTACTTTAGTGTTTAATGTAGGCGACAGGGAAAACATGTGGAAGAACGTGATTTGATCAGACTTTTTGGCCTAAATGCAAAGCACAATGGGTTGTGAATATGTTTCATGTCTCCTAGCTCCAACACTTGAAGCAACTGGGTATATTACCTCCACAGCATGCTATCAAGCCCCGGCAATAAACCATGTAGAACAGTGGCCCTTTGGAAATGACACACTTGTGTAGATAAAAGCAAATTCATGTGTTAGAATGACCCAATCGAAGTCCAGACATAAATCCAATTACGAATCTGGGACAGGACGCCATATTTTTCAGATTTTTGTTTGTAAAAGATGTTGAAAAAATGTATCGTTTTCCTTTATAAATCCCAATAACGTATGTTGAACTTTAAGCTTGAGATGTAGCAACGTGTGAAAAAGTTCAAAGGTACAGCTGTCAAATATCTGCTACAAATATTTGCTGTTTACTGGTATCTATGTCTCTCTATTTGATTCAGATCTCTCCAGTTCTCAAAGACTTCCTGGATCGTATGCTGACCCGTGACCCTCTGGAGCGTGCCAGCGCCACTGACTTACTGGAGCACCCCTTCCTGCTGCAGAGCGGTTCTCCTCAGTGCCTGGTCCCACTGGTGGAACAGTACCGTAAACGCATGTCTCGCTGCTGACGCTTTTGAGCTCAGTATCCCCCAACGGCCCAACTTCAGCCTGCCCTGTACTGTACAGGCCTCCCGAAGAGGACTAGCGCCAGGATCCAGCTCTCCTAACAGGGCTGACGGCTCCAGGGATGCAGACCCAGGCGGCACTCTGCTGCCTGCGTCATGGTTGCTAGTTTGTTTTGTCAGACGTGGCAAGGTCTCAGGCATGTGAGAAGCACTTTAGGAGTGAGTTAAAGGCAGCATGCAAGTCCTAACCTCTCAACTCAATTTGCTTCCTGCAACTTTTAGTATGGATCAACACGGCACAATACGGGGCATGACGCACTGACAGCAGGAATCTACCTTTTACACATGTTCCAAACAAGTGCTACTCTAAAAACCCTTCATGGTGTTTTTAGTGGACATTAATGCAAGCTGTGCAGAACTCATTAGGCTCATACCACAGTAGCTCATTGTGACAGGATAAAGGTACCTCTGCACATTCACTCTGTTGTGGAAATTGGACGACAACACCTTTGTTGCATGGCCAATTGGCAGCACACCTGGCCTGATGTGAATGCCTGAATATGTACTAGGGATGTGAAAGACAATTCTCCTATATTAGCATAATAAATGGGTAATGAAGCCCTGCTGCTACTATTGGACTACTGGGAAAAGCCACTCTCCTCTTTTACATATTTATTTATTTCTAATAAAACATGTGTTGTGGGTTGTTTTTATGATGTGAAATTGCAAATACAGTTAAATAATAAATAAATATGGACTCAAAACATACTCGTAAATAGAAATCGTGAATATTAGGGTCCTTACCACTGCTAAGTTTGAATCTCACTTTTATTTCCTACAATGTCAGTGTTTTGTTTTGTTGTGTATGTTTGTGTGAAGGAGCAGGTGTGTGTTGGGCAACATGTCATTGTTGATACATCCCTCTTTGTATTGTGACAGATGTGACAAAAGAAGAAAAACCACAAGATGTGTGTAGTGATCCTGAATACTACGCACGCACGCACATGTGTGTGTGTGTGTGTGTGTGTGTGTGTGAGGGACTGTTTTAGCATTTGTTTGCCTAGAAAAAGCACACAGGCCCGGAGCTGCAGGACACGTTTCTGCCCAGATAACACTTTGCACATAGCCTTTGTAATCCGGCATGGATGCACTCGTTTCATGTATTTTTATTCCTGTGTGGATCATTCGTAGCAAAGAGAGAAATGCATTTTAATTTTGTAAAAATCAATAAATGATGCATACTGAACCATAAATCTAACCTGATGTAATCTTTTGTATATGAGAAGAAAAATACAAGTGAATACGACAAAAATCAAAGAGATTACTGTTTTATTAGGTTTTCAGCATGTTTGTACAGTCACAAATTGTTCTAAAGCAAAATACTAATTTTCTTGAAAACACAAAAGCAATCTTTTAATGTCCATGTGATATAAATCCAAAAAGAAAAAAAGCATAAAATCTATAGATGAATGGTTAATTTTTTAATATATTGTAACATTAAATCTGCTGCAAATGAGCAATTAATATTAAGCCTTTTTATATTCATATATAAATCTTGCAAAAACAGATTGCAACAAAAACAAATCATTTTTTTTCTTAAGAAGAAACATCAGATATCCAAAAATTGAAAATGTCAGAATTCAAGTGCAATAAAAAAACGACACAACCAGGCTATCTTTTGTTGGAAATTGTTCTTTATCTAATCGAGGGTAGAGTGAGACGAGTAGCTTTCAAACTCACACTTCACAGCACTGATGCTGTCAACGCTCGGCTGGCTGTTGACCTGCTGGTGTGTGTGCGACAGAGGGTAGGTTTCGGAGCGAGACATACGACCTCTTCTGTTTGAGGAGCCAGACGAACAGTCGATCACCAGCCTCATAAACTCTGGAGCGGTGAACCGACGCAGCAGTCTGGTCCCCAGGCCCATGAACCCCGGGGCCCGGCTCGGGATCCTCTCCGGCTCTATCTCCTCCCTGGGGAAAAGGAGTTTGTTGTGTCTGGAAACTGAGCCGAGGCTTCCCCTCTTCTGTTGCCCTCTTCGGCTCGACAGAGCAATGTCGTTAGCTTCTTCGTTTTGTGACTTGACTTTCTCCTGGATTACTTTCCCAGACTGACCCTTGCTGTTTAAAGGAGGTTTTGGTACTGAAGCAATTTTGCTGCCCTCATTTATCAAGGCCCGGGTTTTCTCTTGACATTCGATCTTGTCTGTCAGGCATTGGTCATCCTGTAGCGAGGCTCTCTTTAATTTGCTGGCTGACAGCCTCATGTCACGCACATCACCCTGATAGGACTGCTTTCTGCTGATCAAAAGGTCCAGGTTAAAAGACTTTGCCTTTCCCCAGAGAGGAAAACTCTCCTGTTTTTGCTCTGGAAGCCAAATGTCTTGGCTGACATCTTTCTGGCTTCGCTCACTAACAGAGTTCATTACTTTCAACCCCTTCAGCTCCCTAGGCTGGCAGTTTTGCAGTTGTGTGGCTGTAAAGAGAATGGTGTGATCCCCCTCAGTCTGGGTTTTCTCTATCTGGGGAGGCAAAGTCCAGCTGTTGCGGTGATTATCCTCTTGAGACTGACTCCTGGGAAACCTGAAACGATTCCACGGTCCGCTGTTTTCTCCAAGTTTCGTCTGTCTCTGAAACACATCTGGCAGTTGCTGTTCATCCATTGATTGCTTGGAAAACCTCTCGAGAACATGCCTGGGGAGCCTATTGGGCAGCTGCCGCTCTACTTCTACACCCTTAACCACATCAACAAGTGGATCCTCTTTGTGAACACCCTTTCTGCAGGGAAGATTCAAAATCTGGACACACTGGTTGTGCCCGAAAAAGTTAGCAATCTCTTTGGCTGAGTGACCAGCACTGTTGGTGCAGTCTAACCTCAATCCCAGTCTTTTGAAAGCTCTCACCAGGAACTCCAGGACCTGACTGTGCCCTGAAAAGGCAGCATACATAAGGGCACTGTTTCCCCACGCATCAGAGACATCCGGGTCGGCATTGAACTGCACCAGAAGTTTGATGACATCCAAGTGGCCCATCTCGCAGGCGTGGCTGAGGGCTGTGCGCCCATCCTCATCCTGACAGTTGACGTTTGCCCCTTTCTCCAGCAGCAGCTGTGTGAACTTGGTTCTAGTCCCGGGGTCTTGCAGGCAGACGGCATACATGAGCGGGGTGCGACTGTTCTCTGTCTTTGAGTTGATTATCCGTCCATCTAAGGCATCCAGGATGAAGCGCGCCAGGTGGACTTTACCTCCGTGCATCGCATCCAGAAAGGTTTTGGTGCCAGAGCCCTGGCGTAGATCTTTTGGCCTCATCATCTTTCACGCACTCACTTGTGGAGATGAGCAGACAAACGGGGAAGGGAAGAGTGTGGCGAGTTGTCCAACGCCTCTCTGTGATGACAGCGAGTGCATTCACCACAGAGTAAGTGTCAGAGTGGAGCTGGCAGTGTTTTTATACCTCCCTCTCCACATGCTCTCCCAATGTTTCCTTGGCAACAAACGTCTGAGGACCATTATGCAGTGGGAGCATCCATTCAGCCCGAGCACTCTCTGCCTGGAGAGAAATATATGCTATTTGAACAGAATAATTACACAAGGAAAAAAATATGCCCAGTATTTTTCATATCAGGTTTGTAAAATAAAAGAACATCTTTTTAATTTTTTGTTTTAAGCAAATGACCCAAAAAAATCTGGTATTTTTTGTAAGTTTGAACAAAAAAATTAAGCCAGGCTGTGAAGATGAAAAGTGATAAGAAAGAAGAAGTTGCCTTATTAAAAAAAAAAATCCATTCATCCACTTTGTGTTTCTGTCTGCAGTTCACTTTAGCCACAAATCACTGTGATGAGTTCAAATTATGATGCTCTCTTGCAGTCTGAGTTTTTCAAGGCTCCCTAATGACAATATTGCCTTAAGGATGTTTTCATGTTTTTGTTTATTTTGTCATGGTACAGAGATGCAGCTACAATGAAACAGCAATAAAAAGGCAATGGAAACTTTCCAGGCTTGCAAGAGTCAAAAAGAAAGCAAATGTGATGTGTTTCTTTATTTTCAAGGATTTGCCGCAAAAATGTTGCGTTTGTCTGAAGATGTTTGACATCTGTTGGTTTTTAAGGAAAACACTGATAATGAAAAACGCTGCTGGGTATGCTCATAGGTCAGCTGCTGGGTAAATGCCGTTAGGTTGTACATTAGGTTAGTTAGACAAGCCTCAGGAGAAGGCACATCATTCTTCACTAACCGCCTGTGACCTTACCTTCACTTACCTGTGACCTGAACTTAAGTCCAGGTCACAGGTAAGTAAAAAGTGAACTCTAACAGTTTTAAAGTGATAGGGTTATTTTAGTTATTTATACATTTTTGAATTATTCTAGGGCTGCACTTTGCAATATGAAATTTAATAGACTAACTACTGCTATAGACGTGTGCGGAAAAAGCAGGGTTGCCACCTTTGTAGCACATGTGATCTTGATGTAAGCCGGCATTTTAACTGATTCTTGATAAAGGAATTACTCACCAACAATTAGCTTAACAAATTAATTGCCATGCCATTAAATGCAACAAAATTAAAAAAAAATTATTTATTCCATAAATGATCATTAAATTGATACATAAATTGATATATTTATTTCAGTCTTTAACTGTTATTATTTATGTCTGTTTCCTTATTGTAATTTTCTCATGTCTATCCCAATTTCTTTGTTTATTTAATATGTGTGAATTTATTGCTATATTATTTACCCCGGTCTTTGTATTATTTTTTTATTCCATCACAAACATATTTACAAATGTCCTTTATAAAAATATTTATTAATTCTAAATTATGTTATATTCCTTCCAGCTGCATTCTGTTGCACCACAGAATTGTTTGAAAGGTTGAACTTGATCTTAATTACAAACGTTGTCTAAATTGACAATTTTTCAGCCAGAGTTTCAGACTTGACAGTGAAACCTTTAAAATATATAAATAAGAACAGCTATCAGGGGAATTCCACAATTATAAAATATTGTTTAAGTGGGTAAAGACAACAAGAGAGAATAAAACAGATAATCGATAAGCAAATTTGTGAATGATATTGTTACTTCTATATATACTGTATATTGAAACTTTATTTCAGACATATTATGATTTATGAACAAGAATTAGTTCATGTTGGAGCTGTGCCCTTAGTTCAGAATGTTTATAAACATTAATTAATTCAACCTGAACCTGGCTGAATTCAAAATTTAGAACCAGTTCTTGTAATGAATTAACTGAACCAAGTTCATCAGCCACAAGACCAGAGTTTTCTCTTAACTGAAAATGTATATCTCAGCAGTACCGAAGGAGGTCAGATACGGATTCCACCTTTCTCACATGCATCATCTGTGAAGCATGTATGTCACTTTTGATTCTTGAATAGTGCATGTGTAATGGGATCAGGGGTGTTGAATTCACAGTACACAGCTGTGTCAGAATGGGGTATGTTATTTTTGCCATGGCGTCACATTGTCATTTGATTTTCAGTATTTAAGGATCAACTGACCATCTCAGAAATAAACCTAAATGCTCTACGAGTGCCTCCAAGTGGTCAGATATTCATTAACTAAATTAACCAGAAAGCAGATCCTGTCAATTTCACTTTTAGTTTCAAGCACTTTTAGTTTCAAGCAACCAGAATTTTTATCCGCATAGACGGAAGACATCAAATTTGTAGTCATGTATAAAAGAAAATTTAGATTTAAAAATTTTTTATTCTGATTTAAAAAAAAAACCTGAAACATATATAATAAATGGTTAAATAGTTAAAACACTTGCCTCATCCTCAGGTGCAGAAAGAGATGCTAACCCAGGCGGCATTTAAGCAAGAACTGCCATTGCATTTTGTATTTATACAGAGGAAAATATTCAGTTTAATAGTTATGCCTAGGTATAGTCCTACTATAAGGTCACTAGTTTATTTGTTTAATGAACAATGTCACTGAGAGCTTATTGATAAGGAATTGACCCTCCTGAGTGTGCTCAGGAGGGTCGGTATGAGATTCGCACAATATGATCACGAAAAAGGCTGAGGTGTGGTGTCACGGTATTTGCATAAATATGGAAAACAAAAGTGTATAATATGATCCAACTACTTAACAGCATAATTTTCCTTGATTTATTAAATTAACTCCATCATAACACTGCTAAGATGGAGTTAGTTTGCACACCATGACATTTTTCGCAACAGCAAATATTTCCAAAAAAGCTGAACTACAATACAGGAGCTATTGCTCAGTTTGGCTGATCAGGAGTGCACAGCAACAGGTAGGAGTTTAACAGCACTGCATTAATCTTCTCTCTATACGGCCAGAGAAAAATCCAGTCACTGAGACTTTCTCTGGCATCTACATAGGAACTGTATGAAGGAAAACCTTTGTGGTTTTATAACTTTAAATAAGCTTTGTATAAACTGATACCAGTGGTCAGCCCATGCCTATTTCAAACGCTATGTTCCAGAAATTACAGAAGGAAGTCAGAAAAATAACCTTGTCTTAGCAGTTTATTAATAGTTATATTATTAAATAAATTATCAAAACTACAAATGACATGTATCATCTAGACTGGCAGGCTTGAATGACCATTTGTAGCACTAAAGTTAGATAATCAAGGTAACTAAATCTCATAGCTCATTATACACCTCCTGTTTGCAATATAGAAGTAATGACAGCAAATCAAAATTTAAGAAGACAGCCTAATTCTGATTCAGTAAAATACTTTACATCTGCTACAGGAGATTATCATTACAGACCGGATTTTCTTTGGCAGCTCAAACTTTGAACAAACACTGGATTATGTGTAAAAAGACATATTTTCCCTTTAGCGTTAAATTCAAGGATTATACTTTGTTTAAAAAAAACAATAATGAATATTGGGACACATTCTGTTTTTAGTGTGTATTCAATCATAACCAGAATGCATAAAGCCTCATTACAGAGTCAGGGCGGCATGATGACATGGGGTCGAGTGAGTAAGAGAAGTGTTGGACAGGTGATTTCAAGGATGCCCCACTGTAAAAAATATGCAACCACCAGCTGATAACGCTCAGTCTGGAGTAGCAAAATTAAAATTTTAGCATGAGAAAAAGCCAGATGACACAGCTGAAATCATACAAGAGTTTTTACAGGAGGATAAAAACAAAAGTCAGTCAACGATGTTGCAGTATTTTAATTAAAAGATGACATTTGTGCAATTAAACAATCACAGCCATAAACATGTGATAGAACAATGCTAAGCAGTGGATATTTGAAGAAGATGAAGAAAAATAATACATGGTTTAATTTTTTTTTTACAAGAAGAAATATAAAAGCATTGCATGTATTTCACAATTTTTACTTTGATACCCAGAACAATAAAAAATGGAACGAGTATGGCGCAATGTCAAACCAAGACATTGCTGCCCACCCAAACTGATAGGCCAGTCAAAAAGAGCATCAATCAGAGAAGCAGCCAACAGGAGAAGCTGCAGAGATCCGCAGCTCAGGTGGGTGAATCTGCTGACAAGACAATAACTAATCATCAAACGTTGCCTTTATCAAAGGATGGATAAAAAAAGTCACAAGAATCCCAAGTTACAGTTTGAAACAGTGCATGTAGGGTCCACTGCAAACATTAAAGTGCTGTGGTCCGATGAGATAATACCAATTTTAAGCTTTTTGGCCAATATGCAAAACTTCCTGTATGGCAAGAAAAGCCTTCACTGCACATTAACCTGAACACACCATCCCCACGTTAAAACTTGGTTGTGGTAGCAAAATGGTGGGGGGATGCTTTTTCTTTGCAGACACAGTAAAGCTGTTCAGAGCTGATGGACCTCCAACCTACTGAAGATTGCAAAAGACTTGAGACTAAGACAGAGATTTGCCTTCCAGTAGGACTTTGACAGTAAGAATACAGCCGGAGCTGGAGTGGTGGTTTAGGTCAAAACATATTCAAGTTTTAGAACAGACAAAAAAAGGACAGGCTTTAAGACCTTGAAGCAAGATTTTAAATTTGAGGTTCACAGTTACTCTTTATCCAATCTGATTGAGCTAGAGCTACTTTGGAAAGAACAATGGGCAGAAATTTTGGTCTCTATATGTGCAAAGCTGATAGAGACATACTCCAGAAGCCTTGCAGCTTTAACTGTGGTGAAAGGTATGAAATACTGACTCGTCAAAGAGGAATAAAAATGCACATCACACTTTTTCAAACTGTGAAATAAATAATTATGTCTTGTTTTCCTTCCACTTCACAACTGTGTGCAACTTTGTTTTGACCTATCACATAGGTCGCAGTAAAATGTATACATGGTGCTAATCATCTTTGTCTTGCAGCTCCATAGACGCATGTCCCTTTACATCTAAATAGCAACCTGTTTAAACCTGCTGATTAAACCCAAAGTCCTTGAGGTGACCTTGCATTGATTCTTTTTTGACCATTTCACTTCATGCACTGAAGACCGTCCAGTTAGTAGACTGTGTTTACACTGCTTTCAAACAATGGTTTTTACTCTGAAAATTACATATGAAACATATGTCGATATATTAACAGACACCAAAATTTAAATTCCAGTGAGATGGTGCTGATGACATAACCCTCACTTTGCCTCCTACACAGGGGGCCTTATTGGAACATGTTGCTCATTTCCCCACATTACTCAAATTGATCCATTAAAACCCTCCAAGGCTGTTCCAGTAAAATTGCAAATGAAAATCTGCAGCATCTCCCTTTCAATCTATACATTTCAAATAGGAGCCATGAAATAAAACTCAGTATACAATTAGTAATACCAAGAGCTTGACAAAGCAAAACTGAGACTTCTTGTCAGGTGTTCACACTTAGCATTTGGTAGCTTTTTTAGAGATAGAAATAGATATGTTCTGCTTGAAATTCAGGCATTCTCAGGCAGGCCTCGAGCTGTGCTTGAGTTATTCTGCAAGCTTCCAGACTTTTGGCTCATTCCTATTGCCTGTATGTGAAGTGTCATTTTCTGCTAGGGTCTGATAGTTCCAGTAAAAGAACTGTAAGATCTGTAGACAGTCGTTAAACAGTTTCATCAATGTTCAGTGTCCTTGTTAAATGTGATTCTGTGCAGTCTTTGAGCAAACTGTGAATTAGGAACAAAAATGTATGTATTTGCACGGAGGAACATGAGTAATAAAGATTTTCAATTATTTTTGAGTTAACTTTAAAGCAGAATTTGTTGGAGGTGCATGTCTGCAGGGAGAAATGTTAAAGTAAAATTTAAACTGCTAAACAAGCTATTTACCAAAATTGCAACAAACATAATTGTATATTTAAAGAAAGTTTGGGTGGTTTTCTAACTCCAGCCTATTAGCGTTTAATGCTTTTGCCGTGCACCATAATTTAGGCAACTTAGCCAAACAGCTATCAACAGCAGGGAAAGAGCACTATAAACAAGGAAAAAAACTATCAATATACAAGTACATCTCAAAAACATTGAATCTCATTAAAAAGTTATTTTTTTATTGTTGTTCATCTTAGAAAGTGAAACTAACATTCATTACACATAGAGTGAAATATTTCAAGCCTGTGTTTTCTTGTAATTTTGATTATTATGACTTATAGATAATGAAAACCCAAAATCCAGTGTCTCAGAAGACTATAATTTTGTGGAAGAGGTAAATATTAGAAATACATGTTGTCACAACCAAGCATATTACTATAAAGTTGAGTGAGAGGAAAAAGTGTGGAAGGAAAAGTTGCATCAGCAACAAAGATTACCACATCCTTGAGAGGATTGCTGGAACTTATGAGTTGGGTACTTTTCCAGGACTTATCAGATATTTCCCAGAACTTACCTAGTACCCACCTAGAACTTACCAGGTGAGTACTTTTCCAGAGCTTAGAGGCTATTTATTCTAACTTCCCAGGAGCCTTTTAGAATGTAACTAGTAAGTTCTCAAACATACCCTCTGAGTTTCAGGAAAGTAAGCAACAACTTTTAAGAAAGTTCCAGGAAATGGCCCAGAGGGCTTTGGGAAAGAAACCAGTAGGTTTTGGAAAAGTATGAGCAGTATTATTTAGTGCTACCAAAATATTATTTAATTTAATTACAGGTTGGCTGGGCTCTGCCTTGGAAATAACATGAGCTTCTTCTTCATCAGGACAGAAATTGGAGTAGTCATTGCTCCTTCTCATCTGGTCTCATCTGGGGGTATTTGGACATCTGAGCACGAGGCCTCCATGCTGCTTGTCTTTGGATCTTTGTTTCCTTTGAATGTTACAGTGTGAGAAGACCCAGAACTCACTGCAAGAGCTAAAACACCTTTATGGCCTAGGAAGGCCTTGGGATCCCCAAGAATAAGCCAGAGGTTGTCGCTGAGGAGAGGTATTCCTTACCTGATCTTGGGTGAGTGGAAGACAAAGAATAGAGGGATGGCCTAAATTCAGCACTACCACACACATATACAATGGTATTCAACTGCTTTCAAGTAATATACCACATCCAGCAGGTATTACAAGCTAGTCATTGTCTCCTCCATACATAATGTATTCTGTACATAATGTATTTAACCGCTCCATGTGTTGAATTTTTTTTATAAAATTGACTGAAATCCATGACAAGTGGATTAAATATTCAAAATGTGAATGAGTGTGTGCTTGATACTTCATAATTGGACAGATGCATGCAATAAAACAGAGATGCTGTGGTAAATACCTGATCTCCCATTCACTGCTAGCCTAGCCAGTTCCAAACCCGTCCTGAATCTGTGATTAGAAATTAAAGACTGAGTCAATTAAGGTGTTATCCTCAGCTCTAAATGTCTTGATTAGCCACCAGGGAGTCTCATAGCTGCGCGAGCAACAATAAGTTCATCACAAAATATGTCGAAATGGAAACTCAACATTTGTTGATGCCACTTAGAAAGAAACATTTGGGATTACTTTAGTGTGAGCCACAGGGAAGGAAACTGAGTTCATTTGAGAACAAAGTCAATAACAACCAAGTTTAGTTGCTGAAAATGTTTTCAGCAATGACTCAACATGCCCTCAGTCTCCAGGGCCGTCCTTATCTTCTGCATGCTAATTGAACACAACTTATAATGATGTGGGCAAGACCTTCACTTGGGTTGGACTGTCACAAACAGGATGCCAGATTTTTGTTCCCATTCCCTGAACTAATTTGTTGTGAGGAAAAATCTTCGAGCTAGAGTGTAGTTACCTTCTCAGAATTTATTGTCAGTAAACTACACTCTTCAGAATCAAAATAAAATGCAGTGAGAACTTTTGTGTCCTCACGGTTGCGTAACTCTGGTAGGTCTGTTGTTTGATCAGTCTTGGATAAAATCTCCCGCAGGGACAAAAGCACTTAAATTATGGATTCGCATTCAACCAGGACAATAACGTGTCTGTGTGTCCGCCCAGTTCCTCTAATGCCCTTTTGATATGATACAATGACACCGCAGTCTTGAGAGAATTGAGATTTCACACGCTTTCTGTTCCTGGAAAGAGGCAGCAGCTGGCCGGCTGTCACTGTGTAACCATGGTCCAAGCATCACCTCTAAAGTTGAAGTGAGGTCACATTGTTGTTTCACAAGAAAAAAACAAATGTTACATTTCATAAAAACAAAAGCTTCGAAATAAACTTTAAATGCTTATAAAAGCTCTTTGAATGTAATTACAGGTTACACGGAAAGATAAATAATGGGGGGACTTGTTTGACTTTTTTTATTTGTGTGACAAGATGAAAAGCAACCAAAGAGACAAGGACGGAGGAGGACAATTATAGTGACTTAACAGACTTGAACGTGAAGGAGGTGACAAGGTGCAATCAACAGGGCCACTGATATGTTATTGGCCATGAGGCTGACCCCTGACTATCTTTGCACCCTCCACTCTCATCAATTGCCTTGAGTCATGCTTGCCCGGCTGTTTCAACCAGATGGTAAACAGCAGGCTGTTCTCTCAGCCTTTCGGCTTAGAGCTCTTTAATATTAGCCCTGAAGCAGACATAGCGGACAACTGTAAATTAACACTAACAGCATTTTCTGTTGCGAAAAGGGGTGCTAAAGCAGAAACTTGAAAACAGAAATTGGAACAAAATGTTTTGCAGTGGTTCTGCGCAAAAAGTAATAATTTTTTTTACAAAATGATCTCACATCATTAGAATCTACAGTATTATAACAATATGCTCGACCCACTTTTCCTGGGTAATTACAGAATAATGTCTCAGCAAAATACTTGAAAATGTGGTATTTGAGTGGTTTATTTGATACTAATTTGTCTGGGTTTAGAACCCACCACAGCACAGAAACAGCCCTGGTTAGAGTAATAAATGCTTTGAAAATTAGTCTCTATCGTCATATAATCTCCATTTTTATTCTCCTTGACTTAAATCCAGCTTATAATAAAGTTAATCGTTCTGCAGTCTTTCTGCACCTTGATCATCATCTAGGTCTAAACGGTTTTGTTCTCAACTGGTTGTCTTCATATCTTACTGGTAGAATGTTTTCTGTCTCTATTGGTAACTTTAAATAAGATACGGTTAATGTTGCTTACGGTGTTCCACAAGGATCTGTTCTTAGTCCTCTTCTGTTCAGTTTTTTTAAGATTCTCCTTGGCTCTATCATTAGACACCATTACACCTTTTGTCATTCTTATGCTGATGACACACAGCTGTGTATTTCTGTTTCTATTGACAACATTAATCTTGGAATTAACCTCCTAGAGTGCCTCACTGATGTTAAATGCTGGTTGTCCAGGAACTTTCTGAAGTCGAGTGACTGAAATTCTTCTTGTAGGCCCTTATATTTTGAAAAATCAAATTCATCCTTTTTTGATTCCATTATTTTCCAAGGTCTGCTCAGGTCTCCTCAGAATCATATTCAAAGTCAGATCCCTTCTGTCACAACCTGACAACTGATTCATGCTTTTTAAAGTAAAGTAGACTGCCGTAATGCACTCTTTGCTGGAACATCAAAGTTTTAGTTAGACTTATGTATTTAGTTTCAGAAATTTTATTTCCTCTTGTTTTTGAACTATTTTACATCATTCACATCGTGCTTTTATGGGATCTTACTTCTTTATTCTGTCCTAAATCTCGATGTACTTGTTGAAAATGTCAGGATCTGTCTGTGTTGTGTCCGTTTGCTACTATGTTTTCTCAGCAGGTTCAATTGGAGGGCGGAGCTGCATGCTGCCTCTCACACCTGTGAGTCGTCAGGCTCATTATGGCAGCCTCCTAGTGCCCCTGATCCGCCCCTACCGTCTCCACCGACCTATCGTGACGTCACTCCACCTACTCCTGAGTTGTTTGCAGGGGAGATAGGTAGGTGCGGAGGTTTCCTCTTACAATGCACACTTGTTTTCAAACCGCTGCATCCTCACTCCTTGCCCAGTGATGGACAATAAGATTGCCTATATATGATAGGTTTGTTGTCGGGAAAGGCTTTGAAATGGCCAGCAGTCTCGTTTTGTCTGCAAATATCCCCATTTTGGCAGCTCCTTTTCAGGAGGTTTGTTAATGAACTTAAGCTCTAATCTTCTCCAAACCTGAACGGCGGGACGAAGACCATGGCAAAATACATTCAATGAGTCAATTGGCTGCAGGAATCATTCATCCATCTTCGTCACCCCTTGGAGCAGGTTTTTTCTTTGTTTCAAAGAAAGACGGTTCTCTCCATCCATGTATTGACTTCAGAGGATTGAACAACATCACCATTAAAAATAAATATCCACTTCCATTAATCTCATCTGCGTTTGAACCAGTACAGGGATCGACCATTTTCACTAAACTGGACCTCCGTAATGCATATCATCTGGTTCGTATCAGACAAGTAATGCCTTTTGGGCTCACTAATGCACCTGCTGTGTTTCAGGCATTAATGAATGACGTCCTCCGTGATTTCCTGGAAATCTTTGTTTTTGTTTATCTAGATGATATTCTGATTTTCTCTAAAACCCTAGAAGAACACCGTACTCATGTCCGGCTAGTCCTCCAACGACTACTGGAAAACAGACTGTATGTTAAGGCAGAGAAGTGTGGTATCCATCTCAAGTTAGTACCTTTCCTGGGCTACATCTTCGAGGGAAAGGATTAAGGCAGTTGTAGATTGGCCGGTTCCAGAGAACCGCAAACAGCTACAACTTTTTCTGGGTTTTGCAAATTTCTACCGGAGGTGTATAAGGAATTACAGTCAGGTTGCAGCACCTCTGACCGCCCTTACGTCCACATAAACTGCCTATTATTATTATTATTATTATTATTATTATTATTAACTGCTCAAATTCTCATCAAACATGTTTTCCGTCTCCATGGCATCCCTCAGAACATCGTTTCCGACCGAGGACCACAGTTCACTGCCCAGGTATGGAAACAGTTTTGCTCTGCCTTGAATGCTTCAGTCAGTCTCTCCTCTGGTTTCCATCCCCAATCTAATGGTCAGAACGAGCGGATGAACCAAGAGCTGGAGGCCGCTCTTAGGTGTGTTACCTCTTCTACTCCTTGGAATTGGAGTACCCATCTTCCTTGGATCGAGTACCCCCATAACTCACATGTGTCAACTGTTACGGGGCTTTCCCCTTTCGAAGCCTCTCTGGGATACCAACCTCCTCTGTTCACAGCCGATGAGAAGGATGTCTCGGTCACCTCGGTTCAACACTACATCAGACGCTGCAGGCGGTTTTGGCAGCTTACCACCACGGCGCTTCATCGCTCCGCAGCCACAAACCGCCGCCTAGCTGACCGGAAAAGAGTTCAAGCCCCCCATTACTCTCCTGGACAACAGGTATTGCTCTCCACTCGTCAAATTCCTTTGAAACCAGCAAACTCTCCCCCAGATTCATAGGTCCCTACACCATTGACGCTGTACTCAGTCCTACTGCAGTCCGCCTCCAGCTGCCGCCCCACCTACGTGTTCACCCCACGTTCCATGTCTCCCACATCAAACCTGTCCGTTCCAGCACTCTGCCTGTCCGCCCTCCAACGAACCACTTACCTCTGAAAACATGGACTATCAACTCAGAAATCTACACCCCCTCCCGGACTTCACTCCTAGCCATAAACAGTAACTCACCCTTCTGCTTTCCTCCTCAGTGGATGTTCCGTTGGAGCCGCCCCGAAATCCCCATTCATGTCCTACTCATTCTAAAATAAACTTCTTAAAACTTCTCTGTCTCCTGAAAGTTTCTGCATGTGGGTCAAGAAACTCGGTAAAGCGATGACAGAAAATGAATTGTTGTTTTAATATGTCGTATTGGTTGTTTTTATTTTTATGTCCTTCCTAGCACGCTGAGTCTAGGATTGTCATTTGAAATGGGTGCTAAATAAATTAGACTTCACCTGAAATATTCTTTATGCTGCAGATGATGATCTTGAGATTGTTTAGTCAAGTCCAAATTCAGTGTTTATGACTATGAAGATGTTATGATGTTATGGTATGAACTGTTTATTTAGTGGTTCATTCATTCATCTTCTATACCGCTTATTCCATAGTGGGTCACGTGGGAGTTGGTGCCTATCTCCAGCAGTCTACGGGCGAGAGGCAGGGTACACCCTGGACAAGTCGCCAATCCATAGCAGGTCAACACAGAGACATACAGGACAAACAACCATGCACACACTAATTCACACCTAACGGCAATTTAGAGTGACCAGTTTACCTAACAGTCATGTTTTTGGCCTGTGGGAGGAAGCCGAAGTACCCGGTGAGAACCTACGCATGCACGGGGAGAACATGCAAACTCCATGTAGAAAGAGAGATGTTTCTTCTTGAAATATTTAAGTGCATGTCTTAGACCTTGAGTTAGACTTCCACTTCCAGCCAATATTATCTCTGTTTTGCATCTCTCCTCCCTGAGACTTAAACAATAACATTACCCATTGAGACGTGGCAAGCCCTCACAATGGGGCAGTGTCTATGAGCAATGCTAAGAGAGGCAGAGAGAATGTTAGAATGGCTCTAATTGGGCTAATTGCAATCAGAATCAAAAACAGTCAAAATTCAGTTTATGATGCCAACTCGAAACAAGCTGATTGCATTAGGTACACTTACTACATTGCAAAGGAACAATTATTAGGAAAGGAGTAGTCAAGATCTTCAATACTGATCCTTAAAAATTGTCTTGATCAAGGACCATAATCTGTTACCATGTATTTGATTAGAAACATTGCTAGTTTATGTAATTGTTTCATTTCTGTTTCATGCAATGCTATTTTTTCTTTTAGGTTCAGAGATAAAATTTTGTTAGACGTTGATAAATGACATTTTGCACCACAGATACAATAAGAGAAATAATTATCTACTTTCTGCCACAAACCTCCATGCTATCGTAGAAAACCCTCTAGATGTTAGCTTGATCGATGATCTAACTCAGTTCGACTTTCACATTCCTGGTGCAAGATCCTGCATTGGAAAGGTGTCTGTGTGTCCAAGTAATAAAAGTCAATCCTTATCTACAACACTTTTTTACACATTTTGCCTCAGCACTCTTTCCAAAGAGCCACTTGTAGCTCCCTTTAATCTCTCAGATCTGATGGAAACTCTTTCCCTGCAGTGATGAGGAAGAAATGGGGTGCAGCAGAGCTCTCTTTCCATCTTCTGCCTGACAGGAGCTATTTGTAGCCTCGCAGGGCCGCTTGCTATCTGACAGCTCAATAAATTATACAAATGGACAACCAATGTATTTGTTTCATGTCAACAGTGAGCAGAGATGGGCAATATTCAGCCACACCTGGAGTGAATTTATGCTGCACTGTCACAACGGAAGCAGCAAATGACAGCTCCGGGTTTTTCAAAGTGGTGGAATAAACTGAAAAACAAGTGCATGGAGGCTTTAAGACAACATCAGATGCCATGTTTCACCTGAAATGGACACTCAAATACCAACATAGTTGATTATTTTTATTTACTTCCTACAGTCCATCATATTATCCCCCTCAAGTTAAAAACAAGCCAACAATAAATTTGGACAATAAATCTTTAATGATTTAGCATTTTTTCCACTTTTCTCCACCTCACAATGGCAATAAACATAACTATATGGCCACATAAACAGCGGAGCAAGTCTATGTCAGGCAGAGTTCAGCTCAAAATAAATGTTTCTTAAATGGCAGCCCACTCTGCAGTTCCCTGGAGGAACTTCACTTCTTCTTAGCTAACCTAATGGCCCCGAGGCCATATCTGTTCTCTTTGCCACATGCTCAGCTGCTCACGTTGCTCAGTGAGTAGAGAAACAGTAAAAAGTGTCTCTTTTTTTCAAATGAGCGCTCAATGTGAAAGGAGCCACTTGGTGACTCAGCTGCCTTAAGTGCTTTACATAAAATGCAAGTTGTCTTGACATGGTGGGTGTAAATCTCCAGCTGCTGTACTGTGAAACCTAAAAAATATAATGTATACTCAAAGATAAACATAAATCTATTGTCAGTGCAAAGCTTTTTACCAGTACGTGCAAAGAGGTTTTCCATTTTGTTATTTTCTAGGGAAATTATTTATTTTTACTTTTTATTATTTTGTTATAAATTAAATGTTTCCAAACCCATGTTGAAATATTTAAAAGTACTTTATTTTTTTCACACTTTTGTCAGGAATATATTTAGAAAATATCCCTTTTCATGTCCTTGCCATAAAGCACATGAGTAGATTGACACCACATATATGTCAGTATAAGACTAAAGCAAGTAGACAGCTGGCCTTTTAAAATAATCTGTCTATTTTTGTCAAAGTAATTTCATTTTTTATATGATCAGGGTGCTTTTTGTCATTGGTCTTTAGTTAAACCAAGCCTTTTAATGTTCTGCTCAGCTCTGAAGAGGACAGTCCTTGTACTCTTTTATAATTTGGAGGATTTAAGTAGACCTTAGTGAGTTATCTGTGCTGCTTGCAGCAAGGAAAAAGGGTACGAAATACATCTATCTTTTTCTCATTAAATATTTAATGGAAAACAAATTCCCACCAGATGTTTCTAACAACCCAAGTAATCCACACATTAAAATTATAACAAATTCGTCCATAAATGAAGTTATGTGTAATAAAGTGGAATGACACAGGGAATAAATAGGTACTGAAAAAATGAAGAAAATGCACAAAGCACAAAAAACTCGTTTGCTGTAGAGCATTCGGACAAGCCAATGAAATTCTGGGAAGGTATGGTCAGGTCAAATAAGACCAAGTCTGGAGATGGAAACTTCATGGTATTAGTTATTTTTCAGCATTTAGTTGGCAGAGTTCAAATAACTGAAGGAAGGATGAACAAAGAAATTTACAATCTTCAAAAGAATCTAGAAATAAAACAAGAGTGGATTTTTAGCAAAACAATGACCCCAAATACACAGCCGAGGAAAGCCTCATTTAGTTTCAGAGAAAGGAAATAAAGGTCCTACAATAACCCAGAGGTGATCTGAGGTTTGACCCCGGATGCATGGAATGTGGGATGTATGTGAAGGTTCTAATCTAGATGTAGTCAGACAGCCACCGTGTTCACCACTTTAGAGATAGAAAAGGGACCAATGAACCAGGGAGCAAGGTTCTTCATTTCCATTTTAGGGAAATGTCTCTGGTGGACAACCATACTCTCTGTCCAGGAGTTGGAGTAAAATAAGTAATACATGAGTACAATGAAGAATAGGAGGCAGGCAACAGAATAATCCAGAGACCAGCAGGCAGAAGATGAGAGTCATTAGTCAGGTCCAGGACCAAATACCAGGAAGTAAGATGAAGCGTGGCATCCAAAAGGGGCAAGACAAGAGGCAAAAATCCAAGGGACCAAAACGAGGAGATTGTGATCAGGCATCATGAAAGGAACACTAAGTGTATTTACTCGCACAAGGCCACTAAAAATCTAAAACAGGCTGAACGAAGCTTGCATAAAACATGGAACAGGTGCAAGCTATGGAGTAAATGAGGCAGCCCAGGTGAGCAGAATCATACTTGATTGCATGGTGACAGATTCATGGAACATTACACTTGTTTAAACCTATTCTCCCTCCACTGTAGATTATACTAAAGAAAGCCTATGATGCTTTTTATGCTTTTATTTTTAAGTAAATCCAAGACTGTTTGTGGATTCGCAATTTGAAGAACAAAATAAAACATTTGAATTTAGGTTAGAACCATGGAGACATTATTATTATTATGCAACACGGTATCAAAATAGTCTAAAAAACAACAACCACCAAACCATACACCCCCCCCCCCCCCCCCCCCCACACACACACACACAATTACACACACATAGACACACATAAACACATACATGCACACTTTTTAAAAGGAGGCCATAGAAAATTGATTCTGTTGCCATTAGAGAGCCTTTCTGTCATCTGTAAAGTGTGTGGGTGCCATGTCTGTGTTTTTAAGTGTAACCACAATGGATGTGAAGATTTGCATCCATGAGAAGGTTAAGGCACCTCAAACAGCATCTCATGTGACAACAGCAGCCTGATGAGCATGCTTACGATTATAACGGGATTATAGGATGGCCCTGAACTAAACGTTTCTGCAAATGCAGATCATGTCTAAAAGTCCTAATGACATTTCTTGTTGTCTTCAAAGGGACACAGAATTATCCACAGACTGAAGCAGCCTGTGACAGCGAAGCCTCAACAGGTGGTGTTTATGTGGGTGGTGTGGTGCTTAGTATTCATTCAGGATGGCATCCACTTCAAGCGAAGGCGGATTCTGGATTATGACTGTGGGTCACGTCATCTTCCTCAGACAGGAAACAGCAGGCCAAGATATATAGTTTACTCTTCACCTCACAGTTCATACATCACAGTTTTTTACTACTCAGAGTTTATTATTATTATTATTTTTGCAGTATTGTTTAAGGTTTGCAGAGTCTTTTATTCACATGGTTTAGTTGTATATTTGCTGTATGGGGAATAACTGAACACAGACTACACCAAGAACAAGAGAAAAAAGTCCAAACTGTGGTACTACCTTTTGCTGCAGTTTTAATCAGTTTTGCACATTAAATGACTAAAATTTTTGCCCAATTTTCTTTGCAACATAGCTTAAGCTCAGTTAGATCAGATCAAAAGCTGAGCTGTAGTTAGTTTAATACTTTTGTTCATCTAACCAGCTTTGCTGAACAAAGGCATCCCACATCATCATGCTGCCGCCACCATGTTTCATGATGGCCTATGTTTAGGGTGCAACACATAGTGTTTGGCATGTTCAAAGAATAAATTTAGTCTGGTCTCAACTGACCCGAGGACATTCTTTCACATGTTTGTTGTGTCTCCTAAATCTCTTGTGGAAGAGTAAAAACAGAACTTATCATGGCTTTCTTTCAGCAATGGCTTTCTTCTTGTGAAGTGCATAACTAATTGTTTTTCCTTTGACAAATTCTCTCACCTGAGCTGAAAATCTCTGCCACGCCTCCATACATCCACGGGCTTCTGGCCGTTTAGGTGGATATAGGTGGTTTGTAAGTTGGTAGTTGTAATGCAACACTGGTAGTTAATGCAACACTGTGATTCTTGACATCGGCAAGAATCTATGCAGTGTAGTCCACCCAGTAATACTGTGTGTGTTGAGGTATTTTCCTCCTTTTTGGCACTTCCTTTTTATCAAGAAGCCAAGTTTCACCTGGTGGTTAAAGATCACGGGCCATTCCTGTCCAGCTGGAGGGAGACAGTGTCTCCCAACGTGTCTTTGCCTTATGTAAGATGATTCAGGGCTGACAGGATTCACACTTCAAACAGTTCATCTGCGCTGCGCATGAGGTGGCAGGACTCATGGGCACAAGATGTTTTCCCTGGTGATTTGTCCCGGTTGTCCTTTTTCAAAAATGTTGTTAATGTCATTTAATTTAGAAGAAGAGAGTGACAGAGGAGGAAAAACAATTAGAAATGAAATGGACAGACTGTTGTGGATAGCGAGTCAACAAAAAAAATGCTTGGCTAAGTAATGAATGCATGCATGTGAGTGGAAACAAGTGCCTCTCATTGAGAGACAGATGCACTGTTAGCAGAGCTGACATTAAGCTGGAACATGTCTCTGTGTTTGAGAGGTTTTTACCTGCATTCGCTCTAATCCTCACGACGCTTTATTACAGCACTTGATCCATCACTGATCTTGCATGTGTTGAAGAGAAAAGAAATTGTAATTATGTGTTATTGTGAGTCAGTCAAGACATAAAATCCCAAATGCACAAGGTTTAAGAGGTTTAAAGAGACAGAAAAAAACTTGACAGTCTAGATCCATTGACTTTATGGACCAAAATCCTATCATATTTCCTCTTCAGTTATCTTTGGTTCAGATGGATTGCTGGTTTTTGTAAATATGTGTTTCTGGAAGGTGCATACCTGTTTTCCCTATACCATCTACTTGTATCAGGACCATATAAAGGCACAATAACAACTAATGAGTTTTACTCTTCTATAAAAATGCCAAAAGAGAGGGAATCACTCAAACTAGACTGGACAGTCATTGTTGCCAGTAGATGTCCCTCCCATGCAGTCTGAATAAAATAAAGATTTGCATAAATATGACTCATATTTACATATTAAAGAACTGGTCTCCCTCCGAAGACATCACAATCTGCGTCAGACATGGAGGGGGTGTAGAAGGCCTTTTAATTTAGATAAACAAATCCTTACTGTGAAAAAAGATTTTTGGGTTTGCCTGAACATGTCATCTAGTTTTGTTTTTGTTTGTTGGTTGATAAGGAACATGGCTGTGGGGGTTGCAGTAGGGTTTGAAATCAGCCTTAAACATATGTGTGCACAGAGTCACAGAGACCCTGAAGTGCACCTCGGGTTTGCAGAAAATGTTCAGAAACAATGCTGTTTCTGAATGCCACATGTAGCTCCGGAGCTGAAGGTTGTAGATTCATGGATAAGATGATCACCCGAACCCAGAAGAACATCCCATCTTCAACATCCAAGATGCATGAAAGCTGTGACTGAAAATCAGGGTTATTTAACTTAAAAATTGATTTTTGATGTCATCCTGAAGTAAAACATTAGTTCTGTGGTGTTGACAGGAATTTAAACTTAACTTCTTCACATCACTTAAGCTATTAAAACACAGATTTTTTTGATTATTTAAATCATCATTTTATGCATAAATGGCAATTTTTGGGGGGGACGATTTAGGAAAGTTGTCAGTACTTTACAGAATAAAGCAAAATGTAGATTTTATTCAAAAACATACTTATAAAAAGTAAAATCTGAGAAGCTAAAGATTTTGTAGTGGTTGTATAATTTTTCCAGAGCTATAAACATAATATTTACATTTTTCTCCCGGTCAGTAATAAGTATTGACCCAGTATGAGCTAGTTTTATTTGGACAGTGTAGTATGCAGCACTATCACTGATCAGTATTCTGGATTTGTCTGGAAGTAGCTCATTACTTTATTCTGTGGTTGTCATCTAAAATTTGATTCTAAACCAGATTCAAACCTACTAGTTTTATTAATTAATGCAAAATATGTTTTTTTTAGATTTGTCTGTGCAAATAAAAAAAATCCATCAAGAGTTTAAATGTCTGTTTATTAAATCACAGAAAGAAAAAGTGACATTTGCTATAGATAAATTATCACCCAGAATCATTACAAAGTAAATCCAGAAACAGTCACAAAACAGAAAATCATCTTATTTGTGCCACTTGATGCACATGTTACTTTTCAAGTAATTATTGGATTTCTGTTGAACTTTTTCACGAAAGGTACCACTTGCTGCCCTTGTTTCATGGAAATAAAGGGATTTACAACATTTCATATCTATAAGAAGATGGTCTATGTTAAGCCAGTTAATGAGGTTATTTTAAACACATACCAAATATTTCATCTTGCTTACAAGTCCTTCAAGTACCTAAAACCCCAAACAACACGTAGAGAGAAAAAAGCTAAAGTGACAAGGAAACATGAAGATTAAAATGTGTTCATTCAACAAGGATGAAAACTCAGAGCAGAGCAGAAGGAGATAGAAACTACAGACCTTTTGCTTTTAGTGAAGCTGATCTTTCACCGTAATTCCCAAGAAGAAATTTGAAAACCATCTAACTTTGGCATAAAATACATTCAAGGGGACATCATTACTGGCTTGCAACCTCTTAAATGATACTCCTGCTATGAATAGCACATCTAATATTTGAAATTCACTCCAAGCTCTGCTAACAGTCCTCATCTACTTTATAGGAATGTTTCAATTTTAGGTTTTATAAGTGAACTGAAAGAATTAATATAAAAGGCATAAAGCAAAAAGATGAATGATAACAAAGTACAGCTAACCCAGGAAGACATTTCCATAGAAACTCTCGCATGCATGAGTTTTATCCCCGCTGTCATCAACGTACTCTGGGAAGTGCGCCCCCACGCAGACGTTAACAGTATTCCTCACGTCTGCAGGCAGAGCCCTAATTTTCTGAGCATGCTCTTTTAGAGCCTCCTGGATTAGCTGCAAATAGATACAAAATGTTGATTATGAAAAAAGATTCAGATTTTTAGGTAGTTTTGTTCTCAGCAGTAGGCTGGATTATTGTGGAACGAAATAAAAATCCTTTCAAACCCTATGATGATGAGCTGGATTAAAAGCATAGTTTAGGATTTTTGAGGTGAGGTTCAGTTAAAAAAAACTTATATGCAGATAATATCTTACCAGCAGTTGAAAATTCTCTGGGCCTCTTCTGTCAGTGTAAATCCAGACTAATTGTTTCCAAATCTGGTGGTTGAAGTTAGTCCAAGAGGAGCCAAGACCAAAGCGGACTTCCTAAATCAGCTCCTTTTTCAAAATTGTCAAAAAGTTGTATGCATACTATGTTTTATTAACTTTAAACTGCCGGCTTATTTTCATTGGGCAGCATTTCTACAGAAGCCAACGATTATTTACAAAGAGTCAGAGTAACTGATATGAAAGTAAGGATGTGCAAAAAAAAAAAAAACAAATATAAACTATATATAAGATATATATATATATAGTATATAATATATACATACATATATATATAATATATAATTATATATATATATATAATATATATTATATATATATGCTATATTATTAAACTCGTCTTAAGTGAACGTTATTTTATTAATTTTTACACAGCGTTACATTTTATGTAACGCTGTGTAACAGAGAAGTTTTTCATATTGTTCGAAGTACCCGTTTCACACAGGACAATCTTTGGCAACACATCGCCTCCTACCTTTATTTGCTATATAAATAATCGTCAATTTCTGTATAAATATACACTCAATGCAAAAGTGACAATGATTTAAAGGTTCATAAAATGCGTTGATAATCCGCTATGATGTAGAAGTCTGCCTTGGTCGTTGCCCCTTTTGGACCTTCTGTTAGTTTTAACGCCCTAAACCAACTAACCCAAATTTATACTAAATGTAGATGCCAAGAGAGTTATCCACTGAAGGTAAGACCATGGGAGGAAGGGGTCTGGAAGGTGCTGCAGCACTCCCTTGTGGATGACAGATTACACACACATTGAACATTTGTCCTCTTTGGTTGTATTTGGCATCTGTTGAAAGGGTACCTTGCAGCGCAAAAGCGAAAAGGCTTTCATTTTTATACAGATGTTCTCATACTGTCCACAAGCAGTCTCTGATACATAGTAGAATTCATGGTGGATTCTATATTGGTGAGCTGGACAGATCCTGCTGCAGCAAACTATCCCTAAACAAAGACTGCTTCACAGTTGGTATGATGTTCGGTTTCTGAGTTGCGGTGTCCAGATAATCACATTTTAGACTTATCTATCCAAACATTTTTGCAGAAGTCCTGCCCTTTATTTATATTCTCTCTGGCAAACTTTATCTTTCCCTGCTTGTTTATCTGAGAGGTCAAAGGTTTGATCTGTGTACATCACAGGGATGCACTTTCATATCAACAGAAGCAAAAGCCTGCTATTATCAGTTCTTAGAGACTTCTTTTAGCATCTTGCTATCTGCTCTCAGGATAAACTTGGTTGCACAGTGAAACCTGGACATGTTGGCTATTTTCCTAACATTTGAATGTCTGATTTTAAATTCTTCTGAGACCTCTTTAAATCCCTTATCAGACTCATGAGTTGTTACAATCTTCTTTCAGATGTTAAAAGTAAAAAGTACACCAAACTAGGATTGATTTGACCTAAATCTCCTTCAAAATGCCAAGTAATGATGTTCTAATCATCTGCACCTAATTTGATATGCCCATGTATTCTGAGTGCTAATAAATGTGGGTGTGATGTGGTTATTTAATTTTACACTAAGCTTTTTTCTAAATTTTTGGTTTTTATTCATACTTTTAGTCACTAGTATTGATATTAATATCAATTAATATCAAAAACTCAGGACAGGAATAGTTAAAAAAAAAATAATCGGTCCGTATTATAAGAATAAACTCTCATTAAGTAGTCTTTATTTCTCCCTTTCTTTGTTCACACCTGCACATCCACCCACTTCTTCTCACAACATCAGAAATTACATTTGTAGGCTAAAACTACTGTAGAGACCCACCATCCATCTGGCCTTTACACGTCAATGTCTAAATGATCTCGCACCTCCTTTCTCAACATTAGCTGCCAAGATTCCTTCGATTCAAAGGGAAGCATTGCAACAAAACGAGGTTTGACATCATTTACAGCTGTGGGAGCTTGTTCTGCTGTTTCTGTTTTGTCAGCTGTACTGGATGTGTCACACTGACGCATTCAGTAGATGCAATAAATACTGATTGGTAATAGCAACATTTAGGCATCAGTTTAGTTATAATCGGTATCTGTAGAGACATGCATGCAATTTATGGTAGGTGTTTAAATTGTGGATAGACCTTCAAGGTATTAATAAAATACAGTGAGCTGCTAAAATTATTTATTTTTCTTGAACTTGTCCCATTACAACCACAATGTATTTAATGATTTTTATGTGGAAGGAAAATTACACATGGATGTCATTTTTCTTTTTTAACAAATAAAAATCTGAAGATTGGGGTTGCATATGTATTAACCTCCTTATACACTGATACCCCTAAATAAAATTAATTGCAGACAACTGCCTCCAGAAGTCACCTATTGCAAGTCAATAGTATTGCAAAAGTAGCAACAACAAACATCAGTGCATTTTATTGGGATTTGTTTTATCAACACAAAGTAGGAAATAATCCTGAAGGTGAAGCAAAATGATACAAAAACTAATCTGAAAAACGTGGCATGCATATGTCACACAGCCCCCTTTACTTGGATGCCCCTTCATAAACTCCAGTAAGTGTGTGTAAGTTAAATTGTGAAGGCATCAGATGTTAGAGAACATTAGTGAACAAATAGCTACATAAAGACCAAGGGACTTTGCAGACAGGTCAGGGAGAAAGTTGTGGAGAAGCAAAAAAAACAGGGTAAGATTATATGACAATTTTCAAGGTTTTAACATCTCACAGAGCACTGTTCAACCCATCATTCCAAAACGAAAGGAGTACGTCAACTATAGGCTTACCAGGACAAGTCCGTCCACGTAAACTGACAAGCCTCAGGTAAAACCAAAACCTGAAGCTTTTGGCCTACATACAAAACTCTCTGCTTGGAAGAAAATGAACACTACACATCACCCCAAACACACCATCCCCACCCTGAAACATAGTGGTGGCAGCATCATGCTGTGAGGATGCTTTTCATCAGCAGTAAGAGGGAAGCTGCTCAAAGTTGATGGGAAAATGAATGGAGGTAAATATAGGGCAATCATAAGAGAAAACCTTTCAGAGGCTATCAGCCTCGAGACTGGTGCAGAGGTTCTTCTTCCATGTGAGCGATGGGTTGTTCCTGGTGAACAATCTTAAGCATACAATCAGAGCAACATGGATTAAATCAAAGCATATGTCTAGTATCCTGTCAGTCTAAACCTAAACCCAACAAGGAATCTGTGGCAAAGACTTGTAAATTGACGTCCACTGACACCATCCATCCAATCCGACTGAGTTTGGAGTGTTTTGCAAGTAAAAATGGGCAGAAATTTCAGTCTGTGCTTCAGTTTCTTTCAGTCTCTTCCTTACAATTCATATTATATATCGTCATGGTCAAGGTCAAATTTATAGATATTGCACGTTTTCAGCAACTCATGCTGCGCAGTGTATTAAGGCGTGACTGTCAAACAAATGTTAATAAAAGAATAAAAATAAAAAGAATCAACACAAAACATGAGACAATAAAAACGGATTAAAACAGCTGTTAATACAAACAAAAGCAGCCAGAAAGATAAAAAGGCATGAAGGTGAAGCAATTAAGATAAAAGAGAAGGAAACGAAAGTCTTACTTTAATAAGTTAATTTAAAATGCTCCAGAGTTTGCGCAGATTTAACATTAAAAGACTATTCCAAAGTTTTGGACCTGCCACAGCAAATAAGGATTTTTAGGCCCAATTTGTGCTTGTAGTATGAGAAAATGTAGTAAACAATTAATGAGGCATGAATACCTTTCAAAAAGGAATTCATCACCCCTAGTTCAGTTTCATGTTTCTGTATGAAAACCTGTTAGGAACCAAATACAAGTGCCTGTTGATGTCAGTGTGTGTACCTGATTAGTCATTCCCTTGATTTCATCAAGGGTAGCAGCTTGTTTCTTCATTAGAGCCTCTTGTTGTGGACTGTACTCTGCAGACTGCAACACAGCAAAGCAAAAACATCATCCATTGATCTGTGGTTTTCAGTGTCTATGAACAAGTTTGTGTGTGTTTGTGAATGTAGTGGGAGAGGTATACAGATAGTTGCTTTGTCTGTAAGTAGTTTATCTTCTCATGTTTCTTCCTGTGAGTGTCTGTACATATCCCCCTGAGATGCAACCTGAGAATGGATCAATACATTTAGGTCCCCGGTTGATCCTGCTCAGTAAGATTGCTCAGCCCTTGCACTCTAGCGCTCAATACTGTGCCACTGCTCATTAAACAAGCTATTGTTATGTAAATAATGCAGTAATTAATGGATAAATGCTGATTAAGTTGATCAACTTAAACTGCAATGTGACCCAAATGTGTGGAAAGGTAAGTGAGGTTTTTCTTTTGAGTTCCAGATTGAGTCAATTGTTGCGGTGCGCAGTTAGAGGACCTGGTCATTAACCCAGATACATCAGATCTGAATCCTGATTAGCTGACAGAGGAACAAGAGCAGAGCTGAGTGAGTCATCGACCACACATGCATTAACTCGGTCCCTGTGATCAGCTTCTGAGTGATGGGCAAGCCTGGCTTATGGTTAGAGTCTGCTGCACTTTATTTAAAAGGTGAGAAGAGAATCAGAGCTTACTGTGGGTTGGCAAGATACACAGATTTTTTCATATGTGTGGGTACTTACAGTTCAACGTAGTGTGTGTGTGTTCCTGAGAGCAACATGTGGGTGTACGAGATGTGAACATGTTTGCTTTAACATGCCTAGGGTAACATGTTTTATTCAAATATGCAGGCACTTCATGGTCATAATGTGGAAAATAAAAATCTGTTCAATACACCAGTAGAAACCGGTAGAAACCAGTTTATTTAAGATGTTTAATAGTTCAGACTTCATATCGGGGCTTGGACTGGTGTACAAATCAAACCATTAGCCCCAGTGTAGGCAGATTAGAAAATGGACAGCCATGTTGGTGTAATATTGTGGAGGTTATTTTCTTTGCCCATTTTAGTACAGATTGAGCATCCTTAAAATGTCACAGCCCACCTGACAGGTCTTTCTTACTATGGTCACTTCTAGAAGGATAATGGATCACATCAGAAAGTTTAAATCATCTCAAACTCCAATGGCCTCCACAGTCACTAGATCCCAAATCCAACACAGCATCTTTGAGATGTGGGGAATGGGAGATTTGCATCATACATGTCCAGTCAAGAAACTTGCAGCAACTTCGTGATGCTATTATGTGAACATGGACCAAAAACTCTGATGAATCTTTCTAACACCTTGTTGAATATATCCCACAAAACATTAGGTCAATTCTAACCCGAATATTAGGAAAATGAGTGTATATGTACAGTATATGTACAGTAAAACTGTTAAAAGTACTGGTATTTACTTACAGCAGCATTAGGCTGACTTGTGTCATCCAGCATCTCGGTGCTCATCGCTCTTTTCAACCTAAATAAAGATCATTTAAATTAGACAGCATGTATATAATGGAAAAGAAACTGCACTTTATAGAATAGTTTTTTAAGAGTGAGTTGTTTTTAATTGCCTAAATTCTCATTTCATTTCATTTCACTTTCACATAACAAAACTAAGAATCTGAGAAGAAAAAGATAAAGTAATTAAGACCATGACCTTACTTTGACTTCTCTGTGGAGGAACATTTTACTGCTTTCTTCTTTTCTTTGGTTTCACTACAGTGAAAAGGAAAAAGAGTGAAGAATGTAAAATAGTAACAATCTGAAAAATCTTTCGTCTTTTACCAAAAGTTGCAGGGTTGAGTGTGTCTGGTGTAACCTTATCAGACCTGTTTGTTTAAGCACCTGTTGGATAATAACTGTCCTGAACTAACTATCTGCCAACTGGGGACTTTGGACAATAAACACCTAACACCATAAGCCAGCCAAGCACATTGGAAGACCCGCCTGGTAAGGGGATTCATTCAGTATTAGATGTATTCCCTTTGCCAAATGTCAAGTTTTTCAACTCAGATGACACACAGTCAAAGTCACACTGAAGCACCAGGACGCAGATTAGAGGGACGCAGCAAAGCTAAATTGATATGTGCATCATGTCACAATTGTTTTGCATGTGTGCTCGCACCTCTCCAGGGTCTTCAGCTCAATGGTGTGTCTCTCCATGGCCATCTCCAACAGTTTAGCAAGTCTCTGTCACAACAGAACAAAAAAATGGTAAAATCACAGTCCAGGTATAGACCTAAATGGGACATAAGTAGCTCTAAATGACAAACATCCAATGTTTCAGTTGTTGATTTGCAATAAATTAGCTTGGCCAGAGCTATAATATCACCTGACTGAGCCACTGTATCTGTCAGGGTCTGGATCGAGCTTGGCTGCTACTAATCATCTTCCACCACTAGATGCCGCCGGAGTCTGTTATTCATGGGTGTGACAAGTGCGGCTTGTTTCGGTGTTCAGCTGGAGCAGTATATGGAGCAGCCAGCACTTCTTTGCCTGAGTGTTTTGCCAACTATTGTACAACCATTTGCCCCAATCTTGTCTCGTCTTGCTACGAAGCTTGCAACTTTGAAGAAACTAACTCTCTTGTTTTGATCCAGGTGCCTGACCCAGCCACGCTCCTTGCAGAGAGACCTCATTGCCGAACCCGAACCCAGTTAACCCCAGGATCAAGCCTTCAGCTGGCAGTCCATCAGAGCAAACCTCCAGGTCAGCTTAGCCGAACTCTGTCCACTCTCCGACGGTCAATCATGCTCCGATCATCGAGGTTCCAAGCAGTCCCCGGCGAAGCCTCCCCTCGGCCCGCACTCTGTAGCCATCTCCCTGGCGGATCGAACCTCGCTCCTACTGTAAGCCTTGTTTTGATTCAATCAGCTGTCGAGCGGCAGATTACTCACCTGATCTGTTGTTTTCTTGCAGTGCACCAGCTCCTGGTCGATGGTCCCGTTCTCACCACTCAGTTAAATAAATTTCCTAAATGGTCTCAGTTCTCTGGGTGTTTACTGCATGTGGGTCAAGTAGGCCTCAAAAACTATGACAGAACAGGCCAGCTGGACCCAGCAGAGACCCTCCAGAGAACTGTGTCCGGACATAGTCACCAGATCCACTCCCACGGAGCGACCCTCCGAACCCTCCTCGAGCAACAGCAACAGACTAATCAGCAGCTGGAGCAGATGGCAGCACTGTTTCAGCAGGCACTCGGTACTGAGGCCGCCCAGCCCTCGGGGGGTGCTGCTGAGCCAGCCGTCACGCAGCAGCTTCCGTTTAGCCGGGATGTCACTTCCCTCAGCCCCAAAAAGTTTTCGGGGGAGGTCGGAAGTTGTTGGGGCTTCCTTTTACAGTGTACCTTAGTTTTTAATTGATCACCACAGAGCTTCCCCCGTGATGATGGGAGGATTTCCTACATTTTAGGATTACTGACTGGCAGGGCACTTCGTTGGGCTGAAGCTAAATTTTGCAACTGTAACCAGTTCGGATGTTCTTTTGATGAGTTTATCAAATAATTCAGGCTTACTTTTGACCTAGATATGGATCAGTGTGGCTCGCCGCATTCAGGCGCTAAAGCAACAAAACCGGCCGTTAACTGACTTTACCATAGAGTTTCGTACCCTAGCGGTAGCTTCTGGCTGGAACTCCGGCACCCTAAAATCCGCCTTTTTTCAGTGTTTGGACGAAGTCGTCAAAGACGAGCTGGCAATGTTAGATGAGCCAGAAAGCTTAGATGAATATATCAATCTGGCTGTCCGGCTGGACACACTGATGAGGGAGAGAAGGCAGAACCGGGCTGAGTGAGTGACACCCAGGGTGCATTTAGCCTCCACACATCAGTTACCAGCATCACCCGTTCCGGTTTCTGGTCTGGTCTGGTCGAGCCCATGCAGTTGGGTAGGGCGCGGCTTTCACCTGACGAGAGGCAGCGCCACAGGGATTCTAATAGATGTTTTTATTGCAGCGAGCCAGATCCCTTTGTTTCAGTCTGTCCTGTCCGGCCAAAAGGGGAGGTCCGTCGGTTGTGATGGGGCAACCGATGGACCCTAGCCCCACCTCTAAAGCCCCACGACTTGCCTTGCCTGCCACCATTCTTGCTAACCAGCGAACTTTTTGTCTGACTGCCCTCATTGACTCAGGGTGTGAACTCAGTTTAATCAACCAAGCCCTGGTGGAACAGAAACAGATAAAGACGGAGCCGCTCGCCACCCCACGTCGAGTTTTGGCGTTGGATGGCCAGTCTCTCCGCCAGATTACTCACAGGACTGAGCCCCTACAGTTTGCCTTACAGTTGTGCTTTCCGGTAATCACTCAACTGGTATCCCTCTATGTCTTCCCCATGTCTGAAAACTCGCTGGTTCTGGGGTTCCCGTGGTTACGGGCCCACAATCCCCACCTTAATTGGGCCGCACTAAGGGTGGAGGCCTGGTCCACGCAGTGTCTGTCGACCTGCCTGCAGTCTGCCATTTCCCCTAGATTCCCTGCCGAGGAGGACAGGGAGGTCGAGCCCCCGGATCTCCATCTAGTTCCCCCCAAGTATCATGATTTAAGACAAGTGTTCAGTAAATCACTAGCCCTGTCCTTACCAGCCCACCGTCCATCCGATTGGGCCATAGACCTGCTGCCAGGAGCTCCATTACCATCCAGTCGGTTATACAAGATCTATCGGCCTGAGAGGGTGGTAATGGAGAAATACATAGCTGAATTGTTAGTCGCCGGGATAATTCGGCCATCTTCGTCACCTCTCGGGGCCGGTTTCTTCTTCGTTGGTAAGAAGGATGGCTCGCTGCAGCCATGCATCGACTATAGGGGTTTAAACGCACAGTTAAAAACAAGTATCCCCTGCCACTCCTCTCCTCGGCGTTCCAGCCGGTTCATGGAGCAACGGTTTTCACCAAGTTAGACCTCCGTAATGCGTACCACCTAGTTCGGATCCGCCAGGGAGATGAGTGGAAGATGGCTTTCAAGATACCACTGGGACATTTTGAATATCTGGTTATGCTGTTTGGCTTATGCAACGCTCCAGCAGTGTTCCAGAACCTTGTTAATGACATTTTGAGAGATTTTTTGAACTTATTTGTGTTTGTGTATTTGGATGACATTTTGATTTACTCTAGAAACCTTTCCGAGCATGATCGTCATGTCCGCCTGGTGCTGCAGCGCCTCATGGAGGACCAACTTTAGTGAAGGCAGAGAAGTGTGAATTACACCAGCCATCTATCAGCTTCCTTGGCTTTATCTTTGAGTGTAGACAGGTTCGCGCTGACCTGCAGAAAGTCAGGGCAGTGGGGGACTGGCCCACTCCAGAGACGAGGAAGCAACTGCAGCGGTTCCTAGGTTTCGCAAATTTTATCGAAAGTTCATCCAGGACTACAGCCAGACTGCCAGCCCTCTTACTGCTCTGACCTCAACTAAAACCACGTTCACCTGGAGCCTGGAGGCCGAGGTCGCCTTCGCTGCTCTCAAGAGGAAATTTTCCCAGGCGCCAGTGCTCATTCACCCTGACTTCAACAAGCAGTTCATGGAGGTGGACCCCTCTGATTCCGTACTGTCTCAGCGTCAGGACCATGTGTCCATGTGCCTTTTTCTCCCAGCACCTGTCTCCAGCTGAGAGAAACTATGACCTTGGGGACCGGGAGCTCCTCCTCATCAAGCTGGCCTTAGAGGAGTGGCGGCACTGGCTGGAGGGTGCTGAACACCCCGTGCTTGTATGGACAGACCATGAGAATTTGTCTTATATCCAGTCCGCTAGACGCCTGAATTCCCGACAATCACGTTGGTCGTTGTTTTTTTCTCGATTTAACCTGTCCATCTCTTATAGGCTCAGAACTACATTAAACCCGATGCCTTGTCACATCAGTATGCCCCAGATGACTCTGAGAGAGGGCCCCCCCCCAGAGTCCCCCCCCACCCCCCCCCCCCCCCCCCCCCCTCCTACCACCTAGCTGCAGAATGGGGTCTATAACCTGGGAGATTGAGGACAGTGTGCAAAGGGCCCTTCTTGCTGACCCGGGGCCCGGTACTGGACCAACCAAGCACACCTTTGTGCCGCCCGCAGTGCGATCCCAGCTCACAAGGTGGTTCCACGCAGCGAGGTTCTCCATCCACCCAGGCCCAAGTCGAACCATTGCTGCGGTCACTAGACCGAAGCAATGGTTTTGGTAGGTTTTGGTTTTGGTAGGTTTTGGTAGCCCTCACTTCACAAGGACATCAAGGACTATGTTAACGCCTGCCCCATATGTGCACGGAATAAGCCGCCCACCCGCCCACCCGCTGGTCTATTACAGCCGCTGGAGGTTCCCCGGCGACCCTGGTCCCACATCGCGTTGGAGTTTGTCACCGGCCTGCCGAATTCACACGGAATGACCACAATCATGACCGTCATCGACTGGTTTTCCAAGGCCTGTCATCTAGTAGCCCTCAGATGACTGCCATCCACACTCCAGACCGCCAGGCTCCTAGTCAAGCATGTATTCCGCCTCCTCCGCTGGATCGTGGCCTCCCGTCGACGTGGTCGGGGCTGGCAGTACCTGGTCAACTGGGCGGGCTACTGTCCAGAGGATCGCACCTGGATTCCCCGGTTTTTCGTCCTGGACTGCTCGTTGATTGAGGACTTCCTGTCCTCTCGGGCCGGTCCTTCTGGGCCACCGGGTGGCGGCCATTGAGAGGGAGGTGGTGTCAGGGTCTGGATCGAGCTTGGCTGCTACTAACCATCATCCACCACTAGGTGCCGTCGAAGTCTGTTATTTGTGGGTGTGACAGGTGCGGCTTGTTTCGGTGTTTCGGAGCAGTATAAAGAGGACGGATTGCCAGCACTTCTTTGCCTGAGTGTTTTGCCAACTGCGGTACAACCATCTGGGCCAATCTTGTCTCCTCTGGCTACGAAGCTTGCAACTATTGAAGAAACTAACTCTCTTGTTTTGATCCAGGTGCCTGACCCAGCCACCCTCCTTGCGGAGAGACCTCCTTGCCGAGCCCGAACCAAGTTAACCCCAGGATCAAGCCTTCAGCTGGCAGTTCGTCCAAGCAAACCTCCAGGTCAGCTTAGCCGAACTCTATCCACCCTCCGACGGACAATCACGCTCCGATCATCGAGGCTCCAACCGGTCCCCGGCGAAGCCTCCCCTCGGCCCGGACTCTGTAGCCATCTCCCTGGCGGATCGAACCTCGCTTCTACTGTAAGCCTTGTTTTGATTCAATCAGCTGTCGAGTGGCAGATTACTCACCTGATCTGTTGTTTTCTTGCAGTGCACCAGCTCCTGGTCGATGGTCCCGTTTTCACCATTTCCACTCAGTTAAATAAATTTCCTAAACGGTTTCAGTTCTCTGGGTGTTTACTGCATGTGGGTCAAGTCGGCCTCAAAAACCATGACAGTATCCTGAAATAGACACTGAACATTTGCGAAAAGATCCTTAGTCTGATGCATAATAAAAGGAGTCTCTTAGCGCCTTTTCTTGTGATCCAAGAAACACACTAAAGAGAGGTAAAATTAGCTGCTGCAGGAGAAAAGTGAATTTAAACAGAGTTAAATAAAGACCGCTGAGAGTCTGGGTGAGTGGTCACTGGAAATTAGAGTTTCTTTATTAGAAATGCATTCAGATTTTCTCTTTCAGATCCTAATTTTAAAATCCTCCCCATGATAATAGAATAACAGAATAATAGGTCCAATATCATATTCCAACTGAGCAGAAATAACTCAGTTATGATCATGCTGCGAAATGGCTAATGTACCATTTCATTCTTTAAAGGACAGATAAAGAAGCTCAGAGCAACAGAACACAATAATAATTTACATGGCTATATTAGGCTCAGTTCAGTTTGATTACAATCAAGAAAATTCTGGCAAAAGTTTAAACAAAATCCCCTTAAAAATGTCTCCTGTTAAATATTTCATTTCAGGATAAAACATGTAGTTAATATTTGTTTAAAAGAGGGTGATTCAGGTTTGCGTTTTTCAGTTTCATCAGCAATAAATATTGATTAAACAAAGCTTAGGATTTGTGGATCATATGTTCTTACTTTAAAACACAATTTATATAAATGCTAAATGTGGCTTTACTACGTATATATTTACACATAAATCATAAAGGGTAAAGTTGCAAAAAAACACAAACATTATATGATTATCATGGCGTAATTAAATACATTTAACAAGTAACTTAATTATTAAATTAAGTAAAAGTTTATTAAAATGATGTTTAGGTTTGTGCTGTGGTTCTTCAAGTTTATGTTATTTCCACTGTTCAAAATATATACAGATTGGTCTTTTTACACATTGCATTGAGATCTCTGACATTAAATCTGATTAATCTTTCCTTTTTTGGATTATTTAGGATTACTAAAATAAGTTATGTTTTTTAATGCCAGAATAATAATAGAAGTAATTTACTTTTAGAGATTTAGATTTGGTAGAATTGCTTTTAAAACTGTATAATTTGGGATGAAACATTTTGTGTTTCCTTCCACAAGCTTCTCACAATAGTTTGCTGGAATTGTGGCCCATTCTTCCTGACATAACTGGTGTAACTTTGTCAGGTTTGTGGGTCACCTCATTGTGATTTGTGATTAACAAACACCTTTTCAGCTCTGCCCACAAATATTATATTGCCCTTAAGCCCCTTTGTAACTAATATAGTGGTAATTCTTTAAATGATTGTCCGTTTGGAAGACCCATTTTTACTTCCTGGCTGATGTTATAAGATGTAGCTTCATTTCCACATAATGTTCTTTCCCTATGATACCATATTTGACGAAGAGCAACAGTCCCTTCTGTAGCAAAACCACCATGCCACTTAATATTGCCACCTCTGTACTTCACAGTGAAAATGCCATTTTAAGCTACCTCCTTATCCACAAAATGTAACCAAATGTAATAAGAGTAATAAGAGTCATTATAATTTTTTTTCATTTTAGTTTCAGTGGACCACATAATATCTTTTTATATTGGTGGTAAAGTAATGGCTTATTAGTGATATTTCAAACGATGTCCATATAGGACTCATTTCACAGTGGAAAATGACTCTCTTAGCACCTTCACCAAGCATCTTTACAAGATTTTTTGCTTTTCTTCTGGGGTTGATTCAAACATTTCACACAAAACCCGTTTCCTTCCTGAAGGTTGTGATGATTGGACATTCCAATTGTATTTAATACTTGTGTATAATTGTTGGAAAAGATGAATGTTGCACTTAAAGACATCTGTAAATGGTACCCAAGGGTGAACCGGACTTGAGGATGTTCACAATTCTCTTTAGGTATCCTGTCTGATTTACTAATATTTTTCCATGATGTCCATGATGTCTCCATGATGTCTTTGGAACTGAGAATAAAAAATTGTTCTCTGAACGAAGGCTTTAAGGCCCTGGATTCTTCAGATGGAGGAAGTTCAAGAGGAAGGACGAGAGTAGACCAAGAACAGCCTTGCATACAGGGATATGTCTGTTTTATTCTGCACATTGATAAGAACGACCATCCATTGATATAATGAACAATAATGGGTGGGTGATGTAAAAATAGTAGTAAACCTCAAAACCACATGGTACAGTGCGTTCAGAGCATGCAGACACGGAGATGAGGCATACGTATACAAAACTCCACCATAGTCCAAGACTGACAGAACGATTACATCAACCAACCTTTATATCATTTGAAAAAAATTATGACTTTGGTTTAGTCTGTATTTAATTGTAAAGCTTTGCTAAACTGTTAGTAGCCTAATGTAATTGGGTGAGGGCCTGGGATGAGTAGGAAACTGTAATACATCACAGTGTCATCAGCATAAAATTGAAATTTTTAACACATTTTGGGCAATATTATTTATAAAAACTCCTTTAGTCGATCACTGACAAAGGACTTGAAACATTTGGCCAGGATGCTTAGCTTGGTTATGGACCTACAGTTATTTAGAATAGAGGAATCTCCACATTTTAAGAGTGAAAGACACAGGCAGACTTCCATACAAAATAGATTATATTTGTTTCCAGGCAAGGGCTAAAAATGTTAGTGGCACTAAAACACTAACCCACTAACCCTGAAACTAATCACTAACCAACAACCTTATGAAACGACTGCATCAGCAAATGCTTTATTGTTATCCTTAGGTTGCATTAATGAAATCAACTATGTTTTTATTACTTATTTATTTATTTATTCATGACAAAAGTGGGAAGTTTTGATGTGTTTACATGGCAGTAGCTATTTTTACATACCAACTGTTGGGCCTGTATTGGTAATGTCTGTTTTAGCATTTCTGTCTTTCTCTTTTTGCTCTGTTCTCAGCTTGGAGTCCTCATGTTCGTCTTTTGCTAAAATGTGCATTTTCTTTAAACCACTGTCTCAGAGTGTTCAATTTGGTCCTGGGTGAGTTACCTTAAAAGCACCTACACTGCCATTCTGATGCCATATAAACACAATTTTGTTGTCTATCCTGCATGAGGTTTACAGAAATCTCCCCCTGCTGCCTGTGTAAGCCTTTTAGTAGAAGCAGAATTAGGGGCCAGTAAACAGATAAAACACTATCTAAAAAAAAAAATCGAGTTTTAAAGCTTGCATGTGCTGCAGACTGTTAATTGACACTGTTTGCCAAATTTCAAATGTGATCCTCAAACTACAATGCCTTGCAGAATTATGCATACCCTTTGAACTGTGTCAGATATTTTCACATTACAACAAGAAATCTCATTGTATTTTATTATGATTGTATGTGACAGGCTAGCTTTGTGTTGTGAAAAACAATTTGATAGATTGTGTTGTGCATAATTGTGAAAATGAAGAAAAATAATGTTTTTCAGCATTTTTGTTTTTGCTAATAGAAATCTGAAAAGTGTTTGCATTCTTATTATTTATTTATTATTATTATTATTTATTTATTTTTATTCAGCAACACTCAATGTTTTGGC
This sequence comes from Crenichthys baileyi, assembly GCA_036173005.1. Lineage (NCBI taxonomy): Eukaryota > Metazoa > Chordata > Actinopteri > Cyprinodontiformes > Goodeidae > Crenichthys > Crenichthys baileyi. Next base: position 374,644 of record JAHHUM010000645.1, read on the forward strand.
CTGCGCACAAAATACTTGTGGGAAATTAACACTGCACTTTTCCTTAACACACTTTCCAGGTTTTTATACGTAAACGTCTTAGAAAACTATGCATCCATTTCCACCTCACAATTATACGCTGTTTTGTGCTTTTCCACGACATAAAACAACGATACCATACGTGGAAGTTTATGGTTGTAATGTGTAAAAGAGAATGAATACTGTTACAGAGGATTGTATTTGCTGTATTTGACATACCTCCGTGGCACACTGCTCTTTCTTCTTTTTTATCTGATCGCACTGTTCTGTCCACAGAGTCTGTAGCTCAGTTTGCATTTTGTCTTTCTGCTCCTGGACTCGCTCTTTCTTCCCACTGTTGTCGGAAGAGTTGTCCCCTCCCCTGGTTGACACATAGCATAACAAACAAAGGGTTAATTAACTCACAACTTGCCATGGCTGCTTCTTTGGGCATAAAAAGTACTGCAGGGATTTTATGCATTGCTTAATATTCAGCTACAAAACGTTCTTAGGTGCAGTGCATTATGCATGCATCTAAAAATAATCTTGCTAATAACCCTGACCAAAACAACAGTAACAACTTCCTTGGTGGGTTGGTATTAATAAGCTTCAATATGTAGCGCTGTTCTGCAGGAAGGAGAACATCCTTTGGTGCTTGTACGACACACATAAGTGAACCAAGGAACCTCTGATGATCAACATGATCAAAACTTGTTTTTGTCAAACAGTCTGCCGTTTTCCATTACAAACAGATGAAAATTATACACATACTCTTTCTTTTTCAGTGAACCCTTCTTCTTGATAGCCTTGAAGGAGTCGGAGTATTTCTGAATCAGATCTTCTGCTTTTTTCTGATATTTCTTCTCAGCTTCTTTCATGTCTTTCTCCTGACGCTTGGTGACCTTCAGATAGTTCTTGTGCTGTGTGAGTTGCTCAACAGTCACAGTGCAAGGCTCTGCAGCAAAATGAGACAGAGAAATGCTGCAGGAATCTTACATCTTTTCAGAGTATAATAAAATGCATGAATGTATGTATGTAATGTCTGCAACCTTTGGTGACACTGTAGTGAGAGGACATGAAGCACTTTACTATTACCATCACTACTAGCTGGCGACTGAGATAAGACACTTGATCCTGCTGGTTCTGACAATGTATTCACCAGGCTGGATGAAACTTGCTCTTCAGAAGCAGCTGCAGATGTCTCAGACACTTCTTTATTGTCAGACTTATGGTGTGTATCAGGATTAGTGCCTTGTTCCTCTTTGGATTCAGGAGCAACCTCTGGCTCTAGGGCCACTCGATTTTGATCTTCCACCTCATCAGTGGATGGAGCGGTTTTAGGAGAAGACTGAGTTTCAAGATTTCCTGCATCTGGCTCAGCATCCTCAGCAGGGGTGGCATCAGGGGTTTGAGACTGCTCAGGCTGTTCTTTAGCTTCTTCTGCACTGGTTTCCGAAGGAGACTGTGATGGATTTTCACTTGCATCAGTGTTTGGCTCAGGTTCGGATATAGCCTTTTCTGAAAAAATAATGGCATCATAACTCAGACAGTAACACCTGACAGAAGAGTCATATAAAGATCAGAATCAGAGTTTATTACCTTCAGCAGGGGCCTCATTTTCCTTGGCTTTGCCTGCAGGAGGTTGATCCACAAGAGGCAACTCATAGGGAGAGATGTAGTCGGATGATGACTGCAGGGGTTAGAAAACAGGACAGGAACAATCCAGCAAAGACTGTCATCTTCCAGGAACAGAATCCCTACTGTTAAGTTTTTATAGTAAATAAAGGGACACCAATTTTACCTCTTTAGGGGTCTTTGAAGTCTTCTCTGAGCCCTTTGTTGGGTTAAATAAGGCATCTGTGAAATCTGAGGAAGAAGTGAAACACATTAGTCAGCAAAACCCTTACAAGTATACAGCCGCAACCCAGTAAATAAGAATATCATCCAAAAGTAATTTCACCATTAAAGTGAAACTACTGTATTATATCGATTCATTTCACTCAAGTGATATATTTCACTATTTCTTCCAGCTTTTTTATTTTATTAAATGTTTTTTCATTACAATATTATTCCCTTGTTGTTAGCAGTTAAATTGATGGCAGGCTTTACCATTTTAATGTGGAAACAAAACAAAAAGCCAACCACCTGCAAAGGCAGCAGGGATGTAGTCCTTGACCTCTATGTACACAAAGAGAGCAGGCAGAGTAAGAGGCATGTTGCTCTCACTGCGCAGGCAGATGTGATGGAAGCCTGCAGGGGGCAAATGAAAACTGTGATTTTATTAGAACAGCAACTCCTTTTGAACCAAGAGCAGGTTGAACAGCTCTGAAGTGTTTTGCAGGCTCACTGACCTGACTGGATGGCGTCAACGGGGATTATTCTGTGTCCCACAAATTTCCCGTTCTCTTCATGGACAACGATTCTTAAAGCAGCCATTTCTGGAAGCAGGATCTATAAATAACACATATATTCAGTCTGAGAGCAAAGATGCATACTTTGCTATTTTAAACCTATGTAGTGCTGCAGTGGCCACCTTCTCAAAAACAAATGGGTCCTCATTCCACACTGGGTTAATGGCGTTGGGCGTAGTGGACCACTTGGTGCGATATTTCTTCTTGGGGTCTCCTGGCAGCCCGATCACCTCCACCTCAACCCCAGTTTTCACACTCTTTTCGGAAAGAAACTGTCCTGAATAGATCTGGTGGGACAGGTGCATAAAATTCAATAACACGCACGCGCATGAATGAACTGAATTACGACATTGATGAGTGATGATGTGTCCATGCATGCTAATGGAAGAGTGGATATAAATAGAGCGGAAGTTTTCGCTGATGCAGGGTCTGATAAAATACCAAGAAACATGTTTCAGACACAGCAGGAAGCTGAACCAAACAAAACATAAGAGCAAGAGTATCTGTAAACAGATGCTCTTACTTTTGAGGTTTTATCTGGGCATTCTAACAAAGAAATACGCATTGATTTAAACCAGGGATGCCCAAGTCCAGTCCCCGAAAGCAACTAACCTGCAACTTTTAGATGCTGCCCTTCTCCAACACACCTAAATGGAAGTTCCCCCATTAGCATTCAGTCATTCACTTCTGCAGAGGCCTGGTAAAGAGCCATTCATTTGACTCAGGTGTGTTGGATAAGGAATGCATCTAAAATAGCAGCTAAACTCTTCCACTGCAGCTCTGGCTGCTTTTTATGCAGTTGGTCTTGCTGAAAGGTGAAGCTCATTTCCCAGTATTCTGCATCATCTAAACAGGTTAATTTCCAGGATTGTCCTTTATTCAGCTCCATCCATCTTCCCTGTCACTGATGAGGAAATAGTATCTCCCCAGCATGATGATGCCATGATGTTTTGCATGTGGGCCAAAAATGTAACTTTATTCCCATCTGACCGGAACACCTTCTTCCATAAGTTTGTTGATTGATAGATAGATAGATAGATAGATAGATAGATAGATAGATAGATAGATAGATAGATAGATAGATAGATAGATAGATAGATAGATAGATAGATAGATAGATAGATAGATAGATAGATAGATAGATAGAGAGATAGAGAGAGAGAGATAATGATGTATAGTGAGAAAGATTATAAGAAGTCTTCAACCTGCCTTTATGGTCAACGTGCTTGCCACTACCGTGTCAATTCTGTCACAGAAGGGATCAAACTTTTTATCGCTGCGGCGCATCACATCATGTTTGAGGAGGTAACCCGTTCTGCCGTTAAATTCAAACAAGGCCATATTCATCTGCATGGGGAAATCTGAAAGAACAAAGAAACAGGGCTCATTTATGCTACCTCTCTTCAGTTCCAGCACTGGAGATGCAGATGACGGCAGAGGTCAGTGCAGCACAAAGAGGCGCACCAGTGACCTCCAGTGGTGAACAAATGAAGTTCTGCTTTCAGAATGAAAAAAGTCTAGTTAAACAAAGTGTAATTAAACAACGACTGTCATGGGTATATCTATAAATGTGAGGCTAGTGAGTGAAATTTTGAAATTTACCCATTGTCTGGTAGTTGAGGGCCACCATTTGGCAGCCAACGTTCCAAAAAGGTTGAGGGTTGTAGTTGGAAGAATCCATTCTTGTTCCTTTGGGGTAAATCCTGCTCATCTGTCTCTTATTGTATCTTTAAAGGTAGGTTTAGGAAATATATTTTAAGGTTTTTTATCTTTCTTTCTGGATTAACCAAATTATTTTTAATGATTTTCTAAGTGCAGGGTAACATCTGGAGCTTTATTGAAGGATACTCGACAAATTCAACAGCAGTCTTAGCAATCATTGCCTCCCCTTTGGTTTCCACAAAGGATGAGATGGCATAGCTCTTGTTTTTCTCTGTAAAAAAAAAGAGGGGAAAACAGGAGAGAAAACCTCTCACTTTAACATCTTTAACAGACTTGTAAAAAAGCATTTGTGATATGAGCTGATGTACTTTTGGCATTTTCAAAAGAAATGAATTTGCTGGGCTGGATGTAGTTGACTATGGAGGACATCGCCTCATACGCAGTCACTTCCTGTCCAGCCGTGCCCTGTTGGGGAGTTGACAGGAAGTTAACTGATGTTTGGACTTTTCTGAGTGGAAACAGATGAAACTTTTATATTTCACCTCATCTGATGTTTTCATTTTCTCCTCATCCTGTTCTTCAGTATCTTCTTGTTCCTCGTTGTCTTCTGCTGCTGCCTCTCCCTCAGCTTCCAAAACATAATTAGGTCGGTATTACGTTGTAATCATATGAACCTGGAGTGTATTTTAGTATGTTCCCTGATTTGTTACACTGGATATTTAAAGTGCACCTTGGTTTTCCTGGGTGGGAGCGGCTGGGTCGCTTCCATCCTGGGAAGAGGCGTTTGGATCCTGGGCGGGTTCGGCTGCAGCCGTCTGCTCTGTGGCGGCTGCAGTGATTTTCTTAGTCTGGGCTGGCTTCTCATGGCTGCCCTTCTTGTTCTTGATGAGGATCTTGCCCATAAGTTCAGATGGGCTTGGGATCTGCTGGCCTGGCTTCAGCTTGATGGGGAAAAAATGACTTCAAGTAAATTCAGTCAAACATTTTAAGTGACTTTCAACTATCTGGACCTTCCTCTTTGATAAATAAAAATCGCAAAAGTAAGATGATGACGAACGTTATTTCACTCTATAATCGGAGAGCTTAAAAGACCCAATTCAACCAAAAATGTGGTTAAAATGAATCTTAAACCATGTTGGTACTTTTGATCCCACAGACGGGGCAAAAATGGACCAATCTGATGTGATTCAATATATTCAGGTAGCCTTGCTGTTCCCCCAAAATCATCTGGCAACAAAACAAATCTGGCTCTGATATGCATACACTTTCACATTATGAGGTCAACAATCAGAGTAGTCAGTGTGTGATGCTGTGAGGGTCTGTCCAACAGAGATAAGAAAGCATATGCTTACAAAACTTAAATTCTGCACTTTCAATAACCTAACAAGTGCATCAGATTGCAAAACTTCATTGAGTCTCCATGTAATAACACATTCCTGCATCTAATGTATCAGACAGGGATTGTTTAACAATTACTTAGAAAATAGGTCTTAACCTGACCTATTATGTGAAATAAAGTTTCATTGCAGGACTAAACTTACAGGGTATTTTTCCAGAGGTTCTGTCAGCAGAGCGTCACCAAACATGGTTTTGCAGTAGTTAGCCATCTTTTCCTGCTGTTTCACCCTTAAAACAAAACAGAATAACACCTGTTATATTACCCACATGTGCTCCAAATGTCCAACTGCAAAATCATTATGTTCTATAAAAATTCATTTTTGGAAAATGGCATTATGTTGTTATTAGATTATCTTAACAATAAAAAAAGTGTTGAAAAAGGCTTACGAGTCAACATGGTTCTCGAATGAGAGAACGACAGGATATTTTGAGGTCTTGAAAGCACTCTCAGCAATGGCCTCTATCACATCCTGTTAAATGGCACAAAGATGTTTTTATGTCTTTTTAAAGAGCAATTTCATTGATTTGTGAGTAGAAGTTCTTTCCAGAACTTTCTATGATTTACATCTTTTTTTTTATTGTGCAAGCTGTTTTCCTGGAATTGAATCAATTAATTAATATATATTATTGTTCCTGAATGATTTGAAGCACCCAGTTGTGTCATAATGTGTGACTTGCTGGAATTCACCTGATTATAAAGCCCTGTCTTTAAAAGTACCCTTTAAGTTCTGGAAGGTAAGCGCTATATTCTGTAAAGTTTCGGGTAACAAACCTCCTAATCTAGCCTAGTTCCAGCAAGTGCACTTAAAATCATGGAAAGTAACCTTTCAGTTTAGAATACATATTTTAAATTATGCAGGAAATTAACCTGTAAGTTTGGGGAAAATGGGTTGTGTTATGTACTCCTTATTTATGTAAAAGACATAAAGACAGTGTTACAAGACTTATGTAAAAAAAAAAACAACTAAATGGTATGAAGCTCAGCCACCTGAGTCTGTCTAACAGCTGTCTTAAAATCTACAGAAACACAATAAAAATTGAAGTTGTTTCAATGCTGAGCACCACTCTCAGACCAAAATAAACTGGACCAAGGTGCGCTTGGGCCCCTGAGACTGTGAAGCTGCAGCTATCCTTAAAAGGAAGTGTTGAGTGTGAGAGGATAATGCCTGCCTGCCTTTCTCCACGTGTTCGGGTTTTACTGTGGACTTTGATGGCTCTCAATAGTTTTGCTTATTGTATCAAACAAGCAAGTAAGCCTGAATAAATGATAGCCACTTCTCAAATGTGTTTTTAAAAGGGTATTGTATTTGTTGCACTTTTTTTTTGAGAATTTACACTGTGTGAACCAAAACACATTTCAAACAAGTTGCAAACAACATCTAAAACTACCTTGAAAAGGATCTCAGTGCACATAGTGAAGCCATGGGTAATGATTGGCTCTTCATCTGGAGGTTTTCCTTTCCAGCAGTCCAGCTCAAGACACCTACATCCAGACAGCAGGCACTGACGATACATCTCTGGAGACGATACGCCAGAGAACTGACCAGCTGAACAAGGAGAGGAGTAAAATATGTGAAAGCTTCCAAATGCATTTGTATCTTATAAGTTCAAGGAAAAGATAACCTTAAGTGGCTACAATGGCTACAATAGAGGAACCTAGTAGTAAGATAATGTGCCATGATAAAGTAAATGATATGAGACAAGCAATCAAATTTCTACACATTTAACAGGTAATAATGGTTTTCCTTAATTTGACTGCTATCTAAGATAAAAGGCTTGGTACAAGGATTTCGATGATGAAGTCAGATTGATGTGTGACCTGTTAGGTATGTGTTGTGGGAGGACTTAATGAAGTAGTGCGGTATAGGTTGGGTCATGTCCTGACACTTGGCCAGCTTGTCCTGTATGACTGCTGATGTCTCCGGACCCATCAGGAAGAATAAAAGACCTTCTGGAGAGATAAGACCTGCGGATTCATTGAAAAAATAATTACAGCAAAAGCTTGAAAGTATATGAGAAACAAGAAGTTGATCTTCTGTGAGTTTTTACCTCTGTTGGAGTTACTGGAGCACGGTTCATACTTGTCAATCAGGGCCTTGATCTGGTCTTGCCGTAGACGTGGAAACAACTCCTCGTTGAGCCTGGAGTCCCGCTGCTTTTCGTTTAGAAACTTAGTGAAATTGTCTTTTGTCATGGTAGGTTTGGTGGAGCTGCAAAATGAGGCATGACAATCACATCAGCAATGTACCTTATGGTGCCCAATCCCATCACAGTCCACTAACCTCCACCTGAGCCCATTGTTAGGCTGGATGGATTTTCAGAAGGCCAAGTGTCAGACCAGAATAAATTTGTCACTTTATATAGAAATAAAAACAATGAGATGTCCTACTATGAAGTGAAGATCTCATAGATCTCTGGTCTAGGACAGAGATTTGTCAGGAAGGTCCTGAAGGCAGCTTCAGTAAATACATCAGCCTTAATGGTGTCATACTGAAACACAATTGATTTTTATATGAGATTGTCATAAAAAAATGGATGAAATTGAAAATAAACAGAAATTTTGAGATTTTTTAATAAAATATATTTTGGTTTCTGACCTTTCCTTTGGGGAGGTGAGCTGCAGCTAAAGCACTTTCAACCCTCTTCTTATCAGCAGGGAACATTTTGTAAATGCTTAAAGAAACACAATCAATAAATTAGACAAGACACACACACAAAATGTTGCATGGTTATAGGGTAACCTACTTCTTCACTGGGATTTTGCCATCCTTGTTGGTCTGAAGAGAAATGCGGATGTATCTGAGATTGATTTCACAAGATTTCCATTAGAATTCCCAGTGCATGTGATTAAACAGCTCAGTCTTATGCAGCATGTGCTAAACTACTGTATTGTTGTTTATATCTACAGCAGTGTCATGTTCTCTAATGTTCACTTACATTTTCTCCAGGAAAACCTGTCTGCATGCATTAGTTCTTGCAGCATTGTATGCGACTGCAAGAATGTCATCGGCCCAGTTCTTTGAACAGAAAAATACACAGAGTATTCTACGACTTTTAAAATATTTAAGGGAGGAAATTTGCTGTGCTTATCAAAAGTATTTGTGCATATTTTGTCATGTTAGGAACAAAAACCTATATATATGTCACAGAGAATATGCATGCAACATTTGGGATTATAATTTTTTTTTTAAATTAAAAGTTCTTGATCATTTGCCTTCTACTTTCCAGTGATGCTACTACTTTGTGTTGGTATATCATATAAAATCCCAATAAAATCCTTTGAAGTTCATGTTTGTTAAAATTAAAAAATGTGAAAAAGTTTAAGGACCTAGCAATACTTTTGCAAGGCAAAATGATAACAACTTCACACTTTCGCCACTAGATGGTGTGAACATTGTAGTAGCTCAGAACATGATAGTTAATGTTGTATTTGAGCAAAGGAAATTTGTAATTTTATTTTGGCTCTAAATAATGGCGCCATAAAGTCTAATAAAACTAAAAAGGAAACTGTGAGTGCCTTATTAGAGGGGGAGCAGAGGATTATTGAATAATGGCAAACAGCTTCTGTCTGTGTTTCAGCCATTTCAGGGAACAAATGACATACTCAAGCACGCATTAATTATTACCTGAGTCACTTTCTCTTTTGAGGCAAAGAAGTTATGATAGGTCAGATTCACCATATCTGGGCCTGAGACGATGGTCAGTGTTTTGGCAAGGTGGTTGCTGTCAGGGAAATCCAGGTTGAAGACATTGCGGACTTTTGGATGCTGTTAAAAGACAAAAGTACCTCTAAAGTTTGATTGGTCTTAACTCTTTTTTTGTGTGTGTTTTTAGCATAAAGTATAAATTAGTAAATAAATACAAATTCACAGATACAGGTTCACCTTTGCAGGCAAATGTGGTAACCAGAATATGCAAACGCGTGTACAAACACTCTGAGATTCTTGCACACACACACACACACACACACACACACACAGGGGCTCATACACTACACAACACAAAGGAGAAAGCAATTCTATGTTTTAGGTGGGACCTTCCTGTGTATGCCTCTTTACAATCAAACACTTCTGTTCCGTTCTCAGCGATGCAGAAATGACGACAGCCTTGAAGAAGCTTTCCCTAAAGGTTCTCGGGGGCCAAATAAAAAGATGTGCTCACATCTACAATTTTGTTGCTCTCGCAGCCCTCCAGGGAAACAAATTTCCTTCTCCATGAGACCTGATGACGGATGGTTGCATGTTGCGACTCTAAGCAGGGGTCTTAGAGGGCTGGAAATTCACTGAAACTACGAATGGCAGCTGTCAGTTCAAAAAAGGAGAAAAAAACAAGCCCAATCTCAGAGGAACCGGATCATGAGTCAGTCAGTGGCACCGTGTGTGATTATGCCTCTTTGTGAACCAGTGCACGTTTATATATCTTTAGTTGGGCAGAATGCCTCGTGCATTTGTTGACTGCTGGTTTTTGCAATGCAAATATGTTTGTCAAACTAATGGGTGAACTAAGGGCTCAACACCATATTTGCATGCATGCAGAGATTATTACACAAGAAGCAACTTCCATTTGACTAAATTGCAAAGAAATGGCAGATTATTAAAAAATGTAATAAATTTAGCAATACTCACTTTGGGAAGTTTAGCATATTTTCCAGTTCTCGTATCTCTGATTGTAGCAACATCCAGGAACGTTGTCTCCTAGAAACAAGAGTCAGAGTCATATCCTGCAGTAAACTCTGCTTTTCGGCACTGGGCCAAATATAGATTTAGATACTATAACAAAAACAATTGGGTTTACTTTGCCTATGTGGAGATTAGTTCTCTACATTTTCTTAAAGTGACATGCAAGAACATGCTGTTTTTCTGCTGCAGCCCAGACACTTGAGCCACACATTTAATTAAAGCCTCACTGGTTTTCTGATTTGGTGAAAACCAGAAGGGACCTTAACGAGGAGGACAGAGCACTGGAAGACAGACAATCTACAAAACAAAAAAGATCACAGTCCAGCTGCACAGTGCACCAGTCCAGCGCACGTCAGCACCAATCGATAGCTGCCTAGGCGGGAAGGTGGCCAAAGGAGCTGTGAGTTATCCCACAGCCTTCACAGATCAGAATCACATGAAATTTACTCACAGTCTAAATCTGGGACACGTTCACCTGCGTTTCAAAAGCATTCAGATACTGTATCTAATACAATCCAATACATCAGATCTACAACACAAATCCACCTACACAAAGCTTGAATTTTAAAATAATTCTCATCTATCTGGACACTCTGATCCAGCTGTGAACTGGTTGCAATAACATCTTGCCAATATTATAATTGGTGATGGTTCTAATCCTATCAATCTTGAATTAATGTACACTAAAAAAATAAATAAATACTGTATTATTGAACTGAAAGGTTTTTAAGATGCTGTCTATTGGATTTGCACCAATAGGTTTTTCTATAATACTTCTTTCACTGACTGAATGCAAATGAATGCTGCTCTACAGCGAAACAATCTTGGTTCCTTTTGAACTCTCTTAAAATTGATTACCTTGCTTTGGTTTGTCCAGTAAACATAAAAACCTTTTGGATCCATCTTCATGGTGACGGGAACAGTCTTTGTTGTGTCCTTGGTAGAGACAAGGGAATTGGCTTTCACACAAATTAAATGCGTATTGATTTCAATCAGTCTGCTGGTTGCCGTACACATTAACCTGACTAGTCTTTGAGTTGGGTTAAGTAATTAAATTATTTTCAGATAATAAAAAAGGGATAAAAGTACATTTTCTTTCTTTTCTGTTATTTCTGTATCAAAATAGTCACTCACCTCTGACCACTTGGTGAACCGTTCTCCTTTGACCAGATAGTCTTTGACCTCTGGAGGGTCAAGAGAGTATCTTTTCTTATTCATTTTGTCCCTCTAACCTGTGCTTTGATCCAACACCACTAAAGCTTAAATAAACCCTCTGTCTGAATGTCCACCATGACTATACTTATCACTTATCAGCTTAGCACTGTATCTGAATCCAAAAGATGCGCTAAGCTGGAGTTCATCTCATCTGACTATATTCAGGACACACCCTAAACCAATATGCATTGCAAATGAAGACACATATAACAAGAAGAAAGGTGAAGCCAAACAGCCTGTGATTTTGTGATCTATATTCCAACATGAAAAGAGGTGTTGTTAATTTAATTATCAATCAAAACACCACATCTGTCTCTTATCAGAACATGTGTTTTCTCTGATTATGATATGTCAATGCTGCAACACAAACATTTACTTGTAAACGGTTGAGTCTAGAGTGGTACCTGAAAAAACTCTAAAACAATCTCTATCTTGAAATCCAACATTTTTATGATGATCAAATATTTTAAACAGCCAAGAAATACTCTGCAGTGCACACAAAATGTTTGTGCTGAACCAAAGGTCTAGTCAGAACAGCTTCTTATTCCTGCAGGTCTTGTCCCAATTCCTCAAAACTGTGAAGAATACACTTACTTCCTTGTTGCTTTTTCACTCTTGGTTTATGTTGCCAGCAGTTTAGTGTTCAAGACTGGGTAATGTGTAACTATTAAGTGGAATGATTTCTGGGACTGTTTTAAATATGAAAGCAGCCCCAGTCATGAGGTAGTGGTGAGTCAAAAGTGATAGCTTGGTGACATTTTTGGTTTTTCACATCTTAAAGATTGTGGTTTAGAAAAGATAATAGAACACATTGCCTGTCTAATGTGACGTGGCTCTTGCAATAACCCAAGTCCTCTTCTGGTTGGTTGATCTGGAAGTGCATGCCACTGGGTTGCATATAGACTCAGAAAGGACAGGCCAAAACAAGAACTCACCAATTAGGTTTGCCAGACAGATCCAGAGAGGACTAATCCCCCTTTCGGATTAAGTTTAATTAAATGTTTTTTGTTGCAACTTATGCTATGTTACGTTTGTCCATTTTTGCTTCAGCGCCCTGCTTCTTCACCCACCGCTCTTGATTTGAGAGCGTTTCCTTTCACATCAAAACAGCATGGGCCAGAACCGACAGTCAACCAGTCTGAGTAATCTTCCGGGCCTGTCCTGAAGTCTAATCATTTAAGTGAGTAAGGCAGCAGCCTGGTTTTGGACCTCAATTCTTTGTTCAGTAGGAGTTCGGGTTCTTAAAGCTCATTGGTCAAAGTGGGTTCCAAAGTTTGCTTATCTCCCTTTGCAATTTGTGCTCTTTGGTTAGAGTTAAATTACAGAACTCAGAATAAAGCTGTAAAAGTCCATTCTTCAGGCTTCTAAAGGACTGACAAGCTGTTGATACGATTTTGTAAAAAACATTTTCCCTTCTGGTAGTAGTTTGAAGACTAGTATTAGCCTCTGTACATTTGTTTGTGTATAAGCAGCTCAAGTAATTATTAATGAATGGATGCCAAAGTGATTACTGTTGAATTTAACTAGGATCATGTTCAATACTAGTTTACGCTTAGTTCTCTCATAATCTTTAGTTGATTTGTTGATTGCTTGATTCTAAGCAAAACTTTAACACTGTAAAATATTTATAAATCTCTTTCTGCTGCTCTTAGACGTAATAAGAATCACTCCATTAAAAGGAAAATAATGTATCCCTCTCACTGTTTTTTTAAAAAAAATAATAACACTTATTTTTCCAGGAACATTAATAAAATATTTTGTAGCCTAATCACGATACAACTAGTGTTGTCCTCTGTCGCTTCACCAGTGAGAGACATGATTTTTTACACCATTTAAGTTTAATAAATGTTGTGACAGCACATAAGGAAAGTGAGAAGGTGGTTTTCATGTCTGAGTGAACTGACCCTTAAATAAGTAATCCTAAGAGACACTTTTCACACAAGTTGCTATTTAATATGAAGCCTTTAAATAAATCAAGCAAAAAAAGACATATTTTCTTCCAGTTTCTTTATTTAGTGCATGTCTTTGGATATATGCATATTAGGCTTCTTTCCTTTCATTTCTTCACCCACTTTGATTGGTGTTTTGCATCAAACTTTATTGTAATAACATTTAGCAGAGTTTTATGTTTAATTATCCCACAACAACCTCATTTATTACTCAAGGCTGGGCGCTGGAGCCCGGCTCTGTTTCCACAAAGAATCCCCGGTTATTTGGATACCATTCAAATGAAGCTTCAGATTGTGCAATAGTCATTGCAAACAGCGGATCAGAGCAGGGACCACAGATGGGACATTAAAGGAACCACTGCGGGGTCAGTTTGTCTAAGACACACCTAACCTAACGAGACTAAATGCACGTGTCCCCCTGCACCTCCCGACTCCTCTAATTAAACATGGTAATAAAAAACAATTAACCCTTCAATGTGTTCTCATCATCACCGGCATGTTGGCACCTTAGTATAAAAATAGGAGGAGCTGCACAGCTGAAATGCAGAGAACCTGCTTTGCATTTTCTATCTTTGAAAGGATCCACTGAGGAACTTGATTTTTTTTTTTTTTTGTTAACCTGGTGCACAAAGGGGAGAAGTTCACCACTGTATATAAGAGATATGCAAACAGTTCTGTAATAAGGCGCAGGTCATAATGGCTTTGGTAACAGATTCTTGGTTTACGCCTTTTTTTGTTGGGGCTCCCATGAAATAAATCCCCTCTGATGGAAGCCAAACCTCTATAAACGTTAACTTCCTTTTAAAGGGGACATATCATCCTTTTAAATCCTTCCTTTTCACATTTAAATCATTCAGTTGTGGTCTAGATAAAGTGGAACTACAATGCTTTGGTCTGAATTGCTTGTTATTGTAGCTCCACAGGCCCCTGCTCTGAGGTGTGTCTGAGAGCAACTTGTTTTCGTGCGGTCTCTTTAAATGCTACTGAGGGACTTCACACTCTGATCCCTCCAGGTCACAGAGCGTTCCACTTCACCCTGTTCGGCCATTTTGTAGTTTGATACCAGAGATACAATCATCTAGCACCGCAGAAACTTCTTATTCTCAAATTGATTAAAAGATGTCAGCAACAAAAGTCTTGTCCACCCAGCCTTACATCTTCGAGCCAGGGTCTGACCCAGAGAAAGAGGAGAATGAAGACGAACCTGCAGAACCACGCCTTCAAATGAATGCATTGCAAAGGTGCGTTATTACTATATTTACACCTTCTCCATCTATACCAGGTAAATACATTAAGGAGCGTAGTTTACATTTCGCAGAGGTTCTGATGCTGGGGGCTGTGTAATAAATTGTGTGGGTTAATACACCAAACAATGGAACATTTAGACTTATCCACTTGCAGCTTCGACATACTTGAGCTTGGACTACAAAATCACAGCGAGAAATAGAAATGGTGGATTCGGGAAATTGGTGGCTGGAAGTCCATGACCTTGTTTTGCCATCCCACAGCAAATATGGTGACGTAATAGTTCAAAAAAATCATAATAGGGAATAAAGAAAACTGAACGGATTAAAAATATGACCCAAACAGAATATAAAGATAACTACGCAGCAACTGTTAAGACTAAATGCAACATTTCTGCTAAGCTCAGCCAATTAAAAATGCCCCCTTCTCCCAGATTCCACCAAATCTGTGAGATGCTGTTAGTGGGCATGATGTCCCTAATAGGAAGAGGGGCCCCAAATCAAAATCTGCTTAAGGCCCCATACAACCTTAGGATAAGGTTGTCTGTCACATCTGTCACAAGTTTGTGGTTGCAACCTGACAAAATGTGGAGAAAGTTCAAAGGTTATAAATAATATCTGTTTCAGTTGACAGGGACATATCTGTGTGAGGTTAAAATGTATCGAAATGTGTGACACCAGGGCCCTCTGACAGTTGGTGTAACACCTAGACCTGCATTACATAACATATCTCCACTGAAATTAATTAAAGTGTCTTTGTTGACACGGCATCATCCTGTCCACTTGGGTGCGCGCACCTAAAACTCTTGGACGAGCGCTGAGCTCCTCTGCAACATCCTGCTCTCCATGCACCGTCCTGATGTGAAGGTGATGGATGACGCTGTTTTTCCCCTTCTTCCTCTTAGGGGTTCCGCACAGCTGCTACTTCTTTAAGAGCCACCGCCCGCCCCCTCTCCTGTATTTTTAGCTGAGCCAGCTTCTTCATTTGCTGGATAAGACAAACATATCTCTCTGTGTGGACTGGATAATCGCGCTTGATCGTTTTTAATGCATGACATCAATTCGCATCCTGTGGATTCGCAGTGGGCCCATGCAGCCAGATGTTCCCCTGGAGTATCTATATCTACTTTGAGGCAGAGATTTGTTCCTCTCGGATGCTGAAACGTGCAGTCACCCCGTGGATGCTTGATGTGCGTTATGAAACGCAACGCTCCACCGGGTACCTAATATGAAGTGAGATCAAATGACTTAAATCTATTCATTTAAAATCCGACTCTTCCTCCAGCACAGCATCCTGCTGCTCGGCCCTCTGCTTCCTTCCTCTTTTCCTTGGACTGGGGGATCAGAAAAAAGCCTTCAAGACGGAGGGGGTAGTGGAGCATCGAGGGAAAAACAGGGGCAACATGAGAGAGCGGGACTTCATGCCCAACATGGAGAGAGGCAAGCCTGCCACTTACACTGGGGACAAAAAGGCTAAAATGGCTGCTAAGACTAATAAGAAGTGGGTGAGACTTGCCACTGTTTTTGCATATGTGTTGTCAGTGTCCTTAGCAGCCATTATACTGGCAATTTACTACAGCCTGATCTGGAAACCGACCTCCGCATCCTCTTCTGGGAAGCCAGTGCCTGAAGAGGTCTCCCCCACCGCGAACATCTCAGCAGTTTCTCCAAACAGCAGCGTCTCAGAGTGGAACTCTACACAGACAATGCTGGTGACAGATACGGCTGTGAACCAAACCAGACTGGCCACGACCCCGCGTAATTATGCGGATAGGGGGTCCGTCTTCACGTACGGCGCACCGGGGACAGAAAGTGCGCAGGAGGAAAGACTGTACGCATCTTCCCACGGTGACACGCATACGAGCGCTGCTCTCACCCCGGAGGACGAGGGCGATGCGGTGACCGAAAACAGCAGCCCCGAGCAGGCGGCCGCGGACGGAACCACTGGCCCCCCTACTTAAAGCCGGACCTGAGAGGAGACTGATCGGGCCGCCCATTATAACCCATCACTGCAACCTCTCTTATTTAAAAACGGAAAGTTTTACATTCTCAAAACCGCAGGTCGGATTAACACAAAGGTCTTCTTGCTGGAAAGCTCAATTTGCAGAGCCCCTGAATGGATGCTGAACTGCACATAATTAACTCATAATCTTGATTTTTATGCCACTGAGAACAGACGACCGCCGCATTGATTTCTTCACAGATCATTGTTCCCCTTACTATGCTTTCCTTGTTTCAGGATATAATCTTTATGGCCTAAATCACACTTCTCGAGCACTTAAGCCGCCGAAAACACGTGGACATTTTTTTTAAATATTTTCCTAAATCATAAAGAACAAGGACCGAAACTGTGGGTTTTGCAGGACGTTCTGATAAACTGAGCTACCATTTATCAATTTAAATCAATAGAATGCTGCCCAGCCAGCAATTACATGTGGCGCCCACATAGGTCAGAAATGGGCTGACAAATTGGCCCCAAATTGGGATTGTTTGCAGGTTACATCATAGGCATAGGCCAGTGTGAGATTCCAGTATGATAACATAAAGTCAGAATAACACAGTTTCATTTACACAGACGTTTAACATTGTCCAGTTGACAACTGAAAATAGGATTCAACCACTGAAACTAATGAAGGTGTCTTTATGTTCATAGGCCACTTAGTACCCGGCCAGCCTAAACAAAATCCATATGGGGCCCTCATACACATCTTGGACGAGTACATTACTTAATTTTTTTACATGTAGTCTATAAACTGTATTTTCTTGGATGGATCAAACCCTGGATTCCCATTAGAAGAGCCTGCATTATTAAGTTATGCTCAGGTACAGGATGTGCATATAACCATGTAAATGTTATGTGTATTTTGGCCTTGAACTTTTAGTGGAAATATTGCAAATTTTTATTAAAAGTTACAGTATGTATAAAATGCATAACTATATCCCACCATGCAAATAAACATCCATAGGAAATTATTAATTTCAATGGTTTTCTATCATTTATCTGTGATTATCCTGTATGCTGATGATATATTTAATAATTTAGAGCCTGTTTCTTGCACTGTGGCACGGGTACTACTGGTGGTACTTGTCCCTTTAGTGGTACTTAGAGGAACATATGGTATCAACTATTTACAAGGTAAATATAATGTAAATTAGCTGTAATGTAGAGCTAATAAGCCCAAATTGCTAAGAAGACGAGATGTTCAAGCAGATTGATCTGGACACCTATTTAGATCACCCACCAGGAATACCGATAAAGACTAGCCTTTTAGTACATTTACATTTAAGTTTATATATTTATTGATGTACATTATACCTTTTGAATACATGTATACACATAAATATCAAATGGAGGGTAGGATAATATATTTATATATATATTTATATATATATATATATATATATATATATGAAATGCAATGGAGTAATTGATATGTGTAGTTACCGCTAATCCGTATATTGCCTATGCATGTCAATTAGTTTAATATAGGGTTTCAAATAGGCTGAACCCTATTTCCCATAGTGATCCCTAACCCTTCCCTCTTCCCTTATCTCTTGGCACTCAGTCCAGGAAGTGTTTCAAATATTCCACAGAGAAATGGGACATTCCTTTAAAAAGCATTATCAGTTTTTCACTTATTTCTATGACGTAAACAAATGTGATCTAAAATGCCCAGATGGGTTGTGAAGGCAGTTTTTAATCAAACAGCAGACATTACAGAAGAACAAAAAGCACAAATGTACTATGTGGCCAAAATTTTTTAAATGTATTTAGATTTTTTTTCATCATGTAGTACCGAGGTGTTCCAAAAATAGGAAACATTAGTAGGTATACTAATCTTCAAATATGCTCAAGTACATCACAACCTTACAGTACAATAATCTTTCACTTGGGTAATACATCAAAATACATTTAACTTTAAATTACAGTGTATTTTCTGTTTTTGTTCTGGCACTATTACATTTTAAACATTATTTTTTCTTTCTTTCTGCTTGTTGACAAGAAGAACGTTGGTATGCATTGAAGTACAAACTAATACTTGTGATGGGCGCAAAAATATGTTTTGTTAAAAAAATATGTCATCATTTTATAGGAATTCATAATAATAAATCAAATTAAACATGTGTCAGAAAACTTTATTAAACGTTACCATAACGTTTACAGATCACAGTGTTATTGTACCATTAAAATATGCTATGTTAGATTACATTTATATTTGTCTGGAGATTTGCAAGTGCAGCTCCTACACTAAGTTAATTGAGTCTTCCTTACCCCTCCCCCTACTCCACAAACACTTGGTGGTGCAGTTGTAGCACTGTTGCCTTGCAGCAAGAAGGTACTGGGTTTGAATCCCAGCCTGGGGTCTTTCTGCATGGAGTTTGCATGTTCTCCTTGTGCATGTGTAGTTTTTCTCTGGGTACTCCAGCTTCCTCCCACAGTCCAAAAACATAAACATGGACTGGCAACATGTCCAGGGTTCACCCTGCCTCTCATCCCTGCCTCTCATCCCATGACCTCTGGAGACAGGCACCAGCCCCTCTGTGAGAATAAGCGATTATAAACGAGGAATGGATGGATTTTTATTGGGTGACTTCAATTTGCTTACAGTAATTTAGTAATAGTTACAACTAAAATTTCATGGCAATTTTATGAAAAATAAAAACACAGTAGGTCTCTGAAACAAGCTTTCGATGTTAAGTTGTAGCACATTTGTTGGAGATATAGAAATAAAAAGATAATTGTGCTATTCTTTATTTTCTTCAGTTACATTGAAAAAAATACGGAGAGTGTTAGGTTGTGGCTGAGAGGCGGGGCACACCCTGTACAGGTCGGCAGTCTATCACAGGGCAACACAAAGACACAAAATACAAACAGCAATGCACACAAGCACTCACTCCTAAGGACAAATCATATAGACCAAGTAAACTAATATGCACATTTCTGAGCAGAGGGATGAAGTTGGAGTACCTGGCGTGAACTCACTCATGCACAGAGAGAGGATGCCACATTACAAGCATAAAGACTCCAGGCTGGGATTCAATACCAAGACCATCTTGCAGCAAGGCAACAGTACTACCAACTGTGACACTGTGCAGCCACACGTATTAATGTGTGGGGATACAAACTCACAGAAGTTCAAATAAAGTTTATTCTGCAACCATCACAGCATTTTAAATGCAAGGCAGCCATATTGGATTTAAAAGTCAGGGTTAGTGAGAAACCTACCTGTTTTTTTCCAAACATGCTGTGCAAATAGATAACAATGTGTTTGTTTTGGGACTGATGTTTTAGGAATTTTTTGAAATATCTTAAGTGTACGGTGGTACTTTTGCATAAAAGTTTGAGAAGCACTAATTGAAAGTTAATTTCATCTAATATCTTCAGTGTTCTTTCAAACATGGATGTTAGATGGATTTAAATGAGCAGTGACTCAGTTCAGAGTTTAACAATGAGCGCTGATTCTTGTGAATGCGTAGGTACAACAGAAATAAGTGCAGCGCCAGCACAAAGAGGCCTCAGTTTACAGCCAGTGTTGTAATAATAAGAGTTTAATCAGATTTGAGGGGACGCTTTTACACTGTAATAGCAGCTGTATGATCAGAGGGGTTCACACATCGACATCTCCCAGACCGTGTCACAGTTCCACTTCATAAAAAACACCTGGCGAGCTATAACGTGGAAATAACACCAACCACCCTGTTCTTCTCTCTCAGCAGAGTGTGAGGGAGGTGTATCGATTTAAGTTCTCTGGTTGCTGCTCGAACAGAGAGGCACATTACACAATGCTGCTTGGTGCTATTTTGCCTCTGCTGTTTCTCAAAAAGGGAATCGCTTGGATGACAGGTTCGACTTCTGTGGTGCCAGTGACAGCCATTATTCACAGCCACTATCCAAATTAAATCATCTGATTCCCGCTGAGCAGCCACCACCTCACTTTGATGTAAACAGTGAAGACAGGCCTTGTTGTGTCAGTGTGACAGATTTGCAGAATCAAAGCCAAGGTTGTGTTCTAAACAGGAGGTCCATTCATCAGAGGAAGCAGCAGGAAATAATTACAACAGCAACGGACTGGTCTCTGTTTATGTGTTTGGACCTAAAATATGCATAGCCAATGGATCTTATGGCTTCTTTTGATGGAGGAGTTCATCTGTGCTCACGGTTTTGCTGGAAGCTGCATCTGACTCAGAGGCACACAGCCTATGACTTCATGCCTCTCAAACCTATTCACCCAGGCAGATGATACAATTATTTCATGTAAACTCAGTCAAATGTTCCAAAAGAGAATAATATGAGATTTGTTTATGGATCACAACTTTTCATGCAATTAACCCTTAAAAGAGGTCTTTATTCATGTTTATACAGTACCTTGCAAAAGTATTCACTTTATGTCACAATAAAACAGCAAACTGCAATGTATTCCTTTGGGATTTTGTGTGATAGGTCAATTTAAAGTAGCACATAATTGTAAAGTGGAATAAAAATTATGATTTTAATTTTTAAGTTTAAAAATTTAAATCTAAAATGTGGCTTTCATTTATATTCAGACTCTGAGTTAACACCTTTCACCACAGTAACAGCTGCTTTAGAAATTATTCCTTGCAAAACAACTTAAGCTCTGTTGGACTGGACGGAGCGTTTTCAGTTTTCAAGCCTTTGCAGGTCTTCCCACAGATTCTCAATTGGAATTAGGTCTGGACTTTGACTGGGCCATTGTAACACTTGAATATGTTTTGATGTAAGCTATTTAATCTCTGGTGCTAACAGGCTTTCCTCAAATATTAGCCTGTATTAAGCTCCATCGCTCTCCTTGCTAAAGAAAAGAATTCCCACAACATAATGCTGCAACCACCATATTTCATTGCGGGGATGTTGTTTAAAGGCTGATACACATAGTTTGTTTATCATGTAGACAAAACAGTTACAGTTTGGTCTCATCTGAGATTTAGACAAGGTCTGCTTTTAGCAGGAAACTTGACTTCTTATGACCTTCAGTCTTCCATAAGGGTCAGATTTGTAAAATGCATGACTAATAGTTCTCCCGTGAACAGATTCTCTCACTTGAGCTGTGGATCTCTGCAGCTCCGCTAAAGTTACTAAAGACTTCTTGGTGGCATCTGTGATTAAAGTTCTACTTTCTCTCTCTGAAAGTTTTAGTGGGTATCCATGATTTTCAAGGGTTGCAGGTTTACATTTAATATTTGCACCAGATGGGAACAGTGCTCTGTTAGATGTTCATGAAACTGTTTGTTCATCTGTATTTATATCGAGTTCAAATCCCCCATGACTTAATTTTATTATTTAATTAGGAGACGTGAAGGCAGGCTGCACGTTGGCGCTGTTGGTAGCACTGTTGCCTTGCAGCAAGAAGGTCCTAGGTTTGAGTCCTGGGTCTTTCTGCATGGAGTTTGCATGTTCTCCAATGTGCATGTGGGTTTTCTCCGGGTACTCCGGTTTCCTCTCACAGTCCAAAAACATGACTGCTAGGTTAATTGGTCTCTCTACATTGCCCTTAGGTGTGACTAAGTGTGTGCATGGTTGTCTGTCCTGTGTGTGTCTGTGTTGCCCTGTGATGGACTGGCGACCTGTCCAGGGTGTAACCTGCCTCTCGCCCGTAGACCACTGGAGAAAGGCACCAGCTCCCCTGCGACCCACTATAGAAGAAGAGATAGAAAATGACTGACGTCGGAAGGTAATTGGACGTCCTGGATTTTATTTTTGGCTGTCAGAATAAATATGGCTGACAAAAATGCTAGCCCCACTTTTCAGATTATTATAAGCAAAAAATGTAAAAACTATGTATCTGTCAGATTCCACTTTAAAGTTATGCATTCCTTTGTGTTGGCGTTTTGTAGAAAATCTCAACAGAAATACATTGAAGTTGGTTGTTGAAACATGATAATATGTTCAAAAGTTAAAGGGGTGGAAATACAAAGCACTGTCTGGTGTTGTGCAAGTCTTAGATAACATATATTTCTTTATATTTTACCTGCATGGATTTTGATTTCTTGACATCTGATCTAAGGATTTCCTGGCTGCTTGTTTAACTATTTTCAGACTTCAGGATCAGGCCATTTTTAGCTAAATCTTTTTTGTTCATTTAATTATAGCATTTTTGCTGAAATACTATCCACTGATATTTCACTAACAAATTTAATGAAGCCTGGATTTTCACTACAGGGTTTTACAAAAAGTATACTGAAAATAATTTGATTAATGATGCTGAGCTAACTGACCTCAGATCAGACTGGCAGTGCAAGGACATTTTTTTAGCCTTCCTGTTAATAATAGAGAGAGAGAGAAGGAGGAAGAGGAAGCAAAGAAGGCATGGTCATCCTAAGCAGAGCATCTGTAAAGGCGTTGTTGTTACATCTTGAATCCCAACATGGTGAGGCGGATGACTCATGCACTCAGTGGGGATGGACGACCTTTCAGGTTCTTTCAGGGTCGTGGTGCCAACCCGGCCAACAACAACGGTTACCTCACTGTGCTGAAAATGTGAGTATTAAAATACATCAAAAACCCAGACAGGAAGCAAAATCCACCCTTTGTATTTCACCCAAAAGCATCTTCTCTGTGCTGTCTGTAAAGACTTTGACAAATAAAAAGACATCATATCTGCACAGCAGCTAAAAAAATTTGACATGAATATGCTCAGTTAAATGTTTTTTTTTTAATATATGGGGGTTGAGTGTGGCCAAGAAACACCACATCAGATAAATTCTCAAAATTGAAATATTTGCATTTTACAGTGCCACTTATGGGGTTCATATCATCAGCTTTACAGCTTTTCCTTTTCAGTTGTGCTTGGGCCTGTAGTTCACCATAGTAATATCCATTTAAGAAAAATGTAAAGGAGCATGAAAGGAGAAAGGAGAGCACAAGGGCGAAAGTTGCAGGAGAGTAATGATGCTACCTTTGGAAAGCTAAAGTTAGATATCAATGCAGTACACAATGGCCACCTAACACAAAAAGCAATAGCAAATCCTCCAGTTTAAATTTGGATTTATACAATGAAGATTTACCTGATGATTTATCCAGGGAAGATTTAAAGTCATAATCTCTGCTGTTCTGCCCAGAAATATTACTCCAATGTGTACAGACATGTGTCTACATGTTCCTCCCAAAAACTGTCACCAGAATAATCTGCTTGACATTAGCTAGCCATGCATGATCAGTGTGTTTTTTACTGAAGAGAGTTTAACTGATCTAGAGTGATGAAGCCGTCAAAATTATTATTCCAAGAACACCGTCTGCCATGCCATTCAAAGTCTTTCAGCCAGTCTGCAGATAGTTTACGAATGACAACGTTCTGTGTGGCCCTAAAAAGTCATTTCAAGCTAATGCTGGACATTGTCTGAGTGTACAGGAAATAAAAATACAGATATATTATCAGACTGCAGTTATAAACACTCCCTCCCTAATTTGGCCCAGACAAAGGAATCTCAACTGAAGGTAATCATCTTGAAGTATCACAGTTAAACATGCAGGAGGATTGCTTGGCATGAGCCTTTATTGTTGTAACATGATCCATGGATATGAAAAGGTTGTGTAGCTACAAAGGCTTTTTGTTGTAAAAAAAAAACGTCCATCTAAAAACATTAATTAACTTTAAAAAATAATGATTTATTAATATTTAATTCTTAATATTTTCAGTTTGTATGGCTCTAAAATATATTTCCCCGGTAAAAATCCCATAAAATGTTGAAAACTGACATATTTAAAGAGGCCATTTTGAAAAAGACTGTTATTAAGGAATAGGTAACTAAAAGCCCTAAGTGTTTCCCTGGATACAGTTTTTTTTTCTTTAGTATCAATATGAACCCTTTATTTCATTAACTCAGTTATAACTGGCAGCTTACTCTACTTGAAGCCACAAAAAGCTGTTGTTGCGACACAAACAGGATCCTGTGTGATCTGCGAAGGCAGGCCTCTGTACCAACATTGCTTTAACTTAGCTGCAAACGAAAAGCTCTTTTTATTGTTCTGCAGGAAATCAAGATTATAAAGCTTCTCTCCACTGGTAAGTACAGCTGACATAATCCTACACTGCACTTCGGTCCTCTTAAACTGCCTACAGGAATCATTTCCATATAACAGCAACACCCCCATTGCAGTGTGGTATTGTGTGAAAATCTTAAATTGTTTTTTAGTTTAACATAAAAAGTATCATACACACAGTAGGGTACTGTTGCTTTTTGGTTTGAAATTAGAAACAATCAGAATTGTGTAAAAGAGAAAAGGTGTGTGCTTTTGAAACGGGCGAGGTTGCTGTTTTGTGCTGTAGGTCACAAGGCCAGAAGGCTGCCATGGAGACCGCCTTGGGAGGAGATAATTAAAATACTGGCCCCTATGGGAGGTCCCACCTGTTTCAAAAGCAACAGCCCTACTGAGAGTTTGCAGTAAATTAATATCATCCAACATGAAAGGAACACTGGGCAAACTGAGGCCATACATTTTCTATCCTATCTGGCAATTTTCTCCCCAACACATCACAACAAAAAGACTGACAGGTTTTCACAGTGGGATAACGAGTAGAAATAACATGGCATTTACACACAAAAAGGTATAACACAATCTGATTTCTTTTACCATAACACAAAGACTGCAATTATTTCCACTAAGTATAGATTATTTATTTATTGTTTTGATTTTGATACACAGATGTAAGTAAAAATACAGAATAAGGACCCATTAAATGTAGTAGTAGTGCTTATTAAACAGAAATTCCCAATATTTAGATCCATCCATCTTCCCTGTCCTTGCTGAAGAAAAGCATCCCCACAGAATGGTGCTGCCACTATCATGTGTCACCATAGGGATGGAGATTTCAGGGTTATGTGCAACGTTCCAAGCATGGTTTGTGGCAAATTGCAAAAGAGCCGTATGGCTTTTTTTCTTGCCAGTCATCCTTAAAAGCTGGACTGATAGCTGGATTATTTTATAACTTAAGCCTGCATTAAATTTCTCCATAACCTTCTCCCTGACGTGTCTGTTAATCTTTGGTCTTCATTATGCTGTTTATTCACTAATTTTCTCTCTCTAACAGTCCTCTGCAACCTTCGAAGAACAGGTGGAATCTACAAAATAGGTGCCTATTAAAGGCAGTGGGTTGTATTGGATTTTATTTAGGAGTATGAAGGGATTCTAAAGCAGAATGCTGACGTTTGGCTTGTTCGAAGCAAATATGAAAAAATAAGAGCTGATGTACAACATTTTAAATCTAGACTATTGCAGACGTGAAGTGTATCAAAACAATACAAGACATCAAGAGGTTTTGACATACAGAAAAAACTTTATTGATGTTATGACTTCTCAGGTTTGCCCTACTGTAGATGTTTCTGCTGCACATGGACTCACACCGCAAAAAGCTGCAGTAAAAACTCACATGCTCATAAATAGACACATACAGTCATTTATTTTGCATGTGAAAAGTTAGAGAGCAGAGATGCACATGCAATGTGAATAATAACCTCCTACTTTAGTCATTTCATGAGATAATCACCTGAAAGTAGCTAAGAAGGACATGTAACTACCAACTACTCTATGATCGCTTCTGTCTTTTTACACTGAATCCCACAGGGAGTTTTAAAGGCATCAAAGGTCGCCTGTTTTTCAAACATAGGCTCCTTTACAAGAGATGTACCATCTGGTCAGTACAGAAATTAAGGCCCCTTCTTATGTTGTGTCCTCATGGATGGACTGGCTCCAGACATTGTGACTATCGCATCTTGTTCTTCCAACAGAATCCGAACGATTTGTTTTTTTATGTAACCTAATCAAAAGCTGACGGTCTCCCAGCAGCACCAAGCATGTCCACTGCGTTCTCCACTCAAGGTTATATAACTGGTTACTCTGCTGTAGCTCTGACAAAAGCCACAAACAGGACAGTGTTCTCGTAAGGCATCTTATCATGTGATACCAAAAATAACACAGCTGACTGGCAACAAATAAAAACCAAAAACACAGGGTCACAGCGCTTTTTTGATTTGCACGGAACATTCTGATGTCTGCACAAAAGGCAAATAAATAAAATAAATGGTGCTGCATGTGAGAGTTATGATACAAACCATAGATTTCAAATATACCTTTGACCTCGGAAGAGGTCAATAAGCAAGGCACAAGAACTGGGTTGTTTCTTCATTAAGGTAGCTTTTTAAAAAATATGAGCTTTACAATAAAGTTATAATACAGAACAAATTGGAAAACAATATTAAAAGGGAGTCCCTGCAGACTCCCATGGTTTTGACTGAAGACAGTTTGTGCCACAAAGCCTCAGTCAAGAAAAAAGGTCAAAGGTCATTTGTTTTGACTGATCAGGACTCCGAAATAAGTTTCATTTGTGTCACGCATATGCTTTGTTATAAAGAAAACCTGAATATAGGATTGAGTTGTAAAATTGTTTAACACACATAATACTTTACATTGTTTCAACATACAGCTCTAATGAAACGCATAAAACAGTGTCAGAATAGCAAATCCTCCAGTCTATATGGGGAAATAATACAATCATATTAACTTATTTGGTG
Source organism: Crenichthys baileyi (assembly GCA_036173005.1). Lineage (NCBI taxonomy): Eukaryota > Metazoa > Chordata > Actinopteri > Cyprinodontiformes > Goodeidae > Crenichthys > Crenichthys baileyi. The sequence continues at coordinate 401,727 of JAHHUM010000645.1, forward strand.
TAAAGTTAGAAACAATACAATTGCAATCAACCATTGAAGTGTGGTTCTCCTAAAAGGTTATAAGCAGTAAACATCCTACAGGTGGTTGATATTTCTGCTAGAATTTTGATTTAGTACAAATCCAGGTTAGTTGGACTTGGAGGCTGAAGCTAACATCCAGTCCAGAGAAAAGCCGAACATTTCCAAACAACTCCAGTCTCAAAAGCATCTAAGCAGTTTATGCAAACACCATTTTCTGAACCTTCAAACTCACGTATGTTTGCCTTGGGGGTATTTATTGTACATAGGAACACCTGAAATCTAAACTTTCACAAGCTATTTACTGCTAACTTCTCATTTCACTGAAATTGTCTTTATCGGACTCCTACAGCGAGCCAAAACAAACTCTCATCCCATGTTGATGGCATCTTTAGTTTGCAATATACATTTTTTGGGACCTTGCTTTGCTTTGTTTTATTGATTTTTACACGGCATTACTTTTATATCAGACAGTTACTCTTACCAGAAAGATGGAATTCTTTGTGTTTCACGCAGGAAGGTCATTGGTGTTGCACCACCTCCTATCCTCATTTTACATATAAATAATCACTCGGCTTTTGTGTAAAAAAACAGCTCAACAAATGTAGTGGCCTTTATTTTTAGTTATCCTGAAAGTAGGCAGACAGGAAATGTGGTAAAGAGAGGGGAAGACATGCAGCACAGGTTGCCAGGGTCAGGACTCGAACCAGGGACATTAACCACTATGACATTTGTGATTCTGGATGTATTTTAGGACACTTGAAACAGGCTTTGGTCGTTGCCCCTCTCGGTGGCGTTTGTCACATTAATGACGCCCTGGCGGACATCCCCCTTCTGCAGCCCCTGGACCAATCAAAATGCAGAAAATCTTCTTAATTCTGGGTGGGATTAGTCTTCCTCTTCTCAACAGCAAACAAGGGGCGCCAATGTCCTTTGACAGCACATCCATGAATGCATTCAACAGATTAGTTGTAGTTTTGCAAAACCCGCCCTGGGCATCTGCCCATTAAAGCGCATATTAAAAGCCACCACTGGCTACCTCTCGAACTATCGGTTAGCTTCAGTCTCAGGACCAACTAATCTTGATTTATACCAAATGAAGAGGACAGGTAAGTTACCTGCTGCAGATGAACTAACAATAACTGCTTATAACCTTTTACTGGGACCTCATTTTAAAATCTTAGTTATTCCTTAGTTAAGCTGCCATGTTGGGAAAAGTGAGTGAATTGCCCGAGGCAAGAAATCCCAAATTACCTCGAATGAAATCAAAATTAAACATTGTGTTTTCAACATTTGAACTATGCTAACAAGCAAATCCCATTTAAATTTTCCTTACTGAAGCAAATTATCTTGTCAGTAGTAATTTTCTGGCTCACTGTAAAACCATGTCACTTTGTAGATGCACCTTACAGAGTTGCTGATTTTGTTACTGAAAGGAGCTGACAAATAACATCCAATCAGACAGTTATTTAATGTGGAAATTAAGACTCTGCTTTGTGTGTGAATAAATTATCTTTATTATACTCAAAATACCTCTGAGGCAAAATTAGGCACTATCATTTTACTGGGGCTTTGTTTACATTAAACTGATTGGCTAGCCTCCAGATCTGTACCTTTAACTCTTCAAACAAATGTAAACATTCAGTGATATTGCACTCGAGCAGCTAACAAACAAACTGAAGAATGTCTCAGTAAACAGTCCTGTATACTTATAAAGTGCTTCGATGTAAAAATATTTGAAATGCTCAATAACACTTCCCAGTCTGATGTCAGAAATTAGATTCAACAGGTGGTTCACGCCGCTGCAAAATAAAATGTTGGTATTAAAGGCTTGGAGGCCGTCACAGCAAAAAGCATCCAAACGCAGCATTTTGGTTTCAGGATTTACGTTCCGAAAATGTCAAACAACCTTCCCGTGCTCTCTTGCCTGCAAAAAGAGAAAACATGCAGAAAAATTAACGAATAAATCACAATTTATGTAACTCAAATTCACCACTTCTCTATGTGAATGATAAGAGTGGGTGGTTTTTGTACATGTCCGAGTGGATGATGAGTTGAAGAGGTATTATCTACACTCCACCAGGGCCTCAGGGGTGGTGACTATACTGGGATAAAGCTACAGTGTGGATATATTGCACATCTCTCTTCATGCATCTAACACCTCATCCATTTAAACCTCCATCCTCCCATCAGTCCATTTACACATCTATTAAATCCCCCCATCCTTCTTCCTGTCCCTGACCTTGTCATTGCTGGTGGGGTGTGCTGGGTGTGACTCTCCTGGTTCTATTCTCAGGACAGACAGAGTGGAGTCTATCAGTTCTTCTGTGAAAGAAAAAAACGGGAGATTATTCGCTCTATATGCAGTGCTTTGAAAAAGTCCTCATACCCTTTGAACTTTTCTGCAGTTTCTCACATCAAAACTACGGACTTCAATGTATTTTATTTGGTTTCAAAATTGATAGACCAACTCAAAGTAGCAGAATATTGTCAAGAGGGTGGAAAAGAATATATGTTTGTCAACAATTTTCATTTTTTACAAATATGTAGCCTTAAAGAGTGGCATCCATTTGAATTCAGCAACCAGATACACTACTTTCTGGAACTAGCTTTCAGTAACTACAGCTGCATGCCTCGGCCTGCTTTGCACATCTAGAGACTTAAATCTTTGTGGAGTCGTTTTTGTAAAACTAAAAAAAAAAAAGCTCACATTTCAACAGATTGGACGGAGAGTATTGTCCAACAGCAATTTAAAAATTTTGCCATGGACTGGACTTTGACTGGGCTATTCTAATAGGTGAATATACTTTGATAGAAACCATTCCATTGTTTCTCCAGCCGTATGTTTAGTGGTGTTGTCCTGTTGAACATGCATTGGTAGGTTTGGTGTATTCTTTTTATTTTCAGGTGGGCTTTTTCATCTTCACAATGCTTGTGGTTTACTAATTTTGCCTTATATTACATGTCTATATGACAAACATATAGAATTTATTTACTAATTAGGTGACTTCCCTCAGAAATTGGTTGCAGTTTATTTAGGAGTATTAGAGTAAACGGGGCTGAATACAGGCCAGAAGTTTGATTTGTAAAAAAAATCTAGAAAACCATCTACTGTTTTCTTCCACCTTACATTTATGTGCTACGTTGTATTGATCAGTCACATAAAATGATAAAATACACAGAGGCTCGTTGCAAAATCTCAAAAGGTTTAAGGGCTACGAGTACTTTGCTAAGACATTGTAATGTTGATTTGTTTTGTCATCAGTACCTGTGTTTGTACCGCTGCTGTTGCACTTGGACACCTCTACAAGGTGGACAGGGCCGTGTGGAGACATGCTGGTTTTTTCAGCAGGAGTCGAGCTGGAAACTGCAGGGCTGCTGATGTCTTTTTTAAAATGTTCAGTGTTAGATGCCTGCTGCTGGGTAACAGGAGGAGCAGGAGGACCCCCTCCTTTATCCTGGGAACTACTATCATCCTGCTCTGCACTTACACGAGGCAGCTGTGGCCTCTGCACCTCATTGTATTTTGTTGAGGAGGCTTTCAAAGAGCCTTTGGATTCTGGAGTTGCAGACTGTAAGGGGGTTGTGGTTTGCTTAGCTGGAGCCCTCTGGATGAGTTCCTCTGAGAAACGTACTTTCTTCTCTAGTCCTCGAGGGGATGAGGTTTCTGCTTTCATTTGAGTAACGGTATCCTCTTTCAGGCTATCAGAATCACACATGTTTTGTGATTCAGGTACACTCGAGGGATCTGGCTTTGCTTTAGAGTTTTGATCTTTCAGATTCCCTCCGTTAGCATCTGTTAGGGCATCAAGTTCTTCAAGGAATTCCTCCAGTGTTGTGTCAGTAGTCTGAAAGACAATATCAAAAAAACAAAGGTATTTATTGGCTGTGTTCTTTGCAATCTATGCAGTTTATGTTTGCTCTCGGTCAAATGTCATCTCTCACCTGTGGATTCTCTCCATCGTTATCCTGCCATCTAAAAAACACAAACATATTTGAAAACCTTGAAAAAAACGAAGCGGCTGCTTCATCATCCGAAAATTTTTAAAGTAGACATACAGAAAGGAATTTGTGCAGAGAAGAGTGTGCAGACATTTTTTTCTTAATACTGTATAAAAAAATCATTCAAAAACCATAAAATTCAGGGATGTCCCAATCTGATCTAAATATTGGCTCAGGTTCCAAATCGAAGCGTTATGTGATCGGTATTGGTATTGACAAAAAAATCTGAACTGCACAAAATATCGAATCAGAACCATCATCCCAGTTTTAATATATTCATAATTGCAAACGACTGCTGGTGAGCCATTATATTTTAAGTGCAACATAGTTAAATTCGGCTTGTCAATGGCTTCTATTTATTTTATGCTCACACATGTAGTTTCTAGCACAATAGTTTCTAGCAACCACTATGCTAAACCTAAAGGAGAGTTGAGGGTTTCTTGCTATATTTAAGAATTTTTTAGACCTTTACAACAACTTTTTTCAGAAACGTGACCAGCAACAGCTGTATTTCTATGGGATTTAAAGGAAAACAGCCAAATTTGTCTTTCTTGTGAATAAGGGAAAAGTATGAGAGCCTTCTTTCAGCAGCTGACCAGCAGTGCAAAGCAACAAGTGAGGGAGCACTGTATTATTTTATCCTCCATAAAGGCGTAGGACATTTTGGTCACACTTTCCCTTGTGTCTCAACAAAGGATTTTAAACCATATTTATGACATGAAGGACAATCTTCGCGGTTTTAAAACTGAAACCATTTAAAACTTCGATGAACGTAACCGACTCATTCCTAATCCGAAGCTACGAGTGTGAATTCTGTCTGAATCTTTAAATCCTGAACTGACTGGATCCTGATGATTTAACTGTATAACCTTTTTCAAGTAATTGATTCCTTTTCCTGACGGAAAACCTAAGTTTCTATTAAAGTGTCAAAGTGCTTTGTAATTTGATTCTCGGTTATGTGCTCCATTACCCATTAGGGGTGATGATAGGACCGCAGGGAGAAGTGTAAACTTCCATTTCCGACTCGGAAAGAAGAGCTGTAATCGGATGTGTCGAAACCCTCGTCACCACACTCAAATGTGTAAACAGTGTCAGCAGCACCATGTGCTAATTTTCACCTACACTACTTTTGCTCAATATGGCTAAAGATAAAAAAAATCTAAGGGGCATTACAATTTTTTTAATTCAAACTATGAGTTGGGTATTGCTTCTCTTCATGCCTGGTTCCTTTTGGGTTGAAATTTAAAGTAAAACAAGCTTTTTCCCTGCCGGTTGTACACACCATTTATTTTAAAAGTTGGAGGAGACAAGCTGACTGCAACAGATGCAAACAAGGCCTTTCGGTTATTTAATCAGCTGCTGCAACGTCTAAATCAAGTCTCATGACATTCTGTGAATTTTGTACACAAGGGCACAGTTCAGGGAAACAAAATGGCCTTCCCACATCCTATTTACGCATTTTATTAGTCATAGTTATTTCTCTCGTGACAATTTACCGATGGCGCAGTTAGTGACATCCCAATGTCTGAAAAAGCTTAAATGTGATGTAGATTATGTTTGCCTGTCACTGACCTCCTGGCCCTCCCAGTTAGTCGGTCTTTGCCTTTTGCTTTGCTGCTCATCACAAGCACATTTTTAGCTGCCTTGTCTTTGCCACGCTTGTCATGACCTACAATAGAGGAGTACAGAAAAGTACAATTTTCTTCAACATTTCTGGGCAAAGGTACAGGGCCTTGCAAAAGTATTCATACCCTTAAAATGTTTTCATATTTTGTCACATTACAACCATAAACTTCAGCATATTTTATTAGGATTTCTTCTGTGATCGACCAAGTCTTTTGAAGTATGTCTCTGCCAGCTTAGCACCTCTAGAGCCTGAATTTCGCAGGTTTTTATTTGCAAATTAGCTCAAGCTCAGTCAAATAGACTGAGCTGTAAACATCAATTTTGAAGTTTTACCAAAAGATCTCATTTAAATGTAATTCTAGGCCATTTAAACATATGAATAAACTGCAATCTAAACTGCTACATTGTAGCCCTGGCTGCATGTTTAGGGTCACTGAATCGTTGCCCCAGCTCAAATCCTTTGGCGGTCTCTATAGGCTGAACATGGAGGCAAAACCTGCCCCGTCAACCCCTATTCTTCCACCTGAGGATCTCTGCAGCTCCCCTAAAGTTACCATGGGCGTCTTGACTGCTTCTCACAATAATGCTCCCCTAGCATGACCTTCTAGTTTAGGGTTGAAGGCCATGTTCAGGTAGTCTTACTAGAGATCAGTTTGAAAACCATGTGCCATTTTCCTTTCACAATCTGTTGCAAAAAATCCTAATAAAATACATTAAAGTTTGTGGACGAAATATCCACAAACTTTAATGCCCCTTGATCAAGCGTTCAGGGGTGTGACTATTTTGGGAGGACACTGCACATTCTGAAGCAATGAACTGTTGGATGAACAGTGTGTAGAATACCTTTCTGTTGACCTCTTCTTGCATTTCGTCCTCCTGGAACCATTTAATAGACAAATAAAAATAATTTAATTAAGATGTAAAAGTTTTTTCTCCACTTGTGTTCATTAAAATCATCATCTTACCTCTAGTCGAAGTCCCCCAGTCTCTATCAGAAAGAGATTTATCTGAAAACCTAGAGGCAAAGGAATAATTCAGATAGGAAAACCGGTCTGGAAACATAGCTACAAATAAATAATCATGTCCAGCTCATCTTGCTTTTCTGATGTTTTGATCAATCACAGAATTACAGGGCTAAATTGTAATATTTTAGAGAACCAATTAGAAATTTTACTCCAAGAGTCACACCCAAAGAGTTTGCATCCACGGAAACGACCTAAACTGTTGAATAAAAAACATTTCCGCCTGTCTTCTGGCCCAGGGGCCTTGTTTAAGCTTTCCCAAATAAGGCAAACTATTCCAACGCTTATCCCCAGCTAAAAATAGCAAGTCCTCCCTTGTCTCTTTACATTTTGATGCTTCCTTAAACAGCACCAGTAATTTGCTCCTTACACTACACCTCAGCTTTGTTTGAAATCCAACAAAACATTTCAAAATGAAGGACTGTATTTCTGCTTCCAGTTTTTAGACACTTCGCTGTTTTGTGATCTTGCAAAGTGATACGAGAATACTTTAGCAAGATAATTTGTATCTAACAAAATATTCAAACAGTCATGAATGAAGAAGTCTCCTGTGCCTGCGAGAGTATTCATGTTGTGAAAGATGCACTTCGAATAGCTTTACTGTGTTATTGAAAAATTTTAAGGTAAAATGTATTAAAATCAGTGTTGCCCATAATAATGATCATGATCATGATTTGATGTAAAAATATCTTTGTTAGTATGATTTATTTCCCTGCTGAATACATGTATTCCAATTAAGGCTGGATTTTTCAGAGTAAGGCTGTGGTACTAATTTAAAAAATTATTTTTTTTATTTTCATTTTTTTACAATTATGAAGGTGTTTTACACATCCTCATCAGGGGTGTAAATAAATTTGGAGGATGTTGCTTTAGCGAAATATAATGGTTCTGAAGATTGGCAACAGGAAAACATTTCTGAAAGAAATTTGGCCTTCAAAATATCAAGCAAGCAGGATGAGGGTCACAGGTGCTGGGTAATCCTTTCCAAGCTGCATTTGGTGCAGGAATAAAACTTGGTCATTATGTTTGAATTAAAACTTGGTGGGAAGTGAGGAAGGTGAATTTCCAGCTGGTCTAATGTTTCTTTTAAAAGATCCCCTGTTGTTGCCTTTATCAGCAGAGGGCACTGATGAAGCAAGATGTTGGAAGAACGATCCTAGTTACAGTGCTAAAAGGGCTTATCGGGCAAAAAAATACTATATTGTAAAAGTTTGAAACACCCCGAAGAAAGTATAAATAAACTCAGGAACTTGAACACATTTTGCAGATAAAATCTCTTTAGAATGCTAAAAGGTCTTACATGTTTTCAGTTTTGTCCATGTCCCACGCCCGTCTCCACTGGCCCTTTGCATTTTTGTGGCGCGCCACCCTCTCCCTGTCAATCTCCTCACGTTCCTTCTTCCACCGCAGATACTCCTCCTGCTCCTCTCTTGATGTTGGGATGTTGAGGTCTGTGCTAGCCTGTGGGCTCTCAGGCTCCTACTTGGACACAAAACACGTTAGTGTGTGTTTTAATGCACACAAAGAGCATTTTATTAAACAGCAACAAGAAAATGTGAAGCTGAAACAGCAAAAAATCTTTTTTTTCAGTAGGTTTATGCATTTTACTTTATTTCATAAGGTCCCCTTGGCCTTATTCTTAACATAGAGGGTCAGTAAATCATGAAAATGGTTGTGTAGACTTAATAGAATCAGGTCTCTTTCCTCCGGGGGCGACTGCATGTTTAATGTAGATCAGATGCAGGCTCTTTAATACATCAAAAGGGACACAGGTTGTATGGAGAAGTTATAAAGCCTTGGAGCAAACCAGGATAATAAGCGGTGCTGTGCAGAAAAAGACATTAAGGAAAAGACCTGGATTGCAAAGAAATGTGCATGTCGCCCTTCTTATTTCTTGAACTGCAACAATGAAAACTGTGAACAAAAGAGACACAAGTGTCGGTAAGCATTGGCGACATTTTCCGCTCCAGTTTGGACCAATCGCGGCAGAGTAAACATGTTGTCTGTGCTCATCCTTCTGTTTACCATTGTCTCTGCACCTCACTTATCTATGGCCCTCAGAGGGCTTCTGAGGGCCACATGGGAGGTTATTCTCTCATGTTCCAACAGGTCGACTCCGACTGCCACCACAGCCGCTAATTAAATCTAATTTTCTCTGTTCTTTGGGGCCTCTGAAATAGAATTATCAGGGACTGATAGTTGTGCTAAGATAATTTTATTATCTTGGACTCTAATGAAAAGTTAATTTAAATGATGAAATTAGATTTAGGCCTGATAACTGAAATATTCTAAACCATTCCACTGTTGATCTGGCCGTATGTTTAGCACTGCTGTCCTGCAGGAAGCGGTTTTCTGCATTTAGCTCCTTCAATCTTCTCTCAACTCTGATCAGTTTTCTGAAGAAAAGCATCCACACAGTGGGACGAGGCCACCACTAGGTTTCACAGTGGGGATGGTGTGTTCAGAGTGATGTGCAGTGTTAGTTTTCCATCACACAAAGCATTTTGCAAGGCCAAACAGTTAAACTTTGGTCTGATCTGACCAGAGCACCTTTTGTTTGTTAAAACGTTTGTTGTCCTCTACATGTGGAGAGCGACAAATGGGAGTTCACATGGTTTACTTTCCACAACAGCTTTCATAGAAGCCAGATTTGTAGAGAATACAATGAATCGCTGTAAGGGCAACAGATTCTCTTAGCTGAACTATAACCCTCTGCAGCTCCTCCAGAGTTACAGTGGGTCTTTTGGCAGCTTCTCTGACCATTGCTCTCCATGGCAGGTTTCAGTTGGGCCATACCTTTTCCATTGTATTTAGGGTATCAGAGTAAAGGGGGCTGAAAATGTGATAACCAATGGACCTTTTCCTTTCATTTCACATTAGCTACTTTGTATTATTCGACCACCTAAAATCCAAATGTGAAAATATTTAAGTGAAATGAAAACTCAGAGGGTATTCAGTGTGCCACCCCACTCGGCCTGTTTATCAAACTCCTGAATTGCCAGTGGGATGCATGATGATGACTTTGGGAACGAAGAAAAAAAAAAAAAACAAAGGGTCTTGCTCGACAAAGTGTTGTAGCTGTGATGAGGGTAGTGTGCAAATGTGCATTTGCATTTCTGTGTGCTTGCACTGTCACATGGCTTTTCTCAAATCTGAGAGAGTGCTGCTTTCCAAAAGGCTTATATTTATATGAGTCTGTCTTGTCATTATTTTACCTGCCATTGCTCTGTAGCCTTGTGGTGCTCCTCAGCGTTCATCGGCCCCTGTTTAATCTCCTCCTGGCAGTGAGGAGAGGCAGGGAGGTAAAATGTGAGCATAAGAACAACAGGATGACACAGCAATTTGTTGTCAGGTGGTGTAACATTGTTGCAAAGACCCACATTTCTGCTGCCTACCAAGGTAGATCAGTGACTCATGGAGATTAAGAGTCCTACACTGCCCTCCATTGGTTTCAAAGTGTAATAACAACATGAAAATTCTTGCTCTGCAAAAGGGTTTTTATAGAGAACTGCAATTTGCAGGGAGATGATATTTAAAACTGCCTGGTCATTTATAAAAATCAAATGCATCTCATTACAGAACAAGAATTTGTATTTTTCTAATAAATTTTGGTAAAGTTATGAGTTTATAGTTACATTTAAAGACATGCAAAAACACCTTTGACTACCTGTTTTCCTTTCTTCTTCCCTCCTACCCCTCATTCTCCTGTTTCTCACTTGCTATTTCCTGGAAACCTGTCAGGGGCCCGTCTCTTTGGCAGCATAATGAGCCTTTTTAGAGTGAGAAGGCAGTTGAATGTTAATTAGATCAAATCGGCCCTTTCCAAGTGCTGGAAATTGGCAAATGTGTCAGAGGAGTGCAGACCACTTAAAGTTTCCGTGGAGAAAAACGGAGAGTGGAAGCAGACAGACGGTTGGTGAGAGTCCCCCCTGCCCTCCTTGCCCCCTTTTGTTCCTCTCCACCTCTTCACATGACCTCACTCCTGTCTGTCTTTGTATACAGAGGCTGTCATGCATATAATCTCAATGGGTCCCACCCCACACACCCATGAGATACTCCCATAGCAAATATTTTAAAGGTTGGACAAAGATATATCAATTTGAAGTATATTTTTTCTAAATATTTTCCGGCCTTTACAAAAATAAACATTTCAGACAGTTCTGTAGATCCATCATGTTCTTTTAACACATCACTGGTATTCAGCATTTTCTGAATACCAAAACACTAAAACAAGTGTTTTGACTTTTAAAAAAAAATTTAGAACAATTTTGCATTTTCGGTCCATTTTACAATTACTACTTAGTGTTGTAGTGTCTCATTTGAGATAAACTGATGTTTGTGGTGCAACAAAATGAGAAAAACCTAATAAGGTATAGATGCTTTTGCACCGGATTGTAAACAGTGTCCATGTGGGAGCAGGGTCTGTGGAGCTGCCGGATAACTGAAGTTTTGGCTACTGTTCAAGTGCTGATTCAGTCCACATGATAAATAAGGGGGACATACCTAGTGGGCCTGGAATAAAGGCAACAGAGCAGTGAGATTAGCCTGTAGATTTTAGATCACATTAACACGGAAAGTTCAGAGAGCAGTAGCACTCCGCATCAGCTAACCAGAAAATCATATACATATTTACAAACCCCTATTGGCTTTCGCTTTTATCCAGAGACCCCTCCCACCACCCCCCCCCCCCCCCCCCCCCCCCCAAAAAAAAACCTGAGAGAGTCAGTGTTCATAGTCATAAAAGGATCATCTGCATGCACTGCAGCTTATTGACTTGAGCAGCTTGTTTGAGAGCCTCTAAGTGTGAGTGTGTGCTTCATACTGAGACACAGCAGCTGTTCCAGAGTTTCTGCAGACCTAGGGGGACTGAGTTCAGCAGAAGGGTGGCATTTCAAAGCCCAGCCGGGGGTACCTTATGTGCACAGGGTAATATCTGGGTCAAGCACGGGGTCTCAAGCACACTGCAGCATGGACTAGAGCTACAGTACATATACAATTTAAACCAGATATTTGCATACACTGTTTAAAAGGCACTAACTTTTTTCCCTCAGTGTCTGAAATTAAGCCAGAATAATGAACAAATTATCTTAGTGAAGTTTACATACCCTAAGATAACTATCCTTTTAAACACTTTGAAAAGCTCTGAGGATGATATGGCTTTGAAATATTCTGATTTTAATTAATAGGCGCCATTTTAAGACACGCCTTAAACCTACTGCTTGCTAGTGTCACATCATGAAAAATCGTACGAAATCATTCAAGATACCAGGAAGAGAACTCTGCACCGCCACAAATCTGGTTCCTCCTTGGCTACAGTTTTTTAGAAGCGTTAAGGTGCCATGTTGATATGTTTAGTTAAATGCTACTATAATCGTGAGATTGTCCAGCCATTATTGTAATTAGGAAAGAGATGGTTTCGTTGTCCGAGAGAAGGACGTGTTTTGGTGCAAAATCATCCCCATAACAAAAGCAAAAGACCTTGTGAAGATGTTGACTGTCAATCCTCCACTGACATGGACTGAACACCCGCTCAGTATGGAAGAAGCCATTACAGATGAAATGTAAAAAGTCAGATTACAGTTTGCAAATGCATTCTGGAACAAAGACCTCCTGTGGTCTGATAAAACTTAAACTGAGATGTTTGTCTGTAATGACCATTTGAAAGAAAAAGAAGGAAACTTGCAGGCCTGAGGACACCATCCCTTCTGTGTAGTACAGAAGAGGCAGCATCATGTTGTGTGGGAGCTTTGCTGCAGGAGGACTGGTGCACTTCATGAAACAGATGGTATCATGAGGAAAGAACAGTATGGGGAAATACTGGAAATAGCTGGAATACAATATCTTAAAGCATCAGCAGGGAAGTTAAAGTTTGGGTGCAAATGGGTCTCAGGGACAGTGACCCCAAGCATACCACCAACTTATTTATAGGTCACTTAAGAACAGGCCTGATCACTGTCCCACAGAGAACTTGTGGGCAGAGTTGAAAAGGTGTGTGTAAGCAAGATGGCCTACAAAAACTGCCTCAGAGAGAACAAATTCTGTCAGGAGAAATGAACTAAAGTGCCAGAAAACTATTGTTTGAGGCTTGATGAAAGATACACCAAACATTTGACCCAAGTCATATAGTTCAAAGGCAATGATGCAAAATACTAGAGAAATGTTATTAAACTTTTGACATCAAAGAAAGGAAAAACAAATCTCTCAATACTTCTCTCTCTCATCTTTGTGGCATTTAGCAAATAGAAAAGATTTAAGTAATCCTACCTGATCTAAAACCGGAAAAGTTGAATCTGATTTATTGCCAGACATAAAGAAAGGGGTGTTTTATACAGTGTATGTAAATATCTGGCTTGACAAGTCTAAAATAAACAATTATGGCTCCCATAAACCTTAATTTAAAACATCCATCCATCCATTTTCTCTACACGCTTCTTCCATACATGGTCACGGGGGAGCTAGTGTCTATCTCCAGAGGTCTACAGGCGAGAGGCGGGGTACACCCTGGATAGGTTGCCAGTTCATCGCTGGGCAACACAGAGACACACAGGACAAACAACCATGCACACACACCTAAGGGCTATTTAGAGAGACCAATTAACCTAACAGTGATGTTTTTGGACTGTAGGAGGAAGCCAGAGTACCTGGAGAGAACCCAAGCATGCACGGGGAGAACATGCAGAAAGACCTCAGGCCGGGGTTCAAACCAGGATCTACTTGCTGCAAGGCAACAGTGCTACCAACTGCGCCACCATGCGACCCTTTCAGAAATTCAGAAAATGCAAAAAATATAAATAAATATTATATGACAACCAATAACAAAGAGAACATAGCTGGAAACAAAACCAATTTTTCATAATCCAAAATTCTAACTGTCACAACTTCAAAGACAGGTGTACCATGGTTTACAATATATTTAGACCTAAATTTTAATTAGACAGCTGGGTTTTTACAGAGCAACAGCTCCATTAGCAGATCCCCCCGCCCCTTTCCTAATCCCACAGCAGTAAGTCATAGCCTCAGTCCACCTCCTGTCTGCTCCTCATTGTGCTCAGTCAATAGAGTGGACGGGCGAGCAGACATGTCTGACATCTATGTAAAACACATGGGTGCAGCAGGAGAGAATAAACAAAGAGGAAGAAACGGAGGAGTTTAGCACGTCTGAATCAGACCTTTGCTGCTACTGCTGGTGATTGTTCTCGCTTAGTCGTCTTAGATGGTTGCTTTCCTCTCCCAGCTGACTCCATTCGCCTCGCCTGTCCTTCATCCAAGGGACTCTTGACATCTATAGGGCCCGGGCGCTGCTCTGGCCTCTCACTCACCAGCCTTTTACCCTGAAGAGACACTTGTAATGTTTGTGCTGTAGAGTATGTGCTTTGCAGTAACACAGTGTCTGACTTGCAAAACAAAAAGACAAACATTAATTGTGTCTGTAAAAGTTGTATTTTTAGTAGAGCTGCACAGTATATCGAAACAGAATCATTATTGTGATTTAAATGTGCAACAGTGCTTCTATGCAATATTTAACAAGTTATATTTCAGGATCCGTGCAGCAATCTCTGCTTGTCAATGATATATCAGATACAGATCTTGGTGACAAATAAGGTAACCTCAAGGACAGGGTTGGAAGAGCATGGTGATGGATAAGACTCAGGAAAAATGTATTAATAGTAGTTCATATCATCACAACAATATAAAACAAAAACATTTTATGGTTTCCTAATGTTACACAGCCCTAATTTTTAGTTTAGAGGATAACTTTCTCAACTAGGGGTCTGTAGGGTACAGACCCCTGGTTAAGCCCCATGTGGCTCTTTATAATTTGAATCAAAATTTTCTAAAAAATAAGTAAAATTTCAAATATAAAGGCAGTGAGAAATGTTACCTTCTGTAGTGCCTTTATCTGTTTTTTAAGCAAAATCTACAAAGCACTTTTAAACACAATTATAAGAATGGAGCAATTGATACAGCAAGAGAACATTGGATTTGTTTTGTTTAGTTATTTATGTCGTTCAGCTGAAAATGTTGCTTTAAAATCTAAAAATAAAAAGATTGATATTTAGAATTATTTCAATTGAACCTGGAAGTTTATTTCTGAAATAAAAACATGGGACAGGTATATTTCAAAAATAATAAATGTAAGGGAATATTAATAAAAAAAACTACTTATTTGGCTTTATGTTCGCATCTTTCCACTGGTAGTTTGGACAATTTATCTTTGATGATGACATCCATGTCTTTCAGGTTGGAAGCTCACCTCTCCATCACCCTAATCATGGATCAAGCTCCATCCACAGATTCTCGAACAATGCTATGAGAAGGCTTTGACTGATGCAATGCCAATAAAGATTTTTTCGTTGATTATTAAGAAGAATAGAAATTGTCCACATTAATTATTTTTTCAGAATTAATATGCCTTTTATATTATTTTATTATCTTCTAACTCACTAAAACAGATCTATAATGGTCAAGGTAGACTTAGTCGTAACTAATATTATTCCAGACGTTTTGGTTGCAGAGGCTAGGATTTTCAAAAGGAAAACTAACACTGAAACTTAAAAAATGAAACATTTCCAGTCATTAGAACTACTTTCAACTTTTTGTTGAAAAAAAACAGGTACAAATAAAGAAATTAAATTAACATTGAAAGCTCTTACAAAATGGAATAAAGGGTTCCAGCACTAAGTCAGTCTATAAATAACCCTTTCACTAACTATAGCAAAACTTTAGAGTTTCCCAATATATATATATATATATATATATGAACCAAAGTGAATTTACCTTTTTGCCAGCCATTGTGACCGTCAGCTGCTTCCTGGTGCCTCGCCCAGCCCCCTGAGAGGAGCCTTCTCCCACCCTGTCAGCCCCACCCTCCTGCTGTCCGGTCCCAGTTGGAGACCCACTGCCAAACGGCTTTGTTACCACCACGCGACTCTCCTGCATCCAATCAAAAAAGTACCTTTCACAAAATAGTTTAAAAGAAAAACAGTCTGGAAAGTAAGAGCTGTACAGGATACATACGTCTGTGGACTTGCTGATTGTGATGGTAAGGTCATCAGCTTTGCCTTTTCGGCTCTGCATTGCCATCCCTTCCTCTTCTGCCTTTTTCCTGTCCTCTTCCACCTCCTTAAAAGAAAACAATATAATCATATTTTACAGTCATAAAACCTATTAATAATTAAAACATGAAACATAGGGAAATCATAATCCACATTCTAATTTTTTGGAAAGAAAATTTGCCATTTTGAAAACACTTTTTGATTACAAAAACACCTTTTAGTTCTTAAT
The DNA here is from genome assembly GCA_036173005.1 of Crenichthys baileyi. Classification (NCBI taxonomy): domain Eukaryota; kingdom Metazoa; phylum Chordata; class Actinopteri; order Cyprinodontiformes; family Goodeidae; genus Crenichthys; species Crenichthys baileyi. The sequence continues at coordinate 417,680 of JAHHUM010000645.1, forward strand.
TAAAATTTTTCTTACTTATTAAAATCTAATTTTTATTTATCTCTGCATTAGAGAGTGATTCGATTCCGCCTAAACAACAAAAATGAACTTTGTTTCACTCATTAAACTAAAGCTATCCACAAAATACATTTCCTAACTGGAAAAAGTTAGGACACCCTACCCCCTAATTACCTCCTCTGGATGAAATGGCTTCAGTGGGAATGTCCGACATAAATCTGAGGGAAGTTTGCCCCTCTCACTTTCAGCTGGGAGATGTTTGACGGGTTCCTTGAATGTACAGCCTGTTTCAAGTCGCCCCACAGCATCTCAATGAGATCATGATCAGGGCTTTGACTCAAGAACCTTCTTGATGGATTCTATAATGTTCTGATGGTCAGGTACTGCCACAGCAAACCTTTCCCAAACCATGAAACTTCCCCCTCCTTACTTCACAGCTGGTATGATGTTCTTTTCCTTGAATGCTGTATTTAAGCCAAACATTTTTCCTACTCTGGTGTCCATATAATTCAGTTTTAGACATGTCTATCCAAAGCACATTATTCCAGAAGTCTGGATCTATGTTAACATTTATTCAGGCAGATTTCAGCCTGGCTTTCATGTGTTTCTTAAAGAGCAAAGGTTTCCTCCGTGGACACCCAGAGGGAAAGTTAAACTTGTGCAGTCTCTTTCTTACTGTACAGACATTCACTTTCACATCAAAAGTAGCAAGAGACTGCTGTAGGTTTCTTGGTGACATTTTTAGGGTTTTTAAGACTTTTAGGGTTTTTAAGACTTTTAAGACCTGAGTATATTGGCAGTTTCGACAGTCCTCTAATTGCAGACTATTTGCTGTACAGTGGAATAGCTGATTTCAATTACTTAATGAGACCTCTCTAAATCTTATACCAGACTCCTAAGATGCTACAATCTTTCTCTACAATTTTTTATCGCAAACCTCCTTCAAACTACAGAGTAACGATGTTCTAATGTACACCTGATGTGGTTCACTTGTACACGTTTTTAACCATTTTAAGTGGGAATAAATGTGGTGATGTCCCAGTTTATTCTTCACCAGAAATAAAAAAAAAAAAATCCTAAGGATTATTAAACAATTTAACTTTTGCATTCAAGGGAAGGAGCAAAGCTGAGGGAAAAGGACAAAACATAGCCATAGTTGTGGCTACACCAGACAACTTGAGCAGGGAGTCAACAGACAAATCACCAAGTCGACCACAGGGGCTGTTTGTAAGCATAAAGTTCATCATAAAAGAACATGCATTGCTTTACAAGTTTGTGTCTTCTGTCACTACAAAATGTATCCTGGCATCGGCAGATCCCATTAAAATAATTACTGCTCTCTACACATGACTGGTCTGCATGTGGTATAACTAATAACTGCAAATGTTTTTTCTCTGCATCTGAACCAAGAAAACAAGAGGGGGCTTCACTGCCTTGTCTGACTGTTAATCAATATTTCAACTTCCTTTCCATCCATCACAAGTGTAGCATTAGCTTGAAGATACTTCTTTTTTTAGGGTAAACTAACTGCAGAGATTTATGGGGGAAAGTGAGACTGCATGTTTCGCTTTTATAAAGTAATTCTGGTGACATTTTGCTAAGAACATGCTGACACATACCTTTGCTCTTTAGAGTAACAATGCTGGTCAGAACAGGAGCAGAAATGACAAATGTATGCCTAAATGTTCCTTGAACTCATTTTTTAATAGATTCAATTCAATTCAATTCAGTTTATTTATATAGCGCCAATTCACAACACATGTCGTCTCAAGGCACTTCACAAAAGTCAGGTACATACATTCCAATTAATCTTAATCATTGAACAGTGCAGTCATTGCAGTAATAGATGCTTTTTGTCATAAGCTGTCTTTCATCACAGGGATGAATTGCAGATAGACTGGGTGTGCAACAGAGAGCTTTTAAATGCTTCCATTAGGTGCTGGTTTTCAAGCTACAGCTCTGAGACAACAATTTGTCTGACTTCCCTTTTTAGCCAGATGAACTGGTCCATAAAGCTTCACTTTATAAACACAAATTTGAAATTTTCTCGATTTCACTCATGTATATAAAAGCAACTATTGTGATCTACAAGCCTAAACACATTTCAAAAGGAAAAGCTGTTCAAGTAATGATAAACTGCATTTAATTCAAAGAAACACATCATAAATCCAGTTACATGCTTTGATTCTAAAACATAAAGCATCTCAGCCAGCAAGCAGCTTGTCCTCACCTTGTACCTCTTCATGAGCACTTCGTTCTTCCTGCGGAGAGCCTCGATCTTCTTGTCCAGCTCCAGATCTCTTTCATTATCCCTTTTGGGCATCATGTTACTGGTGGTCTGGTTAGACAAATGAAGCCATTGGTCAGTTGAAAGGTTTAGATTTTGACTTTTTAGCTCTGATAGTCATATGAAGAAGGCTAATATGCATAAGTAACTTATCATAGTTCTACATAAAAAAAAGAATGAAATGTATAAACACAAATAGCTGCCAAAATTTTGCCATAATGCATAAAATAATCATTGAAAGTTTAAAAAACATAATTTTAGGCCTTATCCAGAAAAGAAAGAATAAAGATAGATCGTGGCTACAAGCAAAACATGCAAAACTAAAAGGCTCAGGCAGCAAGCAGTCCTTAATATGGCCTGTTCATTAAGAGAACAGAAACTACAATTCTTATCATTGATAGACATGTGTCTGAGCAACAACACTCAGCACTAACACATCCCCACAGCCACCACAGATGGAGTATTCATTAGGAAGTTCAGTTACACGTATGCAGAGCATCCTAAACATCCCAGTGCAGTCAGCAGTGCACGCCTTTACCACAGCACATGAGGCCCGGGGCTAAAAACTCTCATGTGAACTCATAGAGCAGCAGCTTTGCCTCTGCAGCAATGCTTCCAACATCAACTGGACAGTTGTTTTTGAGTTGAGGCAGCCCAATTATTACAGAGCATCAAATATCTGTGACTCAGTGATCTCACTTCCTTTGGTCTGTTGTAATTCAATATTCCCTCTTCAATCTGGTTTGTGCAGATTGAGGAAAATGAGGCTCAGCCAACTGGCAGTAAAACAAACACGAAAAGCACATCTTTAAAGGGAACAAAGAACGGCAGCAGAAGCAGTGGGAGAGTATTTAAATGTCATTGAAACATACAGTTAATGGATGTTCAATCAGTAAAAAAGATTTTACAAATTGTATCTTTTCCAGTATTATGTTTAGACCAATGTGGTTGTGTGTCAATTGCTCTTATCTCAGAGTCTAAATAGTTATTTATTTTTTAGTCCGTACCTCAATCTTCGCTCTATTTTGTTTCAGATGTTATATGACAGACCAAAACGAAGTAGTATGTAATTGTGAAAGGGAAAGAAAATAACACATGGTTTTCAATCTTTTGTATTCAGCTCTCTTTACACTAATCCTCACAAATAAAATCTAGTGCAAGCGACTGCTTTAAAGAAACCACAAACAGGACTTCTTATGGCTTTATTATTCAACAGTTGCCTTCTTCTTGTCCATCTTCCATCAAGACCAAATTTGTTGGGTGTTTTACTGATTGTTGTAGACAGATTCTCCAACCTGAGCAGTTGATCTCTGCAGCTCCCCTAGAGTTACCATGTGCCTTTTGGCTGGTTCTCTGAATAAAACCCTTCTTGCCCTGCCTGTCAGGTTTCCAGTTTTGCCATATTCTTTTCATATCTGACAATGATTGAACTGTGCTGGACTAAATGCTAAAAGCTCGAGATATTAGTTAATAACCTAATCCTGCTCTAAACTTCTCAACGCTTTCTCTGATCTGTCTGCTGCGCTCCATGGTCTTCATGATGCCATTTGTTCGCTGATGTTCTCTAACAAACCTTTAAAGGCCTTCTGAGAACATCTGTATTTATACTAACATTAAAATACACGGATATTCAATAATTAGGCGACTTCTGACAGGAAGTGGTTGCACTTGGAGTTATTTCTGACTATCAGAGTAAAGAGGGCTGAATACATATGTATGTCACACTTGTTAGATATTTTAAAAGTAAAACAAAAACAAAAATCAACCATCTTTTTCCTTCCACTTTAGATAAATGAACCACTTCGTACCTGTATTTTGTGTCTACAGCATAATGGCCCCATAAAATGCACTTAAGTTTGTGGTTATAATTTAACCAAATGTGAAAAAGGTTCAAGGAGTATGTTTATAACCGTGCACCTTAACAGGTATATCTGCAATTTCAAAGTACTTTTCACAAAGACAATAAACTCTTTCTATTCTATTCTATTTAATGTGTAATGCATCAGTTTTTTTCTCATTACTTGATATTTTCCCAGCCTTAAAGCTAAAGCAAATCCCAACCAAACTACCATTTACAAAAGATAAAATCTATAAAACTGGTAAAGAGCCTAATCGAAAGTTATGACCAATGACCAAACTAGAGACAGAGAGAGGGGAGATTACAGTCTGGACAGGCTGCCGTTCCATCAAAGGGCAACACAGACCCACAGGATAAACAACCATGCACAAACACACTCAGATCTATGGAAGATATAGAGCAGGGCTCACATACTGCAGTCCTCGAGAGCTGATATCCTGCACCTTTGAAATATGTTTCTGCTTTAACACATCTGTAGCAGTATATATTTATCATTAGCCGGACCCTGTAGAACTTGACTGCATGCTCAGAGTATAATACAACCACTTGATTCAGGTACGTTGGACCAGGGAGGGACAACGGCCCAAGAGGAACTGGAGTTTAACACCCCTAATATAGAGTGACCAATTAACCGACCACTTTTGGAAAGTGGAAAGAAGCTGGAGTACCCAGAGAAAATTCATACATGCATGGGAAGAAAACGCAAAAGGTCCCTCGGTGGGGATTCAAACCCAGGTTCTTCTTGCAGCAAGGCAACAATGCTAACAACGGTCCAGTTCACTCTGTTAAAAGGTTTGACGTTGAAATTAAAGTTCTGGAGTTGAGGCTTCCCTCAGCTTTTCGTTGCTCCTTCCTTTAAATGCAAAAGTTGAATTGTTTAATAAACTTTTTTTTAACAATAATTTCTTATTTCTTCTTTTGGGAAACTGAGATGTTGAAGCATCTTTATTGTTGCACCAATGACAACACAAAAGTCAAGGTTGTTTCCGTGTGATATAACCAGAACGGAGGGATGACTCACAGCCAACATGTGCAGAAAGACCATCACCATCATTTGCATTCCTGTTGCTGCTAAACCTGCAAAGAAAAGGCTTCCCCTGAGATGTGTGAGAAGATCAGATCTCCTATTGAACTAGTAACTACAGATCTCTAATGCGGCATGGGAAAGGTTTGGACTCTCCTGAAAGAGGCAACAGGCCTGGAAACTGGTTACCTCACTGTCTCCAGTTGTCAGGGTATCCAAACACAACAGACCATGAGGACATACCACCAAGAATAGACTCAGCAGAGAGATGATTGTGAAATCTCAGCGATCCCAAAGACGAACACCGGCTTCAGTGAAACCAAAGCAAGGAGAATCTGTGTGGGGATGTTAAACATCTGGGTTCTGAAGGCCGTTTCTGAAACAGTGCACCAGCACAGCTAACATTCACACACAAAGAATACACAGAGATGCCGTGCATGGACGGATGGCGCCCATGCTTGGGCAAGAGGGCAGCAGAGGGGAAGAAGGGGCCTGCAGGGAGAAAGCTGCCAAGGCTTTCCTCCTACCCAGCGTTCCTGCTTCCTACAGGAGCGTCAGCAGGGGAGAAAGAATGAGGCAGAAAGAGGATTGAAAAGTTGCATGTAGCCAGAGCTAAACCTGCGACAGAGCTGAGCAGGAATGAGGGGGAGAACCCAACACCAGAGAGAGGGGAGAAGGGAAGCAGAGAGAAGATACTCACAGGTCTTTCCATGTCAGCAGTGGGAGCCGGGCTGGGTCCAGGAGCGGGGCAGCCGAGGCAGCAGAGGGGGCTGCCTCCTGTCCACGATCATGCCTCGATTACAATGAGCCAAGTTGGGCAGGCAGCCAAGATGTCTAACAAATGCACAGAGCTCCCCCGTTAACGGATTTTACAGCACCCACCCGCTTGTCCTCCCTCTCTCTCTCTGACTCTCCAAACCTCCCACCCTCCCGCTTCTGTGCTCTATGGCTCCCACTCTCCCCCTTTAAAAACACTTGCTCTTTCCCCTCCTCACTTATCTCAAAGCATGCTGCTTACATCCTGCTGCTCTGCCCACACAAATGCACTTCAGACACTTGATGTTTTTAGAGATGCACCAATCAGGCTTTTTCTGCCGAATTATGTGTTTTTTTTAGGTCTGTCCTGTCGATTCTCTATATGTAAAACATATAGAGAAAAATCTGCTGTAGGTTCACTGATGGCAGAATTATGTTTGAACAGAATATTAAGTAATAAAAATTATTCCCATTGACGCATTAAAGTGCATGTGCAATAAACTAGATTTGATTTTTATTAAACTCAAAAAGTGCATGAAAGTACAAAATGCTGATTGATCAGCGAGAAATGGTGGGAGTTGTAGTTTTATTGTTTTTAATGAAGAGGAAAAATTCTTATTTTTCAGAATCTGACCTGCCAATCAGAGCCAATCGAGGGAAAATTCGCTCAGATTATAAAAGCTGACCTTTCTCCAATCAGCCATTCAACAGTAGACCACACTGACAACAACACTTTTCAGTGTAGATGCTGTTACTAATTTAGGAAGGCTCAGAGTAAAACCTTTTCAGTATCAGCAAGGTGTTTAAAAGTAAAAATCAAAGCACACACAGAGACGTAAGAAACTACATAAGAAAGGAAGGAAATCATACTTTCTACATGTACATGTCAAGACATGTTAAGTCTCAAGATTTTCAGAAAAAAGAGAATAAAGTGCACACTCTTGGTTGATGTGTCTATAGATTAAAAATTGTGGGAGTTCTTAGTTTTGATTCATTAAATAAACAAGGGAAATAAAATTCATATTTTTCTGCCAGCAGCTCGAGGGAAAATTTACCTTTTCCTTTGGAATAAAGGTAAGGATCCACCATCTCCAGGGACTACAGAAGGACTAATGTTGTCAGAATGGTAGCTATGCTAATCACCTTGATCACTAATAAAAGATGCAATATGCCAACCTTTAGTTTGCCTTGGTTTTAAAAGAAAAGGCAAACGCTGCTTTAAAATGATTCCTCACTCATACACTGTACAAGGCGATGTCACACAATGGCCACTCATCGCAGGAATGGTAGAAAAACTAGTTTGAATGCTGTTTCTATATTTTGTTATGTTACAGTTCTTAAAGACAAATAAATATCTGCTAAATTTCTGTGGTGAAAGCACACAAAGTTTGTCTTTCTACTAAATTTGTGTCTTTCTACCAGTTAAAAGTCTTGTTCCTGATATTATCCTAATTTTTTGCTACCACTGACACTCATTCCTCACTTCATTCACAACCAGACATGCTAATATGCAAACGGAGACATTGTAAATGAGATGCATGTGTTCCCTGTTCTCTGTTTGCATGCGGTTTCAGCAGCTGTGTCTGCTTTAAGCTCCAGACTGCATGTTTCAGACACTGAGAAGGCTCTCCAAAGACCAGGGATTTAGGGGACAAATAACTTTTCATTATTCTTCATGCTTAAAGTTGTAATAAACCATTTCCCTAAAAATCACAAATACAAACACATTACGTTCAGAACATAGTTAACATACTAAGCATGAATGAATTTTGTAAAGAAGCAAATGTTGCTTACTTTAACATTTTAGCCTATAAATATGCAAAATTCAAGGATTAATGTAAGAATGTTTAAAGAGATTCCAGCTATAATCCTTTAACATTTTAATGACTCAAGAGTAATTCAGTGCATGGTGGTGTGAGTCACTGGTGTAAGTCAAACTCTTGATTATCAAGATGTTTCTAAGAGAGAAAGAGTATAAGTGCATGTTGAAATTGGAGAGATATAGTCTTCTGTGTTGAAAACCTTTGCTTTTTAACCACATTCAAACCCAAAGAGGTGCTTGAAAGACCTCGTACAAACTTTAAACACTGCACTGCAAGTTCGCCATGCAGGATTTATCTTTATTTACTTATTTATTTTTAAAACCGTGTCCTGTCCGGTACAGTAGCACTCAGAATTGCTGTCTGACTGCCAAGAAAAAGCCCAACAGGTTTACGTTCACAAGTGGAGCATTACAGCTAACGCTTTAAAGCTCTGCTTGATATTTATAAAAGAAACTTTATTAGAAACTGCTTTGGGCTTATTTAAATTGTTATGGACACGGAGACAGAAATGAAAAGGGAAAAAAAAGAAGCACGAAAGAGAGAAAGGGGGTAAAAAGGAAAAAGGGAGAGAAGGAGAATAGAATGGAGGAAAGAAAGAAGGATGAAGAGAATACAAGATAACACCCTGCTTGCTTCTACACCTGTAGAAACTTTCATATTAACAGCTTTTTTACCGAAACGTGCACGGTACTTATGAATGCATGATGTATTTAGTGGTAAATGCAGCTCAATATAGAACATTTGTGTATCTGTTAACACCTGAATCTAAACACCTGTGAGTCTGACTGTGAGCGCGCTTGTGTATACAAGGTTTCTCCATAAAAATATGCAATAGTGAGTGGGAGGAGCCACAGACCTGCCCCCCTGGACCCGGGACAGATACGGAGGAGATCCGAGCCACAGACATCCAAAGGCCCCTCCAGAGCACAGGAACCTCAGGAGAACCACCGCCAGGACTACCGCAGCCCTCCCAGAGAAGATCAGGGGAGAGTCTCAGGAGAACCACCCAGCAGCCACAGTGCAGAAGCCCCAAGAAGCTGCAGCGAAAAGCCCACAAGCCCCGCCGTCAGCAGTCTACGCCCGAGCAGATCCACCCATGGACCCAGAGACCCGAGACCCCGGGACATATCACTCCCCAAGCAGAGGCCTGAATTTATCTTTATTGTCTCTGGCAGGGTTGGGTGCAGACATTTTTGCACCATTTCACATTGATTTGAAGTAATTTTCCTTCTCTTTAAGGTTCTTTTTGTGCCACACTGACAATTTTTTGTCACATCCAAAACATTTTCCACTGCAGTTGCCACAGTGTGCATTTATGCCATTTCATTTTCATGTCTCATTTCACATAGTTTGACTCTTGTCATTTCTTTTCATGTGGTTCATTAAATTTGATTTGTCAGACCTGTTACTCTGTGGTTATTTAGCTTTTCTTTTTCGGTCTACATCTTTCTCTGGTCCTTTTCCTTGAAGCATAAAGGACTGCAGCAAAAGCACAAACAGATGGGTCAATTTCCCATAAAATCCTGGACAAGAACCTTACTCCCTCAGCCAGACACTGAAGATGGATGAGTCTTTCAGTAGGACAGTGGTCTGAAACATACCACCAAGGCAACAATAAAAGTGGCCCAGAATCACATGAAGGTCAAACATGATTTGAGAGTTTCTGTACAGAGGAGCTTAGTGCTGCTGCCTTGCAGCAAGACAGTCCTTGGTACCTAAATATCCTTTAGGGAAATGTGTGTGTGCTCCTGTTTTTGCGGCGAGTGAGAGCCATTTTTTGTATTTCACCATCAAAGTGAGGATATTTTCATGGTCCTCACTTGCTTTTATGCTAGGGGTTAAGTTTAGGACTAAGGTGTGAATTAAGGTTAGGCCTAGGGTTAGGTATGTACTTGAAATGGTTAGGTTCAGGGTTAGGGTTAGGGGTCGGGGTTAGGGTTAGGGTTATAGAAGGGTTATAGAAAGAGTTGAAAATGATTGGAAATCAGTGGAAGTCACTGAGAGTCAATGCAAGGGTCTTACAACAAATAGTAAGACAAGACTATGTGTGTATGTGTGTGTGTGTGTGTGTGTGTGTTTCTTTGTTACCTTGTGATGGAGAGGCAGTGAGTCCAGGGTGTACACCGCCTCTCACGCAGTGAGCGCTGAGATAGGCACCAGCCTTCCTGGTGGTTTGGTTTATTCCATAACAATCATTGATATAAAAATATTACTTAATTTCCAATCATTTTTTATCTTTTCATAGCTTTTTGTTTTGTTTTCAAAGGTTGGTAAAAGTGCATACATTTGCATGGCTTTGCTGTTGGATTTTTTTGTATGGTGTTCAAAGTATTGGAGTACATAGATAAGACGTAAAATATCTGCCCTCCTCAAATCTGTTTTCACCGCCATGACGCTAACATCATAACCTAATGACTACCTGCAATGCTGCATAATGACCAAAAGATGGTGCCAAATTACTTTTTACCAAACAACCTGGAAAACAATGCCTAAAACGTCAGTCAGTCAGTCATCTTCGACCGCTTCTTCCATAGTGGGTCGCGGGGAAGCTGGTGCCTATCTCCAGCAGTCTATGGGCGGGAGGCGGGATACACCCTGGACAGGTTTCCAGTTCATTACAGGGCAACACAAACACACACAGGACAAGCAACCATTCACACACTCATTCACACACCTAAGGGCAATGTAGAGAGACCTGCTTAAAACGTAATAAAAATTATTATTAAGAATTTGCTGTTCTGAAGTGAACAATGAAAACGGTTTTAGAAGCAATCCCTATTCACCAAACACCAACAAAACTGTTCTTAAAGAGGAAACAGACATTTCTTTCTGTTTTCTTATTTTTAGAACAACAAGCAAATGGGATAATTTTCACATTAAAACCTAAATACTTCAATGAATTTTACTGAGATTTACTGAGTGGTAGAACCGGTGTACAATGGTGAAGATAAATTTAAAAATAATACATCATTTTCAATTGGGTAAATTTGTATTCACCACTAAAAATAATCCAGTTCAGAAGGCACCTAATTCATTAAAACAGACCCCTTGTATGTACCTCAATATCTATCCAAACAAAGAAGGTCAGTGAAGGCCTCAGAGGTTTATTAGAGATCATTAGGGAACATCACTGCCGTGAGACATGAAAATATGTTAGAAGCCACAAAAAGGTCTGTGAGTGTAGCGGAGGTTCACCTTCCTGCAGAAACATGAACCTAAACACACACCCAGAGCTTCAGTGGAGTAGTTTAGATCAAAGCATAGTCATGCGTTAGAATGCCTCTGTCAAAGTTCAGACCTAAATCCAACTGAGTCTTTGAACTTTACTTGGAATTGGTGTTCACAGACACCTTCCATCCGGTTTAGCTGGGTCTGAGCTATTTTGCAAAGACAAAGGAGTAAAATGCCATTTTTCTAGGTGTGCAAAACACCCGCAACTGCACTTGCAGCAAAATGTGGTTCTACGAGGTAGTGTCAGAGGGCGTGTGAATAGCAACTGCACAACACGTTTCTCTGACTTTTTCCTTTTTGTTAAACAAATAAGTTACATGATCCAGCGTGTTCCAATTGCGGTCTATCACGTGCAATTCCAAAATAAATGCATTGAAGTTTGTGGTTATAACGTGACAAAATGTGGAAAAGGTTCAAGGGATGTGCAAACTTTTGCAAGATACTAAACAATAAGATAAAGCATCTGTAACTTTGGACAAACAAAAAATCAGTTTCTATTTTTTAGAGAAGTAAAATGTTGATGAGATACAATAACGATAAACAAAATGCTGACAGAGGAAAGAGAAGAGAGGGTATTGTGCTCCTCTTGCAGCTTGGGCCAACAGCCGAATTCCTTACAGATGATTCAGAGTCACATGGTCCTTCAGGTACCACAAGCCTTACAAGGACTGTTCGTGAGTGGAGGTTTGTCTAGCTCCCAAATCAGAGCTGGTTCTAGAGAAACTCTAACTGGAAACGTAATCTTTGCTCCTCAATGTGCTGCATTGTGAAAAGTCCCCAGGCTTTGACAGTTGCTGCTTGACACGGACATGATAAAGGAAATCAGCTTAGAAACAACAGATCCTTAGATTAATATTTCAGCATAACACACTTAGGCTGAGAAAATGTCCCCATAACTTTACTTTTGATTTAAATTAAAAGCAAAAATAAAAATTATACATATTTAATGTCAGTCAGTCATTTTCTACCGCTTATTCCATAGTGGGTTGCGGGGAAGCTGGTGCCTATCTCCAGCAGTCTATGGGCGAGAGGCAGGGTACACCCTGGACAGGTCGCCAGTCCATCGCAGGGCAACACACAAACAGCCATGCACACACTCATTCATACACCTAAGGGCAATTTAGAGTGACCAATTAACCTAACAGGCATGTCTTTGGACTGTGGTTCTCACCGGAGTACCCGGTGAGAACCCACGCATGCACGGGGAGAACATGCAAACATGCAGAAAGACCCCCGGCCGGGAATCGAACCCAGGACCTTCTTGCTGCAAGGCAACGGTGCTACCAACTGCGCCACCGTGCAGCCACATATTTAATGTATTCATGTAATTTAATTCAATGGGGTTGCATGTCATTACATCTTCAACAAATGCACAAGTTTACATTAACATTTTGAACCCTTTTCTTATCTCATCAATTGAAAGGATGTTTGGGGATGATGAAATAATTTTTTAAGATTATAATGCATCTCGCTGTTATAAAACCCAGAGGTAGTACAACAAAGTGCTAGTGGTGTGTTGAAGTGTTCTTTTGTTTTTTCTTTTTTCATGATTGCATAATTTTTTGCCTCTGCTTGAGCAAAAAAAGTGACTATTTACTGACAACCCAAATGTTTTTTCTTTTTTAGTGTTTCTTAAAACCAGCATGTTGCCAATTAGAATGACTGTGGTTTTGTGTCATGTCAGTGATCTGCTTTGTTTCGACAAAATAACAACTGAAAGTACATCCTGTGAGGCTGGTGATTCCATCATTTTTGCCAGGGGTCGTACTTTGACATCATAACCCTAAAAGAGTTTTGCAACCTTTGAGCTAAATTAATAACAAACTCAAGGAACCAGGAGGTTTTAAGATCTTTTGTTGCGTAGAAAGACAAGATCATTTCAGGCCACAGAGGGTGTGTCCAAGAGAAAGAAAACAGATCCACCCATCAGTCGACAGAACTGTTTGTCTCCAGGCACATTACTATGTTTACCTGTGTGACACCTGTCAGACCTGATTTTGAATGAGTACCAGGAGAAAACGGAAGGTGTATCCTGTGTTAAGATCTGTAATTATTGTAAACAGCCAAAAAGGAGAGCACGAGATGGTGGTGAGAGGCAGCCAGCAGAACTTGTACCTGCGGTTTATCAATGCTCCCTAACAATAAATCCAACTAAACCTTTCCTGTTTTAGGTGGATTTGTTTTTTCTTTTTGGTACTTTTTAAAATTCCAAAGTTTTCATATATTTCCCTAGTTAGTAGTAAAATTGCCTTTTAAACTAAATGACTTGGGTCAATCATTTTTAGTGTCCTCCCACACTCTTTCTCCCAACCATTTGCTTGAACTTTGGCCCATTCCTCCGACCCAAACTGGTGTAACTAAGTCAGGTTTGTAGTCCGCCTTGCTAACGCACACTTTTTCAGCTCGTCTGGAAATTTCTTATGGGATTGAGATCAGGGCTTTGAGATTGCCACTCCAAATCATTTGCTTTGTACCGGTTTGGGCCAAAGGTTTATCTTCCTGGCTGGTGTTTTGAGAAAGGGTCATGTCTTATATTTGTTTGTGAAAAGCAAAAGGGAGGCATGAAAAGAGCGCCGAAAAGAGCATGCAACATCTTCCACTCCTGGCAATCTACCTGTCACCCCATTTTTTAATCCATCACACCAGATCTTTGGACTGTTTAAACAATCCAAAACCGAGTTTGAAGGACATGATGAATTCTTGCAAATGGAATTAATAATGAAAGTACACGTACCATATGATAATGGGGTGCTTTATGACACAAACTTTCCTGCTTTTGCAGGCATGGCTCTTTTTACAATAATTGCAGTTGTTTAGGTTGAACAACAGTGAAAACAAAGGATATGCAAAGACCTGCCCTGACCTTGGGCGTTTCAGGAAGGCTGTCATTAACACTGGCAATAAGCTGAGCATCTGTTTTTTTCCAGTCGCACTTAAATCGTACCTGTTCTGCAACTATCTCACAGCCATGTTTGAAAAAAAGAGGGCAGACCTGCACAGACACAACCACATTCATCTTCTCAAAACCCACCTCATAAATACAGATGGAGCATTGGCTTAAGACACTTATCATTTCATCTCGAGCTCAGGTATGTAGCAGATTATTAGACATGATTGCAACAGGTTTACATTTTGGCAATTGTCTTTTCTTTTTTGCTAAGTTTCTTATCATTTTTGTCTTTTTTTAACATAGGAATTACATTTGTTCGTCTTTCGACAGTAAGACAAAATGAGTGATCGTAAGTCTCTCTGATTATGAAATATTTTTGGAAATAATAGAAAATCTATATTATATATATATATATATATATATATATATATATATACATATAAAATCTGCTACATTGAAGGGAAGTTACTTCATGCTCAGGCTGTTTCTTCGTTGTTTGAGTTTGTTTTTATGCACATGACAAGAGATCAAATATTTGTACCAATACACCATTTTGTCTTCTACTAATCTGAATACATTATAGAACTGTTTTGTGTGTTTTAGGATAATGTGCAGTTTTTATATGTTTACATACTTATAATACCAGAAGCAAATTTATCATTTGTCTCTTTTTTTTTCACTATAGCAAACAATCCAGAACTGGTGAGATAGTTTGTTTTTCTTTCATCGCTCATTGCCCACAAAGTTGAAATATTTGTATTTATTTATTTAAATTTTTGTCACAGGTGCCTGGAGAGGATTCTGAAGGACCAGCACCTGAGGGTGTAAGTCATCTTTATTTTTTTCTGATCTTTGCTGTATTTTCATGTAGTAGTTTTATTTCTTTTCAACAGATGTAAAGGTAAATCATCAACTTTTTGGGATTTAAGATACACCAATTTTGATTTGTGTTCTCTTTGTAAAATTGATGCATTTTATGGCATTTAAAGGGCAAAGACAAGGGTAAGGGCAAAGAAAAAGGCAAGGGTCACTGTGAAGAAGGACATGGACATGGCGGAAGAGGAGGTGGTCATGGACAAGGAGGAAGAGGAAGAGGAGGTGGTCATGGACATGGGCCTGGCAAGAACTGAAAGAGACCACTGAGGCGATCCTAAATAAAATGATAAAAAAAGTCAGTATTTTGTCTTAGTGATTAATGTATGATTATACTGCATCTCTCATTAAATAATCCACAAATCAAGGAGCTTGTCTCATTACTTTCCTAATCAGTGCTCAGATGATCCACACTGACTCCTTCATCCTGAGCAAAAACATGAATTTCAAGGCCCAATGTCTTCATTTAACAGGTTTGACTGTTAGTATGCTCTGCAGTAGATAATAATCCAAACTGAGTAACTTTATAAAGTTTACTTACTTAAAAAAGACACTAAAACAAAGATTACATGATAAAAACCTTTTCTAACTAAAAGTAGTCATTTTTTATTCAGTTATATCAATGTAACAAAAACAAGAAAAGATAATTCTGTGAAGGTGTGACCAGAGTTTATTAAGCAGGGGAGAGGAACTATCAACAACAGGCTGCAGATATGCTGATACTGTTTTGAAACAATGAAAATAAATCATGATCCAACATATGTGGGGAATTTTCAGAGGTTTTCAGCTTGGACACAGTTTCAAGGCAGGGAACTATAAAAGGTTTTTGTTCTTGGTTTCAGGTGCCTTGCAAAAATATCCATACCCCTTTTTAGATGCTGTTCTGTTGCAACTACAAACGTCAGTCTATTTATCATGACTGTATATAACAGACTAAATATTAGTGCAAAGCAAGTAGAGAGTTATTCAGAGAAGCAATTTATGTGCCTACTTGGATGTTTGCAGTTTGCTGAACATAGAAAATAAGGTGCTCTGATCGGATAAGGATGGGCGTAAAACAAATACTGCACTTTAAACACATCATTCCAGATTCCAAACATGGTAGTGGTAGCATCATGCTGTGGGGATTCTGTTCCTCATTAAGACAAGGACAAGCAGCAAAAGACTTGAGGCCAAAATGGAGGTTGACCTTCCAGCAGGGCAACGAGCCTAAACTTACAGCCAGAGCCAGAGAAGCAGACACGCACTGGTTATGAATGCTCATCAGTGAATTTGAGTTTACAAAATCATGTCTGTGTAACTGTGACACAAATGTTTGAAAAAAATTCAAGCATTATTTCAAACTCCCGTGCAGCTCTGCAAATAAAGGCTAGTTGTAGTAGCTTGAGTGTTTCAGGAATAAATCCCCATCAGCCATCATACTTTCGTTTTTCTGTCTAGCTGGATCACCTGCTTGTTATCTTTCAGATCTCCGTTTGTATGAATACCTGAAGACAGGAACAGGTGTATGCTGGGTGTTCTGTACTTAATGTAAACTGTAACTGGGGCTGTGTTACTGTTGCAGTTTAAGCGGGTGGTGAGTGGTAATGTTTGTAAAAACACGGTAGAAACGTTTTTCTGTTAGTTTAGTAAGAGACATGATTTTTTGTATTGCGTTTAATAATACTTTATAAAATCTTGTTTTACTTTTCCATGCTAGTTAAATATTTTCAACCTGTTTGCTGTCGTTGCTTGAATTATCAACTTATTCGTATTTTTATTGGGCAACGGTTGAAGCTTGCAGAAGACCAAGTTGATGTTATCTAAGAATAATCATAATTTTTTGTTAAATTTCACTATTCATACTCAAGCAAGATTACCATCTAACATGTAGAATCACAAAACCCATAAAAAGAACCTGTCTGACAACGTGAAGTAGGCTAAAAAAATCTCAAAAAGAAACGTATCATTCTCTTTTTTGTATTGGATGGCAGTTTAATGTTGCAGAAACACAAAAGGGGACTTTTTTAGGAAACAGTTAACATGAAAAAAATTAAACACTAAACTCTGGAATCATCAAATTAGCAGTTTCGTGAGAACTGCTACATCTTCACAGTCAGATGTTTGATTCTGTGACTTAATGTAATGTGAATTCAGTGTTGAGAACCCGGAACGTCTTTTCTTTCTCATAAAGGGTTAAAAACAATGTCAGAGTCTTTGCAAGTAGAGTACAGCTTCGTATTTTTTTTATTTCTTGGTCACCTGCCAAACTCTTTAGCATCTCTAAAGGTCATACATGTAATAAACTTTTGAGCTGCTCCATGTCATGCAAGCCTTTCAGGTTTTGTAACTGTCAAATTTGCCAAGTGGGCAGAGTGACACAAACATTCCCACATTCTTCCTCTCAAACACTGCTTATAAGCATAGAGGTGACACTGACTTTAAGCACAAGTTCTCTCACTTCAGAGTCAGGTATGTTTTGGTCGATCATTAGAACTGGTTATAAGGAAAGCTTAAATTTCTGAGTTTGTTCATTCTTCAAGTTTGGTTTGGAAAACCATTCCTTACAGCTTTCATCAAGAAGACAACATGAGTGACTGTAAGTGGGATTTCAGTGGCATTTGTTCGGTTTTCTGTTTTAAAAAACTAATAGAAAACATATCACTGTTTTGGTGTGAATATGACTGTTGCTTTAATATTGCTGTTTTATTGAGACATTTTAGGACCATAAATGTTGTAAATGCTTGCAAAAGGAGCTGTTTAGAGACATTTGTGTAACCAGATATCCTGCTGCACAGTATGTACAGTATATTATGGCTATCTGAGCCTCATAAACTTCAGAAAACTCTTCTAAACAGTTTAATTGCTGCATAATCTGTTTTACTGATCAATTTATTTTATTATCACTTGTTTGTCTTATTTTTTTTTTTTTTTAATTCTTTTTTGTGATCTAGCGGAGGTGAGTCTCTTTTTCTTTTTACATCATCATCAAGTTGAATGACAGATTGCAGTTATGACGTTGTTTTCTTTTCTCAGGACAAGAAGAAGAAGAAGAAGCAGGAATCAGGGTCCGACGATTCAGGATCCGAGTCTGACGGATCTGGTGGAGTAAGTTGTCTTTTTATTTTCCTTCACTGTACAATATGTTGTTTAGGTTTAGTGATGGATTGTGTTGTAAAAGGTAAGACTGCATATTTTGCCAACTTTTGCTGTACATCCATTTTTCTGTCCCCGCTGATTAAAGGGCAAAGGGAAGAAGAAAGACAAAGGGAAAGGCAAGGACAAGGATAAAGGAAAAGACAAGGGAAGTTCTGAAAAAGGAAAAGGACACAAAAAAGGAGGAAAGAACTGAAAGAAAAGCTGGAGAGTCTTAAATAAATGAAAATATCAAAAAATCTGTTCTGTGATTTTGATTCATGTGTGAAGTTCTGTTTGTTACTGTTAACAAAAGTTCTGGTACAACCATGCAGCCACAGCTTAATACAAAAATAGTCAGGCTATGAAGATCCAAAGGGTGTCATAATAATTTTACTACATATCAACAATATGAAAGAAAAGTGGCTGCCTGAATGTGTGTCTAAAAATCACATTAACAAATTAAAACTTCATCAGTTTAAACAAAAGGTTTACAACCAACAAAACGCGCTCAGCTCAGGACAAAACAAGTTCTGGTTAAAGAAAAAACGCAGATGCAGATTCCAGTTAAAGCCACTTTATTTGGTCCTTTTTTAGCAGATTTGGATAAAATTTGATGTAAAACATAATAATACTTGAATTTCACAGAAACAGACATGAGAAAAACTGAATTAATATACAGGGAGCCAAAACAAGAAATTAGAAAAGCAATTTGTTCAGATTAACACAAATCTACAAAAACAAAAAAGATTTTTTTAAGGCAGTATTACATTTACATTTAGGACTTAATACCTGGAGGTAAGTATATTAAAAAGGTAATTAGTTTATTTAAAGGAAATAAACTGGAGAACAGGCCTTCAGTGTAGTGTTCACAAATATAAACGAATAGCTAATTAAGGCTTAAACGGTTGTGCTTGTTGATTTAGGAGTTCTGAGATATGAAATGTGTTCGATCGGTCAGAACTTGCAGAAAATGCTGTCAATATGACACTTTGATCTAGCAAAAAGGTCCATCACAGACCAAAAATAGCACATACAACTGCTCTGTAATTATATTCCTTGAATCATCCATTCATGGAAGCAGCTTTCTGGGTAAAGCCCCGTATTCATGCATAACTCTGCCAAAGCAGCTCGAGGTGTCTCCAGATATAACTCGTCCAGTGTTTGTTAAGGCTCAGTGGGGGTGACGTGTGTTTCTACACTCTGAGTGGGAAGAAGTACACAGAAAGAGGGATATTTAACCAGCACAATCTCCTTTTTACTCCTTGAGAGGAATGCATGCTTTCCCTTTACCTTGGTCGTTCACAGAGGGGGTGTTTTCTTCAGAAAAGCCCGTTGACCTGTTCGGTCTCAGGGTCTAGGTCAATATCGTAGAAACAAGGCCGGGTGGGCAGACCGGGGATTGTAGGCATCTGAAGGCAGGGAGTAAAAGAGAAAATACATTTTATCAATAAAGAACAATAATGATCACTTTGAAATAGCTTCCAATGTTATTTAAACTGTCAAAACAACATAAGCTGTGATTGCAGCCATCTACGGGACCAAAATTTGTATAATTGTATGTAGGTATGATTTGTTCATCCTATTATTGTTTTAAAGTGATAACAGTTAATAACATTTCAAGCTTGTCTTTTTAATTCCTAATTTCACTCTCGATGAAACACTATTTGAGGATCGTTTTCTTGTAATGAAAGCTTTAGTTTGGGACGCGAGTTGTGATAAAATCTCTTACTTTTACATAATAATGGCTTCATTAATGACATCAAAATACATCAACTCGAGTGTCATGGTCCTGAGGTAACGGGGATCTCCTGTGATTAGTTTTATTACTTCATTAAGTAGAGATGTGACCTTTAAGCTTCTCCTTAGTTAATAATTACTTTATTATATCATTTTTTGGAGATACCATTAAATAGAGCTTGTTTGTTGCGAACACAAATTATTACAAGTCATTGAAATCTTAATATTTTGTCTCCATGATATTAGCTCCATCTTCTCGTTATTGGGGAAAAAAAACTAAATCTCAAGCTTTTTTTCCTGTGATGAAAGTTTGATTTATCCCATAATGTCGGGATGAGATCTGAAGCCTGTTCTGACGTGCCACCGACTTCATCATGTCATTATCTCAAGAAACATGGACCTGAGCTTGTGTGTCAGAATTAGCTTCATCATCTCTAGGTAAAGACATTTCACATATTACCTCTATTACCTCATTATGTCAAGAGCAAATATGTCTTGACCCCTTTCTTGTGATGAGAGCTTCATAATCTCCCAATATTAGGACAATGAAACCTCAAGTTTGCATTGTTATGATGATACGTGTTTATCTCACTGCGTCCATATGTGAAAAGGACAAATTCCTGACATCTGTTTTGGTTTGGTGCAAAGTACAGAGTGTTTTACTCAAAAACAAAAAGGAAAGAAACGTCACTGTGAGCTCACCGTGCCAACCAATGGGAAGAGAAAGCCAGCGCCCACGCTGGCTCGAATGTCTCTAATCGGCAGGATGAAACCTGTCGGCACGCCCTTCTTCTCGGCCTCGTGAGAGAGGGACAAGTGCGTCTTAGCCATGCAGATGGGAAGGTTTCCAAAACCCTGAAGCAAAAGACAAAACACGATCTTCTCATAATAGAACATAATGGAACAAGAAAACCTCCACCCTGAGGAATGCTGACCTGCTTGGTGTAGCGCTCCACCTTGTGTTGGGCCTCAGGGAGAAGCTCAATATCATCAGCTCCGTAGATCTTCTGAGCAATTATTCGAATCTTTTCACTAATAGGGAGCTAAAAAAAAAAAAACATAAAAAAAAGGAAAGAACAAGAATAATACTACAGTATAAATGTGGGTCGGAGTCATACATTCAAATCATAGAGAAACTTAAAGTTGCTGGGGGCTTCGCTGGCCCTCTGGACAGCCTGACCGAGAGCCACAGCACCAGCGCCACCTTCAGCCCAGTGGGAGCAGCGCACGGCATCGAAGGCTCCAGCAGCTTTGGCCATGCTGCAGACCAGATCGAGCTCAGCCTCAGTGTCCGTCCTGCAAGAAAAATAGATGCACATAAAATTAAATCCAAGCATGTAAAATGTTTGCTTGCAGTAATAATAAAACTGCATTTCTGGACACTCACTTGAAACCATTAACACCAACCACAACTGGCACTCCAAAGTGTTTAGCGTTTTCTATCTGTTTCCTCATATTGCTGCAGCCATTCTTCAGAAGCTCCAGGTTCTGCACAGATACAAGACAACATGTCAATGAAAAAGCTTAAAAAAGAGCCACATATTACTGAGCACACAACGGATCACAGTGGACCAACTCTTTAATGTTTTGCTTTTTGCTGCTTCTCTGCCTTACCTCCTCCACGTACTCCTTTGGCAGTGGCATCCCAGCGGTAACCTGAATTAAATTTTAGTGTATTTTTAGGTGAAATATCGTACAGAATCTGTATACAATGAAGGACATAACTCTAAAGTACAAAAGAAGAAACTTACTGTTGGTCCTCCTCCGTGCATCTTCAGGGCTCGGACCGTGGCCACCAGGACTACCACGTGGGGCCTCAGGCCCGAGTAGCGGCACTTGATGTTAAAGAACTTCTCCATGCCGATATCGGCACCAAAGCCGGCCTCTGTGACTGTTTGATGGAGGTTGTGAGACAAACGATTAGCACCCGAATTGCAGCTTTATGTAGTGCACTGTAGTAATGTGGAGACAGAACAATAATCAGAAACATCTGGGTTCCTACTAATATCCATGTCAAAGTTTCATATTGTTTCATACAACATTCTGTTCTTTTAGGCCATTTTTAAAGCATAAATACAAAAGTTGACTATGAATTTATGGCTGTCAGGCTTTAAAATGGACCTAGGAAA
This sequence comes from Crenichthys baileyi, assembly GCA_036173005.1. NCBI lineage: Eukaryota > Metazoa > Chordata > Actinopteri > Cyprinodontiformes > Goodeidae > Crenichthys > Crenichthys baileyi. The sequence goes on from JAHHUM010000645.1 coordinate 439,402, forward strand.
ATCATTGAGAAAGGAAATAAATGAATAAATGAATGGATGGATGGATGGATGGATGGATGGATGAAAAGTCAGAAGGATGCATATATGGATGCCAGGGGGATTTGATGCCCATCTCCAGCACAAAAAACGACACATGGATGGGGGAGAACATGCAAACTCCATGCAGAAAGACCTCAGGCTGGGTTTCTAACCCTTGCTGCGAGGCAACAGTGCTACCAACTGCATCACCGTGTCACTCAACATGAGTTAATCTTACCCACAAAGCCCTCAGGTCCAACCAGCTTTAGAGCGATTTTATCAGCCAGGACGGATGAGTTTCCATGGGCGATGTTGGCAAAGGGGCCAGCATGGACAAAAACAGGCGTTCCCTGAAGATTCGGATAACATATTTGTAGGTAAAATTCAGATAAGCATCATTAGGATTAAACTGTAATCAAACGTTAACATTAAAACGGATAAAACAGATGAGAAAAATATTTCTGCTCACCTCCAAAGTCTGCATCAAGTTTGGCTTGATGGCATCTTTCATTAGCACAGTCAATGCTCCACTGACACCCTGCAGAACAAAACAGCACTTTATTTAAAAAACGTTCTTTCCACAGTTCCTATGTAGAGGGGCCACACAATAGTGAAGAAGCACTGACCAGATCCTCGGTCGTGATGGGATCTCCGCCGCGGCTGGTGGCGACGACCATCTTGGCCAGGCGCTGTCGCATGTCCTCCAGACTGCTGGTGAGGGCGAGGACGGCCATGATCTCACTCGCAACTGTGATGTCAAACTGAGCCTGCACCACAAATTGGGATCGAGAACAGGAGTTGATCCTTCTTTGGATAGAACAGGGCCTTTTCCAGTTTTGCATTGAATGTTGTTATCAAAACATGTCTTTACTAAAAAAAAAAACACCTCTCTTGTGTAGCCCTTTTCAGTTGGCGACTGGCCGATGGTGATCTTCCTCAAGAATCGATCATTCGTGTCCAACACTGTAATGAAATAAATATCCAGTGGACATTTAAACATGAGGCTTGATACAGAAAGCTCACTGAGTTCTTGTAGAGTCTAACATAAGAGTGATGGAGACTTTTCAAACCTCTTTGCCAGGTTACAGAGCTTGGGTCAATATCCAAGCGTGCAAAACGAGTGATCTCTTCATCAGTGAGAGTTAAAGGATCAATCTTCTCTATACCCAATTTCTATGCAAAAAGGACAACTTAAGTGTCAGAATGTAAAAGATAGACGTCAGTGAAATCTAAGGAGTTTGTAATACAATCTCTTACTTTCAGCCTGTTGATCTGGATTGGTGAGAATTTCCTCTGCCCTCCACTGAGTGGGACCAAGCGATTGTACAGAGCCTGAGTGTGCATAAAGGGGGAGAAGGGAAAATCTTGTCATTAATGACTTGTTGTAATTTGAACTCTCGTTTACAGAAGTGAGAGCCCACCTTGTCAGACTGTGTTGCCTCGTGAAATATGCGAGCGTCGACAGCAGCAGACACCAAGTTGTTGGCAGCCGTGATGGCATGGATGTCTCCAGTAAGATGGAGGTTAAACTACCAATAAATTACATCATTAATGAAACATCGATTTTCCCTCCCAAATCAGTAACATTTTAAAAAAGGTACCAAGTACCTCTTCCATTGGAATGACTTGAGAATATCCACCTCCTGCAGCGCCGCCTGTTGACAAGAAAGACTATTACAGATACTTGCTGTCCTATATGCTCTGCCCACAATGGTACTGCCAAGACAGGAGCTTGTTGAGAGGTGCAACCCTTTACTGAAACTACAGCACCCCCTGGTTAAGCTACACTTCTTCTGCTATGCCCTCTTCTTTCTGCTCGCCTCACAGGTTGCCTTGCTGAGATGGCCAAATAAAGAAGGTTTATTATTTCTGTCTTGGTTTGGCCAAATGTTTAAAATCTTTATCCAACTGCAATGATCCAGAGGTTATCAATTCTCTTTTCCTGGTCAAGCGACCAAATTCCAATTTAAAATATTCTGTTAGTTCAGAGTTCTCATGCTGCCAAGAATAGCAAGAAGCCCACAGCATCATAGATCCTCCACCCTACTTAACAGCAGACAAGATGTGTTTTTCGGCATTTTCATCTTCTGTTTCATGACTTGAGACTTTCTGTAGCTGAAAAGCCTGATCTGTGTCTCATCTGAGCAAAGCAGGCACTTCTAGCTAAAGTCATACTGGCGTTTAAGGAACTCCACATATTCACATTTGTGATGGCAGTGGCCCAGACACCTAGTTAACATGTAGATGGCGTCCAATGATGGTTTAGAAACGTATAGACTTAAACATGCTATCTTTGGTGTCTCACTTGAACCCCATGTTCTCTTGTGTTTCCAATTTTGAAGAGTGGCTCATAGAAAAAGGCTTCTGGGCCAAATGGTAATTATATTCCGGGGAGAAAACAAGTCATAGATTATTAATAAGAACGTCTGATCAATGTAAAAAAAAAGTATAAATATAAATAAGTCAAGATTTTAAAAGAATACTGAAGCTATATTTAATTTCAGGGAACTGTTAGTGATGCCAACAACGGTGGCAAAAAAAACCCCAACAGTTTCTTTTACACTTCCTCAACTGCAGTACCATTAAGTATTGGGGTGCCTTATGTTTTTCCAATGCTCACCTTTAATGCCAAAGGTGGGTCCCTGAGAAGGCTGGCGGACGCAGGCAAACACGTTGAGCTTCATGTGCGCTCCCATGGCCTGAACCAGGCCGATCGTTGTGGTGCTCTTACCTTCACCCAATGGAGTGGGAGTAATACTGTAGTGATAAATGCACAACATAGATCAGATAAATGTTGCATATTAAAGTGAAAGAAAACTGTTTTGATAGACAGAATTACAAAGTGCTGCTTTACTTTAGAGAAATAGTTTAAAGGTTTATTAAACTGGTTTGCTTTTTCAGTCCATAGCAAACACATACCCTGTGACCACCACATATTTGCCATCCGTCTGGGACTGGAGTCGTTTGATAATACTCAGCTGGACTTTGGCCTTAGTTTTTCCATAAAACTCCACTTCATCAGAAAGCAGGCCCACCTCTCTGGCCAGACGATCAATTGGCTTAGGGACGCAGGAGCGAGAAATCACTATGTCGCTGTTGAAGGTACAAAAACATACAAATCTTTTCACCTGATAAGAGGAGAAAGCAATAGTTCAGGGTCAATACTTTCTAGACCCACCTTTAACTCTGATTAAATCAAATATTAAATCCATGTGAAGTTGCATATCTTTATATTGCTCCAAGACAGTCAAGGTTTTGCCCATTCTTCTTTGCAAAACAGCTCAAGCTAACATCTGTAAACAGCCAATTTCAAGTCAACAGATTCTGAAGTAATGATCGTTTCAGATTTTGCGCCATTTTAACACATTAATAAGATTTGATCTAAACTAATCAGTCATAGCTTCTTCTGACGTCTCTTCCAAGCTTTCCCTATATTTAGCTCCTTCTGTCTTCCCTGTCCCTGCTGAAGAAAACCATCCCCACAGCATGACACTACCAATGCCATGTTTCACAGTCTGGATGATGTGTTCAGGGTAATGTACGTGGCTAGTTCTCTACCTTTGCATGTAGGCTAAAACGTTATGTTTTGATCTCATCTGAGCAGAGCCCCTCTCCCACATGTTTGTTGTTGATGCATGAAGCTGTTCGTTAATGTTCTCCAACATCTGTATACATACTTTTTGCTCTGAATTTCATTCAGGGCTATCATAGTGAAGGGGGCTAAATACAAAAACTCACAAAACTTCATTTATTTAAAAAGATTAAATAGATTTCCCTTCCACTTTACAACTAGGAGTTGGTCTAAAAACATACAATTCCAGTTAAATATATATTAAATATTCAAGATGTGTGAATACTTTTGCAGAAAACCTTATGGAGAAAAGTTGCAGTAAATGAAACACAAACCTTGGAACAGGCTTCTGACGGTTGAGTTTGGTGTAAGAAATGCCCCACTTCCCAGGCTGATGGCCCTCAAGGAAGCGCTTTGCACTCAACACTGTATTCTAACCACATCCACAAACAGAGACACATTCGGCCTTTTAATCTTAAGAAATATGTATGAAACAGCCTGTGGGGATATTCACTTGAACTGAATAAAGGGCAAGGTTTTACCCCCATCAGCATGGCCACGGTCATTGGTCCCACTCCTCCTGGCACAGGGGTGATAAAGCCTGCCTGCTCCTTGGCTGAGGCAAAGTGTACATCACCCACCACCCGCTTCCCACTAGGTTTTGTCTCGTCTGAAAAACAAACAACTTTTGTCCTCAACTGGAGTCATCACCTAAATTCAGACCGTTCTGAACCTTAAAAAAAATTACCTGTAATGTGATTGATCCCACAGTCGATAACCACAGCTCCCTTCTTGATCCACTCTCCTTTCACCATCTCAGCTTTGCCCATACCCACAACCAGGATGTCTGCTTTCCCCACCTGGACAGGAATAGAAACGGATGTGTAACGAGTAAAAAAATAAAAAATAAAACAGCCAAATGAGGTCGGCAGGGAGCTGTTTCAGAAGAAGAGGGCAGGAACTGGCTCATGAAACAGTCGTTGCTGCGAAGTTGCAAGAAGCAACAAAATTAAGCTCAGATTTCTGCAAATTCAAACTGACTTTCAAATGAGTTTGCAAACGTAGAAAGACTGGATGTGTGCATGTGCAATACACATGTAGAAGAAAAGCATTTAGATCTTTTTAGGCATGGAGATATAATGTAGAAATGAAAGAATGACCATAACCTTAAGGTTCAAATTAAACAACGAAGACTTGGAAAGTTAATGAGATACTCATGCTTGATGTGGGACGTGAAATTGAGAAAGATAACAATAAAAGATGCTAATTGTGAAACTTACCTCTGCGGCAAGATCTGCAGTCTTAGAGTGGCAGGTGGTAACGGTAGCATGATTCCACAGCAGCAGATCATGCATGGGTGCACCGACGATCTTACTGCGACCAATCACCACAGCTCTTTTCCCGGCCACAGATATACCTGCAGAGAAGAATTCACCGCAACACTTAGACCACATCCACTTGTTTGCATGCGGTCTCCATGATTTTACAGCATTAACCTGTCTGTCTGATGAGCTCCATGCAGCCATTTGGCGTGCAAGGGATGAAGCAGTCGCCCAGATCTCCACGAGACAGCTTCCCTGCGTTTATGCTGGTCAGTCTGTGAATGAACCAGAAAGTACAGATCACACTACATTTATCTCCCTTAATCAAAAACAAAATGTAATGATACTTATGATTTACTTCAATCCAGTGGAGCATGAAAATAGCTCCATTTAATGTTTGTCTAATAAAGCTTATGTAAGTTTTTACCCATCTACGTCTTTCTCTGGCGCCACGGCATTTGTGACCTTCTCTGTGTTGATCTTGTGAATCGAATCTAAAGGCAGCTGGACTATGAGACCATGGACTGATGAGTTCTCATTCACTTCTATGATGCTGTGAAGAACCTGTCAGCAGAAAGTCATGTGAATCCTTTCAGTATCAAGCAGCATACTGTCCTTGTAGCTCTTATGAACATCATAGTGGATAACTTAAAATTTTATCTGAAGACTCTACAGATTCATTTTACGTGACAGGCAATACCAATTTGAGGATAATTGTAAAGAAGTAAAAAAATGATCCATTATTCTCTCATTTTGATTAAAAATACAAATCTGAAAAGTATGTAATGTATTTGTAACCTGTATCTCTGATTCGATGCATTGTGGAGATACCTGCATTGTGCAAATTTTTAGGGGTATGTCTCTACCAATTTCAACCATCTACAGACTGAATTTCTTTCCTGGTACACCTTGCAAAATAACTGACTGGATAAAAGATATTTGTGAATAACAATTTTTAAATCTTTCCACAGATTCTCAATTAGGTTTAGGTCTGGATTATGATTTATAACATTTATAACATAAATATGTTTTGATGGAAACCATTACATTTTAGATTCCACTGTGTGTTTGGGGTCTTTGTCCTGCTAGGAGGTTAATCTCTAACTCATTCTTAAGTCTTTTGCAGGGTCTAACGGGATTGCTTTCAGGATTACCGTGTCTTGAGCTCCATTCATCTTCCCATCAACTCAGCAGTTTCCCCTGTCCTTACTAAAGAGAAGCATTCCCACAGTTTTACCATGGGGATGGTGTGTTCAGGTTACTTATAATCTAACTTCTCCACAGCTTTATCCATAGCCTGTCTGGTGTTTCTTGGGTCTTCATGATGCCATTTGTTTTCCAATATTCTCTAACAAACCAGGGGTTAGTTAGAGAATATTACGCATAGCAGTTCAACATGCGCAGCTCAGCCTTCGTTGCAGTGATGGACATCAAAGCTGACGCCATCTGAGCTATAAAAGCTGAAGAAACAAACTTTTAAGTTGCCTTTTCCAGCCTGTCTCACGGGACGACGCAAGGGAGGCGCATATCTGGAGTGACAGAAACTCACAAGCGTGTAACTTTTTCCTCCACACGATCATTCCCGGAAGAGCTTGAAAGCTGGAAATCTGTCTGACACAAGAAGGTCAGAAGATTCAGATACGCAGGTGAAAACCCAACCAAGGTTTTATTTCCATGGAGACCCCTTGTTGATTCAGTCGACTGCAATGGTTCTTCAAATTTTCCCCGTTTTGGACGGATGAGAAGTTTACCGTTTTTGAGTTGATCACGGACGCTTGTCACCCCCACCCCCCACCCCCGTTTTTCTTCTTCAGACCGACCTATCCTTAACCGGTGAAGAGAAGAAATCACCGTCACAGTAATTTCGTTCTTTTTGTTCTTTTTTTATATTAAATTGAATAGGTACATTTAGAGGCCCAGGCAGGGTAAGGCATAGTTAAGGTGATTAGGAATCACCAGTAGTTAATCAAAGGTACTAACCTGTTGCATGCAATACAGATTGAAGTGTTTTATGCTGAGCTGTTTTGATTTGCTGTGTAAATGTTGCTTGATCGCGGAGCACGGATGCGATCAGCAAGGTGATGTTTTGTCCGGCTGATCCCGAAGCAGCCAGGAGTTAGAAGTTGGACTTTTAATGTTTTTCCACTCAAAGCAGCTGTGGTCTGGGCCTCGCCTGACCACTCCTTTGTTCCAGTTTTATTACTGGAGTTTTTCCACTGAGCTCCCACCTCAGAGTTTTATGACCCTTTGTTCGAGATTTGGGGCAATCAGCTGCTAGTGGCTAAAGGGGCGCAGCCCACCGTCTAACAGCTGATAGCCGCCATCGAGACGCATCAGCACAGCAGGAGGGCTTCTCTTTCCAAGTTAACCCAAATTGCACATTTTGTCCATAAAACTGCTGGTTTGATCTTCATAGACACTCAATGCACATATGTTTTCTTTTATTATTATTGTTAGTTAGTCATTTTTTATCCCCTTTGTGTAGAATAGTTCTTGTTAGTTAGGTGAAGGTTTTTGGACCAGAGTAATTAATTATATCAGGGCTATATGGTCAATAAATGTTCACGTAAATAAAGAGAAGCGTTTATTTCGTGCAAGAGTGATTTATCTGTCAAAATAAGGTCAAAGTTTCCCTACCAATCGGTGAAGCACCTAATTACACAGTGACATTTAGCGTGGTTTTGGTAAATAATTATCAATTATTAATGATGATTAACTAATTGTAATTATTAAGAGCCTTAAGCCCATAATCACAACAGCAGTGAACATCTCTGATTTCTTTTCCTAAGTAATGATTTTCAGTTGAGAAAACTATTTGCCTGAATTATGATTTTTAATTATATTTTTTGATAAATGTTCATTTATGTGGACGGCAATGACTTGCAGTTGAGCTCAACTCCTTCCATTTTCAGATGATGATGCGAACACTGTCCTCCGAGATGTTCAAAGCTTGGATATTGTTTCCTAACTTATTTATAATCTAACTTCTCCACAACTTTATCCATAGTCTGTCTGGTGTTTCTTGGGTCTTCATGATGCCATTTGTTTTCCAATATTCTCTAACAAACCTCAGAGGATAGTAAGAGAGTATTACACATAGGTGGACTATATTTACTAATCAGACGGCTTCTGAAGGAAACCAGTTTTTATGAAGAGATAACACTAAAAAGGTATTTTACGAACAGTTTATTCTTTTTAAATTCAAATTTTAAAAAAGTTAAAAAAATGTAAAATTTAAATTTTTTAATTAATTGACCACTTTTTGTTGATCTATTATGTAAAATACACTTAAGTTTGTAGTTGTCTTTTGTTAAAAATATCAGAAAATGGGACAGAATTAAAGATGCTGCTCACTATGATAATCCTTCAACATGAAAATTTTAGTTAAAAAAATTTTATGATTTCTATTTCCTCATTTTCTATAAAGCCTAAACAAAAAAAAATTATAATAATGTTCTTCCAAATTGCTTTGTGCTTTGTGTGGGGACAGTCCCCTCCCTGCAGGCTCCAGCAGCGAGTGTTTGCCATCAAGTCAGTGGAGTTGGGCTCCAGTCACTGACTAGTTTTGTCTCCACTACAATTTAAAAAACAAACATGGCGGATAAGGCGATTACTTCCTAATGATCCGGGTTAATACATTTGTTTCATAGTTTTCAGCGATCTAAGTGCCCTCAAGTTTGGGAGTGCTTCGAAACAGACTACAATGTAATGGAGGTTTGGATGCTCTGCAAGTTTCATTATGAACTGCAGCAGCACAAGCATCATGCATGAGCAGCTCTGGATGCAGGAAGAAACAAATATTTGCTGTGTTCTCCTGCATATTTGACTGATCAGTTGTGTTTAAGCGCGTAAGTCCCAAGTACTTTTACTTTATCTCTAAACGTTTTAAAGTTACAATCCCTATTATTACACTTCAACTAAAAAATTGTAATGGAAACAGATTTTGCCCTTTCAAAATAAAGCGCTCTGACAGAGCTGTTGCCTATTTCTGTTTATTTACAGTTAAATGTCATTTTTGACAAATATGTATGTAGACTTTTTTATAGATAAAATAATAAAATAAATACACAAATTACAACTGTATTTGTTTTTGTAATGTTGGAGGTGGCACTCTATGCATAAAATATACTTAATTAAAAGTAGTATTTTGTGGGATGCAAAAAATGATTTGTGTAAATTATACAAAAAAAATAGTTTTTCTGGAAAAATAGTAAACATTTAGAATAATTATTTTAAAAGGCATTAGTAGCAGCTCTAGTGTGAAAACGTGCTTAATTTCTTTTATTTCAGGCTGCAAACTTAAAAAAACTAATCAAATCCTACCTCTTCTTCAGTTGCAGTCCCTGGAAGTTTCATATGTGTTGCATTTATTCCAATCTGCAAATACATAACACATGTTAAAGTATTTTAGACAATTCACATTTTGTAAGTTTGTAACAGATACACAATGCAAACCCTTAGATCAAAAACAATAAAAAATGTGAAATGACCTCTGCTGCTGCCTTCAGCTTCATGCTGATGTACAGATTTGAATCTTCACGATCTCCAACCTGCCAGAACATAAAAGCATCACCTCATACTCTCTAGCATATGGGCACTGTGTTCTTACCAATGTGTCCATCTACACAAAATCTGTATGTTAATAACAGGGCCATAAAAAGCCAAAACGTCTGTCTGCCAAAAACAATTTTAATTTACCTGTAAAACTACCAGGCCGGGCCTGAAGTTGGGATCCTTGAGTTTCATTTGCTCCACATCTTTCTTCAGTCGCTCCCTCACTTGCCTAAGAAAGCAAGACAAAAAAAAAAGGGCGTTTCATCTCTAAACCCATTTTATTCCTCAGAACTTTTACAATTTTTCCAACCGGACAGATACACTTTCTTGTTTGTGAAGTGGTAATAATTTTCTACTCTGTAGTTGTCAATCCTGGTTGCACAACACAAGGACACACCTCAGAAGGATGGTTTTATCTTTAGTTATTTTCTCCTTATCTTTATCTGTTTCATAGTCCATACACTGGGACACATGCCAGCCCTTTGTGGTGTTGAATGAGCGGGTAAATTACAACTGGAAGGTTTGAAAAGTCAATTTAAAAAAAAATCAGGGAACACTGGGCTAACAGGACTTTAGCTTAAGGTCATTACAATCAATTCAAAGAGCCATTGTATGCTAAAAAATATTGATTGTTTAATTTAAATATGCAGAAACAAAGAGATCAACGCAATCACCCGCAGCTTTTTTGAATGACTCTGATTAAATCGGCTTGCATATGTCATTCTTTTTTTATATCGTAATATTTGCAGTTATATTGACAACCGAAAACAACTGTTTAGAGTAAACAGTCACAACATACTGAACAAATTATGCATGCAATATGTGGCCAGACTGTCCAGCAGCTTCTATCAACTCCACTTGAGCAACAAAAACAGACTAGCTGTTATGTCACAAAATTAAGTGATTAATAAGTGCTGTGAGGGGCAGTTAACAGGCTGCAGGGTTTCATGTCTTGTGACAGGCACATGCAGCTAAATGTCTTCCATGCTGCTGCTGGAGAAAAGATGTGCCCCTTTCCATGTGTAAGTAATTTGTAAAGTTTAACCCTTGGACAGACAACATCTCTGTTTGCACATACTGTAAAAATGTTCAAATGTGACTTGTTCATGATATTTTGTCAATCGGTGTATTTGAGGTCAGTGGACCACAGGGACAAAGATCAAAATCACACCACACCACACATCTTACATAATGCTGAAAAATCTGCGCTCATTCAAGGCCTAAAATAATCGGATTAAAGGAAAATGTAAGTATATCAGTTATGAGCTCAATCCACTGTAAAAACTCCCCCATCCTTGGTGCCTGTATCATTTTAAAAAAACATTTAATTCAACAAATAAAGAAAAACCAATGTCCTACATATAGTCAGAAGCAGGACAAGTCTAATACAATATTGGAAAAGCAGAAGAAAAACCGCGGACAATGTACCGCATATGGTACAAACTGTTACTGTAACTCAACAAGTTAGCAGCTTAGTTAGCCAAAGACGTTTACTTTACGCAAAGTTTCTAAACACGCTACTTTATATACAACACTTACGCTGAGACTTCTTTCCCGCTTATGAGTTGAGCTGGCATTTTCTGTCAGTCTGTGTCCGAAGTGATGGTGACTTGTGCAGGCTCGCTGTCTGACCAGAAGAACAGCGTGGTGGGACAAGTTATCCAATTTACGCTGATTCACCAGGAGCCTGTTAGTCATTACGTCGCATTTGTTCGCAAACACAGCGCTACCGCTGAGAATTCAGCGTAGAACTTTCTGGAATAGGAACCATCACAGAGCGTAGTTCACTGACGACATGAAGAGGGGCGTTACTTTAGGGGAATACAGGCCAGTAAAGCAGGTACATAAAAAACATTAGCTGTGTCTTCTGACCAATAGCATTTGAGGATGCTTTGATTTGTTTTTTCTAGCGACATAGAATTGAAAGGACTAGCGTCGTTGCGCCATAGAAACGGTTCGTCACCGTGTCTGCCATGTTGGGAGTGTCAAGTGAATCAATTGAAAACACGGTTTTCCTAATAAAAATTACCAATATATCTGATGTAGTTACTGGTCTAATAATTAAATAAACAGCAATCAGCAATGTATATGATAAAAACAACGACAAAATAACCATTCGATAAATAGTATTAGTAATGTTATAAATGTTGACAGAAAAATAAATACTGCTACTAAAAGTCTATACATAAAACCTCGAAATGTTAAGAAAAAAGTGGAAGTAATATCCTGAAGAAATGCTGAAACTGTTGTGTTCTTCCCAAACAAGTTTGATATGCATCGCTTGTTGTGTGCAATAAAGTGTAAAGTTTCCAGCTGTCGCACCTCGTTGCTTCAGTGTCATTTCATCTCTATTCCTCATAATTTTAACTCTTTTTTTTTCGTGATTTTGATTTTTCCCATGATTTCAACTTTTTTCTCGTCTTTTCGTCCTTAATCTTCAAAAAGGGTGAGAAGAAAGTAAAAAAAAAAAAAAACTTCCTCGTTTCTTTTCTACTAATGATACAAGAACAAATTAACACAATATTAACTCCTGAAATGAGACTATCGATTATTAGATACAACTTTCAATGTTCTCAGTTAACCTCTGTTCCTAACAAGCATGGTGAATTCCTTAAAAACAGAATTAATAGTGTCATATATTTATTTAAAAATATAAATAAATTCCATTGATACTACGAATCATAATAACATTGATCATTATTATGAAACATTTTGACATTTATTTTTTTTTCTTTTAATATAATATATTCAACAAAAACGGGACACTCACAATATGGCGGTGATGATGGCGTACGTCTACTCTGCGTGCTCTGCATCTCCAAGCTAATGAGGGCGTGACTGACGTAATTCATACAAGCCAATCAACTACCTTACTAGAAACAAATCTCTCGACCAATAGGAGTCCTCTATTTTTTTAAAAGAAGGCTGGACTAGTTTTAGATGTAACTCCGCAGAGGCTCACCAGAGGGTAGCAGTGTGTTTACACACTATCATAAATATCGTCAGAAAAGCCTCGCAGTGTTTAAGTAGGTCAAATGACGTGCACGGCGCTTTGTTTTGGGGGTTCATTAAGAGACGACACCTCTCAAAAATCACCAGAAACTGCGAGAAAATATCACTAGACTCCTTTTTTATCGAGCTTCGAGTGTGACGGCAGACATGACGAAAGACGGAGAGCTATGGAGAGCAGATTCAGTAGTGTTTTGAACGACATCGAAGAGCTCTCGCGATTTTCAAACACCGAGAACATCTTCCACACCGAAAGGTAAGTTAAATAAGGAGGCGCAACACTTAAATCAGCAGGTTTCTAACTGCCCTACTCTTCCCTGGAGGCTACATGTTGTGAACTTCTAAGACTGCACGTACTACTCTCTGTTTACATCAGTGCTAAACTAGCCGAGGTTATGGAGTCCAGATCCAATTAACCGCAGAGCAAATCTCCATGTGAAACTGTGAATCTAAACTCGTATGAATTATGTTTATTCAGGTCTAAGACGCTTTTTGAGGAAATTCGTGCCTCCATTAACAACAATGACGAGGAGGACCGCTCCTTCTGGAGGCCCGTGCTGCCTTGGGGGGGCGTCTTCACCATAAAGGCAGGGCGCAAAGCCATATCCTGCATCCCTCTGTACGTGGAGGTCCAGTTGAAGAACACATGCACCATCGATGGCTTCCTCATGATCCTGTATGTGATCCTGCGAGACAACCAGGGCTTCCACAGGGAGCTGGCCGTCTTCCTGGGGAAGCAGTTCGTGGATCATTTCCTCCACTTGATGGACTCCTGTGACTACACCACAGTGAAGATGCTGTGGATCTGGAACAGGATGTCTAAGAGACAGTACCGCTCAGAGATCCATCAGGCAGCCCTGGAGATCGACCTGTTCGGGAACGAGCACGAGAACTTTACAGAGAACCTGGAGAACCTCATGTCTACCACTCAGGAAAGCCTGTGCACCAACCGTGACTGCCCGGGTCGCTTTCAAAAAGTCAAGAAAACCACAATCAACATCAGGTGACATGCTTACAGGAGGCCTTGGTCCAATAAAAGATTGGAAAACGTCATTGCTTTATTATTACCCCCATCTCATCTTTTCACATTTCCTCCAGCCCTCCTCATGAGCTTCCTCACAAAGACCCGATCCAGTCCGCAGTGGATGAATTCTTCTGCCCCAAACTCCTACTCTGCTTAGAGCGAGGGTAAGATACTATGGTAAGAAATTTTTTCTGTTTTAAGATTCAGTTCTGTAATATTTAATCTTACTAACAAGTTGAACATCTTCTTAACAGATGTGATGGCTTAAGGGACTTTTGTCTGAGGGTTTTCTGCCACGGACCTCCACCCTTTGTGATTTTCAACATGCAGCAGTGGAGGTCAGAGGATCTGTCATATGTACCTTACCATCTGACTATTTGCCAGCACAGGTATGAAGCAGCGAACAATTGTGCATTTGTGAATATGTGATGGACCAACATAATTCGTGTAGAGTTGTGAACTGGAATATAAATAATGCATGTTTTACAAATGTTTTACAAATGGCAATCAGAAAAGTGCGTGGCATACATCCTTATTTAGCCCCCCTGAGTCAATAAATTGTGAAAACACCTGTTGGCTGCAATTTCAGTTGCGTGTGTTTTTGAGCATGTCTCTGCCAGATTTGCACATCTAGACACTGGTATTTTGGCCCATTCTTCTTTGGAAAATGGCTCAATCTCAGTCAGATTGGATGGAGTGTTTCTGTGAATATTGATTTTTAAGTCTTAGCATATGTTCTCGGTAAGATTTCGGTTTGGCCTTTGACTAGGTCATTTCACCACATTTGGTTTGAACCATTCCTTTGTAATTCTGGCTGTATGTTTGATGTTGTTGCATCCTTTTATAGGTTTTCTGTGACGATTGCCCTTTATTTAGCTTCATCCATCTGCTTCTCTGCCCTGCTGAAGCAAAACATCCCCACAGCATGATGCTGCCGCAACCATGTTTCACAGTGGAGATGGTGTTTTCAGGGCAATAGGCTGTTAGTATTTTGTCACACATAGCATTTTGAAAGTCTTGTCCAAAAGGTTCATGCTTTGGTCCTGCCTAACTGGAGCACCTTCTTTGCTTGCTGTGAACTCTACATAGCTTTCAGCAAACTGAAAAATTAGACTTAATCTTGCTGTCTTTATGAAGAGGCTTTCTTGTTCTTTCTACTTGTTCATTAAGACCAGAGTAGTGGAGTGCACAACTACTAGTTGTCCTGTCATCAGATTGTCCCACCTGAGCTGTGGATCTCTGCAGCTCCTCCATAGTCACTAAGGGCATCTTCGTTGCTTCTTTGAGTAATGCTCCCCTTGCCTGGCCTGTGAGTTTTAGTGGATGTCCACATGTTGTTTGGTTTGAATTTGGGCCATAATTTTACCATTTTCAGATGATCTCCACAGCTTTATCCTCGCTGTTTTCCTTGATATTCACAGAACAGCTGTATTTATGCTGAGATAATATTACACACAGCTGGACTCTATTTGCTTATTACGTGACTTCTTAGGGCAAATGGTCTTGTTTGATTTTTTTTAGGGGTATCACATAACAGGGGGTGAATACATATGCATGCTATACTTTTTAGACCATGTACCCTTACTGTTCATTGTTTTGATTTTGTTGAACATTATTATGGTAAAAAATACTGTATATGCAAATCAATGAAAATATTAATAGGTCAGTGAAAATTCAGTTACATCAATACATCTCTCGAAGCTTAGAGACAGTTGCACACAAATGCATACATAAAACATTTCATAAAAATGCATGGTACTAGTTAATCCACAGGCCTTTCAGAATGTGTTAGGACAGGAGGATCTGACATGTGATTTTGCCCTTAGATACCTACTAGAGGGCGCCACACTTTTCAACAAGAAGGAGCATCACTACTCTGCAGCTTTCCAGATAGACGGCTGCTGGATGCACTATGACGGTCTGAGGAGCGATAATCTGATCTTGCTGCATAAGCCCCCGGAGCTCCTGCTGCTGTCCTCCTTGGTCTACATTCGTGCATCTGATAAGTGACGTCTTGTAGTCGCAGTTGGACACAGTGGAGAATACAAACGGCATCCTGTGTTTTTTTATTTTATTTTTTTTTCTTGCATTATTTCTATTTTTGACATTGCATATCTGTTATGGACTTTTTTTCTTTTGTTTGTAATTAATTCATGGCCTGAATATGCTTCCTTTGGTAGAAGACTGAATTATTGTTCTGTTTCAGCTGATTGCTTACACCAAACATGCTGTGCACAATTATGTATTTTATGTAGGCATGCTTGGAATCCAAGAGTACAATGGACTATAATAGTTCTGGGTTGACCTGAGTCAGTCAGTGGATCTTAAAAGTGTGCACATCCCTTTTAAAATGCCTGTTTTTTCATATTCAAATGAATCTGTCATAAATAAATCTAATGTTTTACAGTCCTGTACAGTTCAACTGAAAAAAAAACAAATCTGTTAGACGAGAAAATAAAATGATGCAAAGATCAGTAAAATGTTAAACTAAAACTTTGTTGATGCAGCTTTAGTTTATTTTCAGCATTTAACCTCACTTGTTCGGAATCTACCAGCATCCCTCATTCTGGGAAACATTGTCCCAGTCTTTCAGGTTGTGAGGACATCTCTTATCCGCAGATGCAAACCACAAACCATGGTGATGCTGAGTAATAAAATCCCTCCTCATCTTTAGCTTTCTAGCAGACATCTGCATGTTTTCAGTCAAAGCTGACTGGTATTTTTTAACAGTTTTAACAGTCATTCAGCTTGACAAACCCCCTATTTCCATCTAAAGCAAAGTAACCATACAGTTGTCTCGGCACGGTGTTCTATTGGTGATGAGCATTGTTGTTTTTGTGCCAAACATTTGGCACCTTTCATATTTGCAGGCAAAAAGTTCAAGTGTTTTGTGAGATTTTAGCCACACCGGGACGTTTTCTTTGGAAGGAAAGACTTCCTTCCCTATTCCTAAATCACACATAGCATTTTGAAAGTCTTGTCCAAAAGGTTCATGCTTTGGTCCTGCCTAACTGGAGCACCTTCTTTGCTTGCTGTGAACTCTACATGGCTTTCAGCAAACTGAAAAATTAGACTTAATCTTGCTGTCTTTATGAAGAGGCTTTCTTGTTCTTTCTACTTGTTCATTAAGACCAGAGTAGTGGAGTGCACAACTACTAGTTGTCCTGTCCTCAGATTGTCCCACCTGAGCTGTGGATCTCTGCAGCTCCTCCATAGTCACTAAGGGCATCTTCGCTGCTTCTTTGAGTAATGCTCCCCTTGCCTGGCCTGTGAGTTTTAGTGGATGTCCACATGTTGTTTGGTTTGAATTTGGGCCATAATTTTACCATTTTCAAATTTCAGAACAGCTGTTCAGACACATGGAGAGTACCAGAGATTGTCACATGTATAACACAGCCAGTACTAACTAGAAACCTCTACAACTTTTTCAGTGTGGCTGTCGGCCTTTTCTCAGCCTCTATTTTTCTTACTTTTGGAGAAACGTCCAGTTGACAATGACAGGAAAATCCATCTAGGTCGGTTTCTTTATTTTGCTTTTATCAGATTCACCATTACTGATGAAAGGTGTAAAACATAAGAAGGGTGAATGCTGAAATCAATCAAATTGTGGTTTCAGAAAATGTCAGTTTAAGGTGCGCACTTGTTTTTTTTTTCCTGTCTAACAGATGTTTGCTTTTTTATTGAAGCCCACAGGTAACATGTATCATTGAAGGTGCAAAATGTTTTTGAACTACATTTCATAGTCCCACTTTTATGCAACTAAAACCGGACATTTAAATGGGTGCGTAAACTGGTAATGTTTGCGTGTTTATAAATTTTATAAACCTGCCAGTAAAATCTCAGCATATACCTAAAAAAAAAAAAAGAAAAGTGGTTTGCAGGCTACAGATTTGTGTATATTAGACCCTGATGTAGGTGTTGGGAGTTTCTCCAGCAGAAGTTTAGTGTTGTGTTTAAGATTTTTAGCCCTTATATAACAACCAAACTGGTGCTTTAATTGTGGCACAATGAAAAGAAACATCCAACTACCTGGTTAGGTTCTTTTTTTTTTAAGTTGATGAGGTAGATTTTTTTTTGTTTTTAAGTGTGAATATTGAAAGAATGTCTCTCAGTTGTAGGTGGTATGAATTATTTCTCATTCTAGCAGGTTCATTTGATTCATTATGAGCCTTCATGGTATGAAGCACACAGCAACACCGTGCCGAAAGGCTCATAGCTCAGCGGTTTTGCTGTATCCATGTTAGATATTTTGGATTTTCTAGTTCTCCAGTAATTACTGTTGTCACATAGTGCCTCTGCATAAAAAGCTCGGATGTGCTTGTGGAAGGTATTCAGTTCTTTCCTGCAGATATTGTCTTAATAAAAAATAAAATAAAAATATTTTTTTTAATTATCTGTTGATTTTTTTTCCCTCATGCATTGGAAATGAAAACAAACAGACATGACTTTTTTTAAGGAGGTTTTTTAATTGGGGAA